>OZ022416.1:19517173-19984673 GCA_963989365.1 Rhimphoctona megacephalus | reverse complement strand
GTCAGGCAGCTGTGGATTACATACGATGCACTGTGCGTTTAAGGCAGGTATAAAAAGTTCAAAATGGGTAATAATTGAGTTCTTACGAGCATTATACAATTTGTTTAAAAATGTACCAGCTCGAAAAGCAGACTACATTAAAGCTTCAAAGTCAGAACAGTTTCCGATGAAATTTTGTGCAATTCGATGGCTAGAGAATATATCAGTTGCCGAGCGAGCTTCTGCAGTACTGCCAAACATTCACAAATATGTAGAAGCAGTTACAAAATACAAGAAAATTCAACAATGTAACAGTTTCAAAATGATTACTGATGCGCTAAACGATAAATTGCTTCTTCCTAAGTTGACTTTTTTTCAATCGTTTGCAAGTGATCTTCAACCGTTTTTTATCAGTTTTCCATCGGATCACCCTTTAATGCCGTTTCTTTATGATGAACTTTACGCAGTTCTGAAATCCGCTATGGAAAAAGTCGTTAAATCTGATGTTTTAAAAACAACAGATTTATTGCAAATAGACATGACCAAAAAACAAAATCTACTTACAGTAAAAGACACTAAACTCGGTTATGGGACCGAAGCTGCGCTTCGTCAAGTAAAATGCTCCGAATTTGGAAATATTAAAGTAACCGATCTCGAAATAATGCAATTCAAAGAGCAATGTAGCAAGTGCATTCGAACTTTCATTTCAAAAATATTGGATCGCTCCCCGTTGAAGTACCCGATTGTAAAAGCCGTTTCTTGTTTGAACCCAACTGTAGCACTGCAACCTGATTTAGGAAGTAGACGTCTATCTAGAGCCTTACATATTTATATAGAAAACGAGATAATCTCCGGAAATGTAGCAGATAAGATTGATTAACAATATAAACGCATTTGTACGATCTCAGTGGTCCAGGAAAAATTTAAGTCGTTTAAATGATCAGAAAATCGTCTCGATCATTTTTGGGTCGATCTTATTACTTCTTGTGGTTCTGCAGAATATAGCTATGTTTTTCATTTTGTTAAAACTGTCTTGATTCTTTCACATGGCAATGCTACTGTCGAACGGGGTTTCTCATTGAATAAAGAATGCTTAGTTGAAAATCAACATGAGAATTCTCTAATCGCGCAGAGGACAATTTATGATGCGATCCAATCAAAAGGGGGTCTTGAAAATATTGTCGTCACAAAAGCTTTAATCCACGCAGCTCGTAATTCTCACTTCTGGTATAAAGAAGATTTAGCCAAACAAAAAAAAAAGAAAAAAAAGAAGAAGCGCGAGAAACTCAAAAGCGATCGGCTAAAATAGTAAAAGAACTCGAAGCGAAAAAAAAGTACTCGCTGACACTGTTAAAGAAACCGCTCAAATCGAAGAAAAAATCAAAGAATTGAAACAAATTTAATTTCGATACCAAGATGATATAATATTATATTATATCAGTATAATATTATTATAGTCAGACACAAATTTTATATGACTATAATTTTTTTTTTATACTGATTTAATACTTATTAATTTTCAAAATGATGTGTTTATTGAACGTGTCGCTGTGATTCATTACTGTGCTGTGATTCAAAATTAAATTGATAGTATACTGATAGCATAGTGTGAAGAACATGAAATCCCCTTCATTCTTTATATTCATAAGAATAATGTAAAAAAACGTGATTATTTGTCGCTAGTCCAATTACTTCAAATGTGCATTATGAAAAGATGAACTGTGAGAAACGTCTGTTCCTATTACAATATACGAAAAAATTGTTAAAAATGTTGTGAACAAATAAAACAATTGCTGCTTACGATAGTGGGTACTCAAGTTCATTTTTAATATTTTCACTTTTATGACTTAACGTATTTTTATGGTATTTATTGTTATCTCTTCATCCAAAACTGCGTAAAAATTGATAAACGATTCAATAGAATTCGTTCTGTCAGTTATACGAATAGACCTGGCTCATGCATTAAAAATGAATGTATACAAAAAAATTGGTCGGGGAAAAATTGGTTTTCCGATCTGGAAAACCGGGAAACGTCAGGGAATTTATTTTCCTGAGCCTGCTGGATACCCTGAATCAACTATTCATTCATTTCATTCATTCATCTTTCCTATTTAGTTAATTTGTTTATCTATTCGTTCCATTGATCCGTTTCATCTATACATCCCAGTCATTTATTTCGTTCATTAAATCATTAACAGAGCCTCTCCTAATCTATCTAGGGATCGGACTTCTTTCACTGGCGATGGAAGAACTAGGTATGTATTAATTTGCATAGTATACTCGATCAATTGCGTCTTCCCGAACTTCCATTTGAAAACCATGCACGCCAAGTTTGTGTGCAATCTTTGCAGTGAATTTGTGCGGTACATACGTATGGATACAACGCGTGCATTCGTACGCATATTTACGCTTTTATATATAATTGTTTTTTGTATCATATTCTGTGGAATTGTGTTGTACGTTCATAGTCCTTAGCTTGCCTAAAGACAGAATAACAATCTCTTAATATTCGCAGAATTATTCTGGAAGCCTTTGAGACGACAAAAGCCATTAGCGGGTACCGTTCAAGATGTACATGATTCCCTGCGCAAATTCGTAATTAATTCACTGTTCTTGGCTATGTTAAAAACTGATTTCATTTTTTTTTATTATGCGTAATAATGGTGAAATGAAATTTAAAGTAATAAAAAAAAATATATAGAAAGGTCATTTTATAATTAAGGTCGCAGCCTTTTAATGCTTGACGTTCTTTTTTTACTTTTTCAAAGTTTTTTTATACTGTATTGATTACATGAATATAACCACTGATATGCAGTTGCTAGAACTCCGTTTGTATGCATGATGAATAGTCTTACAGCGTTTCAGCTTGGAACCGCGATTCTTTATAACAGGCGCTTCAGACTTCGGCCGAGAAAAATATTGGGTTGGCCACTAAGTTCTGACTCACTTCAGATACACAGATATATTTATAATTTTATTCTTTATTTAAACATGTCAATCTACAATACAATCACCAGCCGTGTCTATGACTTGCGTCCATTTAATGGGCAAGGACTGAATGCCGCACCCCCAAAATTTAGCAGGTTGCTGCTCGAAAAATTCCGAGATTGCGTTTTCGACATGGTCGAAGTCTCTAAAGCGTTGACCACGCAGGAAAGTTTCAATGCCTCGGAACAGGTGATAATCCGAAGGTGCCAAGTCCGGGGAATAGGGCGGGTGTGTAACTGTGGTCCAACCAAACTCTTCCAGTAGCTGGCGAGTGATTGAAGCAACGTGGGGCCGAGCGTTGTCGTGCAATATGTGCACCTTTGTCACTCTTCTCCTCTTTGCTCGCATTGCAGCAGCCAATTTGCGAAGCTGCTCGACATATACGTTGGCGGCCACCGTCTGTTATTCAGGAAGTAGTTCGTAATATGTCATTCCGCGTGTATCCCACCAGCAACACAGCAAAACCTTCCGTCTGTGGGTCTCTGGTTTGGGCTGAGCTGGCGGTTTTATTTCGCGCGGCAGCCATTAGGCCTTCCGTTCATTGTTTTCGTAGAGGATGTAACTCTTGTCTCCAGTCACTAAACTGCCAAGAAATTCCTTGCGTTCCGGATGCAGGAGCAACGACTGGCAGATGGGCACTCGGGCAGCCCGATTGGCATTGCGCAACTGATGAGGTGTCCATCTCGCCAGCACTCGCCGATAGCCGAGTGTATGCAGCCGGTTCTCGAACGCTGTATGACTATAGCCGAGTGCCTGCACCAATTCCCGAGTGGTAGCATTTGGGTGCTTCTTCAGCTCTATTGATATGGCGTCGTCTTCCAATTCAATAGGTCGACCGGAGTGCTCTCGATCTTCCAGGCTCGTATCTCCGGAAGCGAAGCGACGGACCCAGCGGCTCACTATCGATTGTGTTACGGTGGCCTCTCCGAGAGCAACGTTGATATTGGTGGTTGCCTGCCTCGTACTGCTACCACGCCGAAACTCGTAATATATTACACCTCGAATAGCGCGCTCGTCCATGTCGAGAATTAGACTCCCGCCGACGTCCGCAGCCGGGCTTTTATACCCACCGTGAGAAAGCTTCTAGAACATTCTAGCAGTTGCCAGCTATGGAAACTTTCTAGAATGTTCTAGAATAAAAAAAGGGAGATTTAAAAAAACGTGAGTCAAAACTTAGTTATCAACCCAATATCTTACAGAAAAGACTATGCCGGTCATTTGCAATATTCAAGCCAATACTGCTCATTCTATTTATACTCTGTCAGCGGATCGAAAAACGAATATGACTGATATTATCGTGCCTTTTTGTAGCTCATAAGAACGCGACGACATAGCCATGGAGCTTTTAGTTGCTTTTGATAATTTTGCATTTCGCGATTGATGAAGCTATCTTTTGCAAAGAGCAAGCTAAAGAGCGTTACGATGAACACGAATAGAGCGAGCATAAAAAGCATTGTCTGCGCCGTGTCGTAATTCAGTGGTGAATAACTAGTTTTTTTCGATACTTTAGCACGAATAATTAATGTCGCCTCGAGCATGCAGTATGCATTTTTCTGCGTGTGCATACAACACTATTTTGCCCGAAATCAACCTCACGACCACGTTCATGCAGTTTAAAGCCAATGACTATGGTTTTTATACGTTTTCATTTTTTTCTATCAATATATGCTCACACTTATAGCGCTCTTCATCAGTTTTCAATACGATCTGAACCTTTTAAGGCGATTTCTCACTTTACAATTTTCAAAAAATCGATTTTTTTTATTACATTTTTGGAAACTATACATATTAGGGTGGTTCAAAAAAAATCGATATTTTTTTTTTCGGGCCTCAACGAAAATTGTTAGTACATTATGAAAAACTAATTTTTGCAAAGTTTAAGTGGTCTAAAAAATTTTTTAGATAGTGCTCAAGCGACTTTTTGGTATTTTCAGATATTTTTTGTTGATAATCTCGGCATGAAAATTCTTTTGTTTATTCTCATAACAGGAAGTGTCAGTGCTTGATGAAAGTGTTATTTGTTCAAAATTTGGATGCTCTGAAAAAATTTTAACAGCTGCCACAAATAATTTTTTCACATTTTTTTTCAATTATCGGCTAAAAATCACGAAACAATCGAATCTTTCACTACATTAGTTAATTTTTTATTTTCTTTCATAATAAGAGGTATAAGTATTTGATGAAAACATAATTTTCTTCAAGCATTAATGCTTCAAAAAGTTTTTTTCAATTAGCTCAATCGATTGCTTTCCATTTTCTTGTGTATTCAATTAAAAATCATGATAAATGATAACAGAATGATTTCGAGCTATGTGTTAAAAAATATGTATTCTAGTATGTGGAATAAAAGAATTGAAAAACTTAATTCAGCATCCCACTAAACGGCTTTACATGAATAGCTATTTGCAGAACGCTGTTAAAAAAAATATACCCCAATGCCAGAAACTCTATAATCATTTCTTGGATGAAATTCCTGGTAGAATAGAGAAAAAAATAACGTGATAATAATTTATTCTTTTATGAATTACACAACATTAATTTTGCTGAAATACGACGTACGATTCTTCTTACCATCCTATTTTGAAGATTTGGGCCACTTGTTATAGGCCAGCAAATCTGGACAACGTTTCGCAAACAAGCTCACATTTTTTGTTTCAGTACATTCTATACAATTAAAAATCTTTTCTTCAGTCCATTATATATTTATTATATTATGTTGAGTGTAAAAAAAATTTCGATGTCAAAATATTATTACAGTAACGTCCAAACAGAAACCATGCAATTCGCTTTTTTCATCACTAATTTCTTCGTTAACTTCTGCTTATATTTTCTTTGCTTCTAGGCTTAATCCTTCAAAGACACATGAGATAGATTCACCCCAACCTATTCGATGATTAATTAAAAAACCTTCTGTCTTTGTATCAGAACTTCATAAATATTATTCGTTGAGATGTAAAATAATGCATTCAACGTTTTGTCAAAGAGCTTTTCATTCAACGATTGAGTTTCGATTTGTCACCTGGTATTTACATTCCTGACCATCTAACAAGTGTGAAAAATATGCGTATGCTGTTTTGAAGTAAACAAGGTCATACGAACGCGTGCGATACAAACCGCGGTGCTGTTGAAGCTACAGCGCCATTGTTTGTTCCACTGTCCGTTAGTTTCCTTTTCGCGATTCAATGAATTGTTTCCAGTAGTTGTTGTAGTGAGGCACATGTCGATAAACGAAAAATATATAACGTGAAAAATGACTGCGCATTTTGACGACAGTAAGAGTCGTCAAATTTATTTAGTCGGGACGGAAATCGAAGAATTTGTGAAACGAAAATTACCCACAAATAGGGAAGCTTTGGGTCTATTTTTTTATTACCATCAAGCTCTTAAATTTTCTATCCGAGAGAGTGCACAAAAAGTTATCGGGGAAATAAACAATATTTGGAGCGAAACCGGAATAGAAACGTCTCGACCTTGCGTCAATATTTGAAAAATCACAAAATTGCGCTTGAAATGGACGGCGTTAAAAAAAACATTTACGAGAAAATCCAACTCAAACGTTGAATGAAAATGTCTTTCAAAAACAGTTGGATGCATTATTTGACATTGCAAAAAAAAATATTCACAACAGTCTCACATAAAGACAAAAAGAATTTTTGATTGATCAACGAACAAATCGAAGAGAATCTATATCATGGATTACTAAAGAATCAAACTTGGAAACGGAGGAAATTTCAGCAAAAGTTAACAATGAAATTGGTAATAAAAATAAGTCGAATTAATTGGTTAAGAGCAACTATTTTTCAACTGCATCTTCGAAGTAAGCACGTAAGTTTGTAGATACTCGTATGCTGTTATCTCCAATACGTGTTTTCAAACACATCTTTTGAAATTGTTCTATTTATTATTATCTTTCGACATGCTTTTTAGCTAGAAGTACAAAAAAATAAGAATCCGCTTAAGTTAGCTTAAAAAATGTTTTGAAGTAAAAAGTTTTGAGGAAATAGTCTCATCAAATATTTACAACTCTCGTTTTAAGAGGAAGCCAAAAATTGATTTTTGTAGTTAAAAATTTGATTATCTCGTCATTTTTATCGAAAAATTGAAAAAAAATGCAGAAAAATTACTTGAGGCAACGGTTCAAATTTTTTAAGAGTGATCAAATTTTGCACAAATCACGTTTTAATCAAGTACTAATACTTTCCGCTATGAGAACAGAATAAAAAAAATTTCATGTCGTGATTTTCAACAAAAAATAGAAAAAAATATGGAAAAGTCGCTTGAGCACTATCTAAAAAATTTTTTAGACCACTCAAATTTTGCACAAATTAGTTTTTCATAATGTACTAACAATTTCCGTTGAGGCCCGCGAAAAAAAAAATGTCGATTTTTTTTGAACCACCCTAATACATATCCTAAAGTATCATACTAAAATTTTATGAAGATCGGAGGAATTTAACCGTATTTTTATGTGACCTTTACTTTACTACCTGAGCACAGTCTTCTGCTCCGCTCGGAGGGTAAATGTGCTTTTCTCTAAACAACGTTTTTCGACGGCTTGTTGATAAAATAGTCGAAACTACTGAACCGATCCTTATGAAAATTTAACCACATATTCTTTACAACTATAGATATAGCGCATATCAAGGATTTTTTTACATTTTGATATTTACTATTTTTTTTTTGCCAAAAACGGTGAAAAGAAACGTTTTTTTTGTTTTTTCGAAAAATATCAGCCATCTTGTTATTTTTGCATATATCAGAAATCGTATGATATGCGCTATGGTCATTAATATACTGCATCTAAAACCGTTTGATTTTTTGGTTTCAGATGATCCATCTACGAGATTTTATCAGCAGCGCAGAACTACAATTTTATTAGGAAATTTTTTTAACTATGTTATGCCCGAACGTGTGAACGAGCGGGCTGAGAGAAAATCACAACTAAGAAAAGTATTTCACGTTACAAATCACTCTCAGATAAACAAATAAATAAATAGATTAAATAAACAATCAATAAAATGATAAATGTTCGGAATGGCTATCAAAGCGCTAGGCGCAATTAAGGCCGACAATATATGAAAAATAAGTAACATTAATGTAGGTAAGAATTATATAAACAATAAGTTGATTTCGGAAATAACAGATTTAATCTTGGATATAAATTGGAGATTTATCGGTTACATTCGAACAAGATCGTAGTTTACTTCCTCTCGCTTACAATAGTCATAACTTGTACATAATAATAAAAGGTGATACGGTTTGGATTTACAGGTCGATGTACTGGTGTAATTTGAGACGTGCTGACGCTGAGCGATGCGGGTCTCCTCGAAGACAGTGTAGTCGGCACACTCACGTACACAAATCGCGCAGTGCACTCGATAATTTTGAATTGACTGATCGAAATAATATGTTTGAATTTATTAAGTTCATTATAATTTTCGTTGATGATTGAATGAATAAGTATAGAAATAATTGGTAATGAGTTCTTATTAGCCTTCAAGACGTATTGAAACGCTGCACCTCAGTGCCTCACTAGCCCTCGAGCAGTGATGCTTGATCGCGAAGAATCGAAGACGCGTACTCTGAACAATCTTGCAAGGACACGGAACAAGTCTCGAACTTAAGGTATTGAGTTCCTAGAGGAGCTCCGCTTAGATCGAAGATTAACGAAAGACTAAAAATTTTCGGTTGCCACTTCCTCAATGATGCTTCCGATATTAGGAAATTGCAGCGTAAGAAGTTAAGTAGTTGGGCAATTTCGTGTGCAAAAATAGTGAATTGATCTACGTGAGCGAGAATCGTTCCGGGTTTTCTCAATGGATTGTTCATGTCGTTTGTAATTCGTTGCAAATCCTCAAAGGTGAAGGAACTGAAGTTCGCAGAAATTTCGTGGGAAATGAGTTTCGCAATCGTAAAAAGGCATTAAATTCACACATTGGAAAGAATTCGGCTTGGCAAGAGGAAGCGATTCGTATTGAACATTTGGAAATTTATACCAATGTTATATTAACTAATATACTTTAAACTATCGAAAAATAAATTATAATAAATGGCTTGGTCATAACACTGCCATTTTCGTGTATAAATCGTGACTTAAATAAATAAAAAAATTTTTTTTTTATGTATTTCGAAAGTGTATTTATTAAGTGTGAAAACTTTCATATCAATATCTATAATACAAACGTATCAAAAAAATTTATGAAAATAGCCTTTTTTTAGCGTCTAAAGTGAGAAGTCGCCGTAAGATCATACATTTCTTTTGACAGTTATCCTTCACAAAAGGAAAATCATAGAATATCGCAATGTGCATCAATAAAACTATATACAAGCATTTCACGTGGTCAATGTCGCATCGATGAGAATAAGCTCAACGGAACGCTACATTCGATGCCCGTAGTCGTGGCTCGCTATTTACTCCGTACAACATTACTTTCAAGACGGATAATTTTGAAACTCGGTCTGTTGAATGAGCCATGTATGCTACGTCATGTCAAAGTGTTTATAGATTGATGCCGAATGAAAAGCTTCACGTACAATACGACGCTGCCCTATTTCAATATTGCTAGAAACGCGAATCTATTTGATTCGAGCCATCACAGTCCAGAGAGGGATTTTGTAGTTACGGACCCGGCGGTGTTCTGTAGTTGTGTTCACACTCACATCGTGAGTCAGACCAACTGTATCAAGCAATTTAAGTATCTACAGGACGATTGGTCTGAGAGTACAGCCCCACCTATTGTGGCCGTTTAACCCTCCGTTACACGCGTCATGAGCAAAACGCCGTGTTTTTATCAAGAGACTCGGTAGAGTCTCGGGACAAGTACATTGACAGCTCTGTCGTCTGCTGGCTCGAGACTCGCCGAGTTTATACTTTCTCTGAATAAAGCGATTCGCAGTGGTGGGGGTAAAAATGGCATATCATTTTGTCGAATTATGAAGCTCAGGAGTCGTTCCGTGATTAGAAAATTGAACTGGAGACTAATTGAGAAATTCTCTTTCGATTGAGCTCAAAATAAGCACGATTAGTTGCGTAATTGCTGAGAAAAAGCTTTGCACAGGTTTAGGATTCTGCTAAAATTCTAACATATCGAAGGATTCGACGCATCTATATATGCGCATACAACCAACACAAGCAAGGGCAATTTTTTGCCTTGCAGCTCTATGATTGGTCACGACCGAGATTATAGCCCATTCAAGCATTTTCCATGTCTGTATATGCGCGTGCAAGTAACACAGGCAAAGGCGATTTGTTGTCTTGCAGCTCTCTGATTGGTTGCGACCGAATCCACGCTTTTATATCTGTAGTTTCCTGTCAGTTGTGATGGTCATAAAAAACGGAATTTTGACGTTACAAAGTGCAGGACAAATACAAATAAAAAAAAACGTTCATCGCATAGTTCAGTATAAAATAATGTAACTTTAGTAAAAGTAGTTGTGTTATCAAGTCTCTGATTGGCCATACTATGATTTTACAGCTGTTATGTACATCGGAAAGTTTCCGCGGAAAGTTTGAGCGAAGTTTCGAAACCTGATGTGTCGGACCTACCAGCCATTATGGATAAAGTTGTTAAATGTTAAATTTCATCATTCAGTGAATATACCATACGATGATACCAGTGAAAATATTTTTGTTTGTTAAAAATAATTAATACCATAATAACGCTTGCTTTTATAGGATTTGCGGTGAAAAATAAAACCTCAACCGCTAGTCTATTCGAGTGTTGACAAATAACGAAATGCGTTACGACATCGATAAATTGAAAAAAAAGGTATCTTGAAATTCCGTGGAAAAAAGTGTTAAGCATTGAATTTATATGATAAAGTTATATGTTTGCCAAAATTATTTCCAAGTATTTTGATACCCAGCGAGAAAAATAGGTTGCTAACCTATAGCTCCAAATTTTTTTTTAGGTCTTCAATTTTATTCCTCTATGAGGAAAGAGCCCACAAATATTATATGTTGATGAATTCAAATAAACGATCGGAATCTTTGATCAAATAAAAAGTGTGCAAACTATTGGGTTGGCAATTAAGTTCTGACTCACTTCAGATACACAGATATATTTATAATTGTGTTCTTTATTTAAACACGTCAATCTACAATATAATCATCAGCCGTGTCTATGACTTGCGTCCATCTAATGGGCAAGGAGTGAATACTGCGCTCCCAAAATTTAGCGGGTTGCTGCTCGAAAAATTCCGAGATTGCTTTTTCGACATGGTCGAAGTCTCTGAAGCGTTGATCACGCAGGAAAGTTTTAACACCTCAGCACAGGTGATAATCCGAAGGTGCCAAGTCCTGGGAATACGGCGGGTATGGAACCGTGGTCCAACCAAACTCTTCCAATAGCTGGTGGGTGATTAAAGCAACGTGGGGCCGAGCGTTGTCGTGCAATAAGTGTACCTCTGTCAACTCTTCTTCTCTTTGCTCGCATTGCAGCAGCCAATTTGCGAAGCTGCTCGACATATACGTTGGCGGTCATCGTCTGTTGTCCAGGAAGTAATATATCATTCCGCGTGCATCCCACCAGCAACACAGCAAAACCTTTCGTCTGTGGGTCTCTGGTTTGGGCTGAGCTGGCGATTCTATTTCGCGCGGCAGCCAATAGGCCTCCCATTCATGGTTTTCGTAGAGGATGTAACTCTCGTCTCCAGCCACTAAACTGCCAAGAAATTCCTTGCGTTTCGGCTGCAGGAGCAACGATTGGCAGATGGATACTCGGGCAATCCGATTGGCATCACTCAACTGATGAGGTGTCCATCTCGCCAGCACTCGCCGATAGCCGAGTGTATGCAGCCGGTTCTCGATCGCTGTATGACTATAGCCGAGTGCCTGCGCTAATTCTCGTGTGGTAGCACTTGGGTGCTTCTTCAGCTCTTTTGATATGGCGTCGTCTTCCAATTCAATAGGTGGCTCCCCGAGAGCAACATTGATATTGGTGGTTGCCTGCCTCGTACTGCTGTCACGCCGTAACTCGTTATATATTATACTTCAAATAGCGCGCTCGTCCATGTCAAGAATGAGACTCCCGCAGACGTCCGCAGCCGGGCTTTTATATCCATCGTGCGAAAGCTTCTAGAACATTCCAGCAGTTGCCAGTTATGGAAACTTTCTAGAATATTCTAGAATAAAAATAGGGAGATTTAAAAAAAAGTGAGTCAAGACTTAGTTGCCAACCCAATGGATTTGTTGTGGCATTATTATTTTCAAAAGTTGTCCTAATTTTCACCATTCATTTTAGGTTTGCCCTTCGGTCACTTTTTTTCCTCATTGGTACGCAATGGATCCGTACCAAATATCTGTATTCTTACTTCTTCGTTTGGACTGCGGTAACATGAATTGAAAACTTTGTTTCAAAAAGTCTTTGGATGCTCATTTTTGGATGGGATCAAAATTTTTGTCTTTGTGACACAATGGACATACACGAATGTTGAAAGTTTCGTTGGGCCCAATGAATGCTAAGTTTTTTCAATATTCCGTTTTCTTTGTGGCGTAATGAATCCAAAAAATCGTTTCAAAAAGTATTTGCACTTTTCATCGCTGATAGTGGCATTATGAATTGAAAAGTTTGTTACAAAACGTCTTTCTTTGCTTGATTTTGAATGGGATCAAAATTTCTGTCTTCGAATCGCAATGGAAACATTCAAAATTTCTGAATTTTATGGGGCCAAATGTGCGCCATGTTTTCTCACTCTTCTTCTTTAGTTGTGTCATAATAAATTTAAAAAGTTGTTTCAGAAACTCTTTGGGTGCCCTTTTTTCGATAGTATCAAAATTTGTATCATTGGAATGGAACGGATATCTAAAAATTTTGCAAATTTTCTGAAGCAACATGTGCTAAGTTTGTCCACTTTTTGTCTGTGATTGTGGCATTATGAATTGAAAAATTTGTTGCAAAAAGTCTTCGGTTGCTCAATTTTGGAGAGAATCAAAATTTCTGTTTTCGAATCGCAATGGATACCTCCAAAATTTCTGAATTTTATTGGGCCGAAAGTGCACTATATTTTTCCACATTTCCACTTTAGTTGTGGCATAATAAATTTAAAACGTTGTTTCAGAAAGTCTTCGAGTGCTCTTTTTCTGACAGTATCAAAATTTGTTGCATTAGAATGTAGCTGATACTAACAAACTTTGAACATTTTGTGAAGCGACATGTGTGCTAAGTATTCCCACTTTTTGACTCTGATTGTGGTATTATAAACTGAACAATTTTTATTCAAATGTTTTTCTTTACGGTCGCTCTGGTTCTGATGGTATCAAAATTTGCACATAGGTAATGCAACTGATACAACTAAACTCATTTCGTTTTCTTGGGCACGATCCTGGTCTGAGTTTGTCCGTTTTATTCAATATACTATTTTGAAGTACCCATAATACTATTTGAACCTTTCAAAATTCAATGAGAATATTAAAAAAAAAAAAAATAGCTGTAACTTATCATTCTCATGGTAATGATTTCTTCAATGGTACTGACAAATATCGTAATTTCACCTCATTGATAGAAATAATAATAAAAAAAATGCATAAACTTTGTTCACAATAGATTCGATACGTTTTCTCTAAAATTACATGAAACTGGTTTTTTGATTTTTCATTAATCAATAGTGAAAAATCTCCAAAAAAAATCTTCCTTCCATTTTTATCAACAACAAGCTGTAATCGTAATATTTTTTACCATAAATATACGAATATAGCAAGAAGGTACTGCCATTCAGATATATTTATTCGATAAAAACAAATTCAAATAGTTTTAAATTCCATGAAAAAATTCTGACTGCTTTAAGCTCGCGCTCAAAAAGTTTGTAAATTCAATTAGTTTTTCAAAAATCAATTTGCATTCAGTAATTTTTTTCATCAGACTCATAATTGCCGACTTATTTCAACCTGATTCTAGAACAGTAAATTGAAATGTCAAAAAAATTTTACTGGCTTGAGAATATAAAAAATTACCGAATTAAAAATTCCAAAACACCTGTCTCTGTATTTTCTAGGGAAAAAACCTGACTCGAAGTAAAAGTGGTCAGAGTTTGGAAATGAAAAAACGATGATTGCGTGATACAAACTTTTTCTAACTCATATAAAGCAAGATGTTTCAAAAGAACGAGAAAAAACAAATCATATCAACTGTAAAAATCCCCCAGGGTAAAAAACCTGGACAAATACATTTGTTGATCTCCATTTCTATATTTTTTCATGAATATACATACACTTCAAAAATTTTCTTTCACAAAACTTCCTGAAAAAATTAAATCCTATCAAAAAGGAAAAAGAGAGACCACTCTCAAAACAATATTAAACCCGCAAAAAACAGCATAAATACTGTAAAAAAATTGAGACAAGTACATTTACTTTCCCTATATAATAGGTCCGGTAGAAAATCGCATTCTTAACACAAAACCTCTACAAAAAGTTATAAAAGAGATTACCTCCGGGAAAAATCAACCTTGCAAAAATTCTTTCATTCACATCAAATCACTCAAAAAATTATACGAGACCCCCATAAAAACTTTCTCAATAAATTAAAATATCACAAAAAGTCATTAAATAAATTGAAACTACAAAAACATTAATAGTCGAATATATTAATACCTATTAATTTCTAATAAACAAACTTTCAATTAATTGTACGCAGTGTTGTTCTATGTAATAAATATAAAAATAAAAAATAAATATAAAACAAGTAGTACAAATTTTTGTTTGTATAATAAGTACAAACAGTAGTAATAAAACAATCCCGGTACAAAAAAAACTCCGAATGAAAAAAATTTTATTGAAAAAAAAAATTCGGCCGAAGTATTTGGCGGGTTTTTTTGCTTAATTCACATGATGATCTTGTCACTTAGAGTAATGCTCTCGCCAAGTACTTCAGCCGAAATTTCTTTTTCCATCAAATTTTTTTCGTTCAGACTTTTTTATGTACTGGGATTATTTTATTACCACTGTTTGTACTTATTGTACCAACAAAAATTGTACTACTTGTTTCATACTTATTTTTTATTTAATATATAAATATAAATAGAATATAAAACAATTTGCAAGCCAATGATGAAACATCATATCCTTCGGGCACTTCGTCTCTGGAAGAATAATGTAGTTCTGCCCCTCTTTTTGAAAATTAACTTAAATAATTATCAAATAATAGCTTAGACCGAAATTACTAATATCCTCGCTGCCGTTTCCCCCTTGAATGACTTATTCCAATGCACAACTTAATAGGTAATAAAAATGTATTCAATTTTCTGGTTTTCTGCCTTTGAGAAATAACTGTTACTTAAGGTCTCTTATAACGACCAATTGAACCAATAATACCTTCCAGCCAAGTCATAATCTACTAATAATGTAACAACGGGTTACTAACATCTTGAAAATACCTCAAGTCTGAGGTCAACTCTTTTGGAAACATTATAACTTTGATCCTTATCACAGTAACGAAATGCTCCTATATTTAAACAACCTCAACAACAATGAATTCATGGTAGAAAATCTGTCTCATTCTCTTATGTCGAATAAGTAAAGTGAACAATACCGATTCCTGTCATTGAAATAAATTGATGATATTACGATGCAAACACGCTATAATTTTATTTATTATAACTCTAGTGGAGTCTATATAAAGCGAAATATTTGAAAATATCATAAAAAAAAAGAAGTGATATCAAATAGGAAAATCCCCTCTCGGGGGGAAAAAAACCCGGACAAGTACATTGGTGGTCCCTCGTTTCCCTATGATATCACAAAAAATCCTACAAGAAATCCAAAACCCCACTAAAATAATAAAAAAATATTCACCTATTTCATTCATATACTGAAGGAAAACTAACCATATAGATCACGAAATATCCGGCTGAAAAACCAGACTTCACATTAAATATTACTTTGAATTTATTTCCACAGAACGAAACAGGAATTAAAACATTAAAAAATCTGCGTTATCAAGATGAGAAAAATACCCCTTATAATTGGTGTGTAAGAAGTATTAATAGTCTAGCAAAAAAAAATAAAATAGGTTACCATTTAAGTTACGTGCAGCAGTAACATTTATGATATCAATACTAGGACACGTTTTTCTTTGGTGACTCAGAAGATATCAACATCGACGTGCCGGCAATTTAGGGCATGCAGTTGGTGCATTGCTTCTGGGATCTCCCAAATCGAGTAGCTACGCGTAAAGCCAGTAGTTGGATGAGTGATCCCTACCCTGTACGCGAAAAAGTTTCAAGTCGTTTTGGCTATGGCGCGGCCAAAGTTGCCAAATAATATTTACTTATATGATCCAATGAAACAACCTGCGCCGTGGCTAAAACAACGAAAAACATTCAGAAACCAGTCGGAGTCGCAAACAGCCTGCGCCGTGGCTAAAACAACGAAAAACATTCAGAAACCAGTCGGAATCTCGGCACATGAACGCAGGAACATTGGATTACGTTTTCACTAACATTTATTTTCAAAAATGATTTCATTGCTAAATTTAATTCCCGATGTTCCAGTATCGATTGTTTTTATACAGGTGTCAAGCTAAGTTTTGCATAAGATCCCGTGCTTTTGTAATGTTAAAAAAAGAAACTTTAATTGATGTCCGTACATGATTGCATAGTTTTGTTTGATTGGTAATAATTTTATGAATGTTCACCACCGTAAGTTGAGCGTATACGCACAGAGTACTTGTCCGGATTTTTTCCCCGAGACGGGATTTTTGCTATTTTTTCTTTTTTTATTAATAACCAAAAAATGGTAAATGATACATTTTTGGAATTTTCATGAACATTTATATGGTGTTTCGCAGAACGTATGCACTTGTAATGATTTAAGGCGCTATTAGAGTTTGACACTTTTGAGAAATCGATTTTTTTTTTATTTTTCGAAAGTATATATATACCAGTAATATGGTTGTGTAAAAATTTCAAAACGATCGGAGCAGTCTAAGTATATTTTTCAGCGTCCTTTACATGAGTACCTCAGCGCGCATACCTGAGCGCCGAGCGCGCCTACCTGCTTTCCATCGGTCTAAGCCCCCTTTTATATTTTTATATACTGTAGCAGCTGCTCCTTATTGTATATGATGTACGGGCAGGTATATTTTTGAAATCTAACCGTTGCAAGTATATTTGAGCCCTGTTTCAAAGCAGTATATGCTCAGAATTCGTACGAGCAACATCGGTCCAAGCATCATGGGTAAAGGCAGTAGAGCTGCAAATGTGCATCCAGGAAGAAATAAGAAACGAAAATATACGGATAATCAATTTACCGACACATTAGCAGCTCAGTATACAAGTAAATCAGCCGAAAAATTGAAGAAATCGAGAGATAGGAGTTTCGATGTGCACATCGAACAAACGTCAGGATATAGTATCTTGAACTTTTCCACGGTATTTAGTTTATTACAAAAGTATGTAAAGTGTAAAGATTGTGATTGTGAAATATCCTTTACTAAATATGGACAGTGTGGCCTGGGCTTCAAATTCTGTTTTAAGTGCGCGTATGGAGAGAAGTTCATTGACTCTAGTCCCATGATAGGATCTGGTTACGAAGTTAATCGGTGAATAATTTTTGTGTTTCGATTGCTCGGAATCGGCTTAGCTGGCGTAAACAAATTCTGTGGGCTTATGGATATGGGTTCCGGATTTTATACCAGTGTTTATTATGATATCGTCAATACTATTTTCATCGCAGTGAACGCTGTATTTGATTTAGTAACACTCAAGGCTGTTAACGGACAACACCACTGTGACCCCCTATTTTTTTCACATTTTTCAAGAATTTTTTTTTGTGGGGAAAAAAAGAGATATTCGAAAAATTTTTTTTGGGTTTTGTTCCTTGTGTATTAATGTATCAAAAAACATTTTTTTCACATTTTTCACGCCGCATGGTGGCGCTGGGGAAGCTCTCGCGTCATCTCCGCAGTGGTTCGCGGCACGCAGCAGAACTCTCTTCAACGTCGATCTGAAAAAAAAATACCGAGTGTTTTCGTTAAGGGGTTACCTCCACTTGCGACTTTGAAAAAATCGATTTTTTTTTATTGCATTTTTTTGAAGTATAAGTATCTGAGAATATGGCTTGAAAATTTCAAGTCGATCCGAACAAAATTGACTGAGATATGAGCGTTGAAAGAGAAGAATCCGTTGTGTAAACGACCGGCTAGTCTGCCGCCTGGCGCGCTCGACACTCCCTCCGGTTACAGTCCATTGTCTATGAAAAGGGTCGTATACCTGGCATTCACAACGTTCATATAATAGACTGGAATTTGTAGAAACGAATTGTCGTTGCCTTTTATGGTTTAAATTCGTCAGTGTAGCTCAAAAGTTCGACTATATCAGACGTATTTATTTCCGCCGTTCACAATATTATAAGCGCAGTTTTTATTTATTTTACATTTAAAAATGGATCGAAAAAAAGGTTCGCGAGAAACAAGAAGCAGTGATAATTTACGGAAATCTCGACCAAAAAAAAGGAAGGGTATTTTTAACCCGAACCTGGCCGAATCGGAAACTGAAAGTTTCAGCACGTCTGCGAAGAAACTGAAAGATAATATTGATATGACTGTGAATCAAAATCCTAATATTGAATATCGCATTTTAAACTTTTGTGTTGTGCTTGCTGCTATTTCAAGTTTAGTGACGTGCAAAACGTGTAATGGAAATATTAAATTTGAAACTGCAAATGCAAGAGGACTAGGCTTCAAAGTCGTTGTGAAATGTGACTCATGTGCAGATAATTTGATACCATCTTCTCCTTTTATGGCACATTCGTATGAAATAAATCTTCGATTTATATTCACTATGCGAGTTCTCGGCATAGGAATGGCTGGAGCACAAAAATTTTGCGGGCTTATGGACATGCCAAGGTTTCTTACCGAGACTACATATTCAATAATTTTAAAAAGTATTTATAAGTCTGTGAAAACATGTGCAGATGTAATATTTAAAAAAGCCGTACGAGAAGAAATTGAAAATACACCTAATGCAGCAGGCGATGCAACTTCTAAATTAACAGTTTCCGGAGATGGATCCTGGAGGAAGCGAGGATATACGTCGTTGTTCGGAGTTACATCAGTCATAGGCTACTACAGTTGAAAAGTACTTGATCTTGTGGTAAAAAGTGCGTTTTGTAAAATCTGTGAATCGTGGAAACATAAACTAAATGATGCGGAATACGAAGAATGGTCCGAAATACACGAAGATAACTCCAGTGCAAATCACGAAGGCTCCTCGGGAAAAATGGAGGTGGACTCTATTATCGAAATCTTCAAGCGTTCAATAGCAAAATATAATGTCCTGTACCGTTACTATATTGGAGACGGAGATTCGAAGACATACACTGGGCTAGTAAATTCTCATCCTTATGACGACGTAGAAGTTATAAAAAAAGAATGCATCGGACACGTCCAAAAGCGTATGGAATCCCGCCTTCGTAATTTAGTAAAAAAAAAAACAAAAAGCTTGGTGGTAAAGGAAAGCTGACAGGAAAATTTATTGACAAGCTCACTGTGTACTATGGACTTGCTATTCGACGCCATTTTGCTTCTGTTCACGATATGCATGAGGCAATATGGGCGACCTTCGATCATTACAGTTCAACCGATGCAAATCCACACCATAAGAGATGTCCAACCGGTGAAGAATCGTGGTGTTCATATCAACGAGCTCAGGCGAGAAACGAGGCTTTCCAACACGATTACAGACCACTTCCATTAAATGTAGTGGATGCCATCAGACCTATATACAACGATCTGAGTAAAGAAACTTTACTCGAAAGATGCGTCGGTGGCTTCAATCAAAATAACAACGAAAGCTTCAATCAACTTATTTGGAAAATCAGCCCAAAAATCGTCTCGAGTGGAGCAATCGTTGTAAATTTAGCAGCTTATATTGCCGTTGGACTATTCAACGAAGGTTCAAAATTATTATTATTTTATTTTAACTCAATCGGAGTGAGCTGTGGACACAACACGCACGAATACGCTGATAAAATGGACGAAGCACGGATTGCACTGGCAGAGAGACGTGCGGCCGAGAGCACTCGTGAAGGAAGAATGTTACGAAAGCAACACCAAATTTCCGTTTTGCAAGCGGCATCATCGGCGGAAGAACTTCTGTATGGACCCGGAATAGATGACTCTATGTAAGTTTACAAAAAAAATTATTTTCTTCGTGTAAACTGAAATTGAAACGTTAAACGCGTTTTTCTCGAAATGGCATTTCTGAAGTCGGTGACCAAGATTACTCGAACACTAATGAACCGATCTTCTTGAAATTTTGCAGGCTTATTTAATACATAAAAATGTAGTCTTTTAATCGTTCGATTTTTTATTTCGAAAAAAAATGACCGTTTTATAGCCAAAAAACGGCCGTTTTTTTCGTTAAAATCGAACCATTAACTTTGACTATCCGCCATTTTGTGAAAAATGAATATTTTTTTAAATCCTTCGACTAAAGACTAGTTTATACTTATATTTGACTAAATCCATCCACATTTTTTGTTTCAGATGATCCACTTCGCCGCAATGTTGGTCACCGCAAACCGTATAAATAAAAACATTATTTCATTGACGGCCATTTGCCACTTAACAGTGTAATATTTTTCAATAAAAAAATTACTGAAAGTTCTTCAAGATGTGTTCTTTAAGATGATATAGTGATCGATTAAAAAAGTTTTGTAGTTTTCTTTAAAAAAATTCATGAAAAAGGCCTTTTTTTTGCGCTACAAGTGGGGGTAACCCCTTAATAATATGATATTTTGAAGAGAAGTACATAGGGATTTGGAAAAATATTTATTTTTAAAAAATAGGCACGCCTTTGAAATTAAAGAATGATTTTTGAGCAAAATTTCTCGTCGAAAATAGGCTATAACTTTTATAATTATTGAGATATCGAAAAATTCTTATGTACTTCTCTAGATAATCTACTTCTATTGATACAGTAAAAATTTGAAGTCGATCGGATAAAAATTGCTCGAGTTCTGCTGCGTGCCGCACTCAAAAAAGTGGTTTTGAGAAAAACGCGTTCAAAGTTGGGACCCCGAGCGCCGCGGACCGCACACCGCTCCACAAAATATTCAATATCTACGAAAATAATTATTTTTTCGACCTGGGTCCAACGGCATTTCAATCTTAAAAGTATTTTAGATTTTTCAAAATGGTTTTCAAAAAATCGATTTTTTGAAGCCGTCACAGTGGTGTTGTCCGTTAATGAAGAAAGAAAAATACTGAAAGAAAATGGAGTCCCAGACGATGTTTTGACTGTTTCCGGAGATGGCTCTTGGGCCAAGAGAGGATTCTCTTCACTAATAGGTATAGTTTCACTTATACTTAAACACACTAGAAAAATCGTTGACGTTGTAATACGATCATTTTACATTGCAAACATTGCAATTTAATTAATACAAAAAAAAAAAAGAAAAAAACATCGAAACATTGCAAAGGTTGTCGAAAGTGGAAGGGAAAGGAAAACACAATGGAATATTTGACTTGGCACGAAAAACATAAAGAATTTTGTAAAGCGAACCATTCAGGCAGGAGTGGCCAGATGGAGGTAGATGGGGTCGTCGATATGTTTTTACAGTCACTAGAAATATTCAACGTATGATATGGCTACTACATCGGTGACGGCGATTCATCGACATTCAAAACTTTATTGAATGTTCATCCATATGGTGAAGACGTCATTGTCAAAAAATTAGAGTGCATGCTGCACGTAGCCAAGCGTGTGTTTAAACGTGTTAACGACGGTAGGAAAGCTTCGATTAAAAAAATAAAACATTGAACCAAGTTGAAGAGAAAAAAATCGCACCGAAAAAGTCAAAAGCAAAAAGAGTAGTCGTGAAAAAGTCGGCTGTTGTAAAAAAGCCACCACAAGTTAAGACTCAAGGTTTGACTATTAAATTAATGAAGGAGTTATCAACAAATTATGCACTAGCTGTTAGAAGGAATATCGATTCCGTTGAAAATATGCGCAAGGAAATTTGGAGCGGCTTTTACCACAAAATCTCGACAGATAGTAAGCCGCAGCACTCCAACTGTTCCAGCGATTGGTGCAAATACTTGAAAGCTAAGGAAACCAAGACTCGATACAAGCATCCTCCTGCACTTTCTCAAGAAGTTCAAGAAATTTTAAAGCCGATATACGAGGATCTCACAAAAACCGAGCTACTTGAAAGATGTTTAGGTGTTCATACACAAAACAGTAATGAAAGTTTTAATCAATGTGTATGGAGCATGGCGCCCAAACATCTTTCTAATGGAAAAACAATTGTTGATATTGTGTCAAAGACAGCAGCTTGTACTCTTAATGAAGGCTTTGAGCTAATTTCGAAAATTATGGAGCTAACTGGCATGAAAATCGGCCCGATCGCCGTGGACTACGTTGCAAAGCACGATGACATGAGGGTGAGCCTTGCGAAGCGCCGTAGCTTAGATACTTCAAAAGAGGCCATATCTACAAGAAAACAGGCAAGATTAGAAGAATTGGAGCATTTTGATGCAGAGGAAGGACCGTCCTATGGTGCAGGCATTGCAGATTAATTGTAGGTAAGCATTTTTCATGATTTTTCATTTTAAAAAAACTTTGAACGCATTTTTCTCGAAACACCATTTTTAAAATTGGTCTCCACGAGATCTCAAAAACTACTTGACAGATCCTTATGAAATTTAAATCACACATTCTACATATATATTCCTAGAAATGAACGCTCTACGAAGTTAACATTTTGATTTTTAATATCTTTTTGTACAAAAAACAGTGAAAAAACGTGTTTTTTATTTTTTTTCTGTTTTCATCCACCATTTTGTTATTTATCGATAAAAAATAATATTCAAGCGTCATTACCTATCTGACGTTATACTTAATCCAACGCTCTTTGTTTTTTTGATTTCAGACAAGCCGTTCCTGAAATATGATGGAGACCGTTTGCCTCTTACTTTTCGAGACGCTTTGTTCAAGTGCAGTTTTTGCACATAAAAATGTAGTAAAATGAATAAAAAAAAATTTTGTATGTAAATAAAGACTAGATTTATCATCCTTAACAAGTTTTATTTCAATATTTTTAACAGCATGCCCAGAAAAAATTCCCAAAAATAGCCTTTTTTTTAGCGTTCAAACTCTAATAGCGCCTTAACCCTTTAAGAGCCGACTTTTTTGAAATAACGCAATTTTCGTCTCATTCTGCATCTAGGGGTTTTCGGGGTCGCTGATTACGAATCCGATGTCAGATTTTCAAAATTCAAAATGGCGGATTAAATATGGCGGACGAATTTTGAAAAATCGATTCATTTGGCCTCAAGCTTGTTACTCGGAGGTTTTCGGGGTCGCTGATTACAAATCCGATGTCAGATTTTCAAAATTCAAAATGGCGGATTCAATATGGCGGACGAATTTTGAAAAATCTATTCAATTGGCCTGAAACTTGTTACTTGGGGATTTTCGGGGTCGCTGATTACAAATCTGATGTCAGAGTTTCAAAATTCAAAATGGGGGATTCAATATGGCGGACGACTTTTTTAAAAATCGATCCAATTGGCCTAAAATTTGTTACTTGGGGGTTTTGGGGTCGCAGATTACGAATCTGATGTTAGTTTTTAAAAATACAAAATGGCGGATCCAAGATGGCGGATGAGAAAATCAGAAAATGGATCTACACTCATGAAAATAACTACCTGGGGGTTTTCGAGGTCGCTGATTATGAATTTGATGTTAGTTTTCCGAAATTCAAAATGACGGATCCGAGATGGCGGACAAAAAAAGGAAAGTGCATCTATGCTCATAAAAATGATTACTCTGGGGTTTTTGTTATTGATGATTACAAATCCTATATCAGCTGTGAACAGTGACCCCGTAAAAGTTTGAGTGGTTATTTTTTGGAGCGCAAGTGAACTTATTACATTTTCGTCCGACATATTAAATCTGTCATTTTGAATTTCGAAAAACTAACATCGTATTCATAATTAGCGACCCCGAAAACCTCCTAGTAACAAATTTCGGGCCAAATGAATCGATTTTTAAAAGTCGTCCGCCATATTGAGTCCGCCATTTTGAATTTTGGAAATCTTACATCGGGTTTCTAATCAGCGACCCCGAAAATCCCTGAGTGACAAGTTTCAGGCCAATTGAATCGATTTTTAAATAAGTCGTCCGCCATATTAGATCCGCCATTTCGAATTTTGAAAATTTTGAAAATCTGACATCAGATTCGTAATCAGCTACCCCGAAAACCCCCGAGTGATCATTTTTATGAGCCTAGCTCAGCGTAATTTGATAATTGGCATTTTTTTTGCAATTCTTGCCGAAAACATTCATTTGTTTATATTGTTATAATTACAAAATTGTTATTAATTTATTGGACTATAAATTTTTTCTACAAAGTAGTCCAAATTTGTGGATCCTTGGCGGTTACAAATCAAAAATATATTGATTTTTGACAAAGTTATGAACTTTTGAATCCAAAAGTGGTTTCGATCGAAACCGCTGGGACTTAAAGGGTTAACTCACCGTGTGATAAAAGCTCCTAAAGTTGATTATAAAATTTACAGTTTTTTGGCACGTGTGATGGAGGGTTAAACAGGTCTGGGCATTACGGAAATTCTCCAATATGCTTCTTATACGCCCTATTCATATTCAACGTTCGCGTCAAACATTCGTCGATAAAACGTAAACAAACTGTGATAAGTAACAACCCTATATACTAACATTTCATCTACAATGCCTATCTGAACATGTTTCTCCGCAAACTTGTCGAACTTTATACAGACCAGTTCAACAAATTTTTTGATAAATCGATAAATACCTCAGAGTTCCACCTTACCTCGAAAATTCTGACAAATCGTATGAATGTGGCAAACTTCAAGGCTAATTGGTTTCTTGCATCTCGGTTTTGGTGTGCATTTGCATTAGAACACGATTGTCGGAATCATGACACAAATTTCGGAAAATCTTATGGAATTTTAATCATTTCTGCAGCATCGATTCATCTCTACGACCAAACGTTATATACTCAGTGACTTTGAGTTTACGAAAAATGAGCTTATTCGATTAACAAATTGGGAGCTAACTTCCGTGAGGGAAAACATGAATGGAGTAGAGCTAATGATAAATTTATATTTTTTTTTTTCGTTTTAACCCTCGGCGTACATATCGAGTATGGCATACCCAGATAAATATTTCTGGCAACTACAAACCGCGAGCGGGGTGAAGGTTAGTTAGTTAGTTAGGATGAAGGTGAGGGTGGTAAAAAAGTTTATGCCTTGAACTATAAATCTATGACCTTGCAGCGCTCAAGCTGCGAATAGTGAAATAGCAGTGTGCGATGTAAGTTGTTCTTCGGACATGGCATACCCGGTGTGTTTGTAGAAGGTGGCTAAGATCTGTTGGGTAATAAAATATTTTTTTTCTATATGCGGATTTTCTTACAGTATTTTGTACATATAAGTGAAAAGGTGAAAAAAAGCGTATCGTGACAGTAAATTATTATTTTTTCTTGCAGAATTAATAATAAGTAACCCACAGTGTTATTCGTGATATTGAGATTTAGAGGGTTGTGTGTTATTAGAACTATTGCAAGTACGGCTTTAAGAATGTAGCGTAAAACCATCTAAAAAATCAGTTTTTTTGAATTTTTTGTTAAATAAAGTATGTTCTTCACAATAGAAAGCTGATTTTTACTTTTAGAAAAATGGTCCAATTCACTTCTTCAAAAAAATATACTTATTGAAGGATCTTTTTGTGATTCTATTTTTTTCCTTGAAATACAACGTATCACCGCTACAACAGTGAAAATTTAACCGTTTTAGCAACTTTTTTCATTGAGCAGTAATTTTTCGAAAAAGAAATGAATTTTCCAAAAAGTTTGTTTCGTTTTTCGTCAATACGTAAAAAAACTATTGATTTTTTGCAATAGTGTCTAGTCCAACCGTTTTTAGCATCGTATGAGGATATGATTTAAAAAAAAAATGAAACTCCATAGGGCAATTAGAACTCGCGACACAAGCGAGTAAATATCCTTCGGGTACCGCATACCCATAATGTGCGCAACGGAAACCTGCGATGGATGGTATGCTGAGGGTTAATAGTCAGCAAATCGAGCAAGATTACCATTCCAGGTAAATGACATTTCATGGCACCTGATACGTGAATGCTCCACGAGTATTGTGGAAAATACTCTGCACATTGTGCGATTTCAATTCGGATGGTGCATCAACACTGAGGGATATATCGAGACACGCTGTGCGCACCCTCTATCGGCGATAATCCTCCATGGCTATACGACAGTAGCATCATATAGCCATCGCAACCTTTCGATGATCAATCGTGTCGGGTTCCTTGTAACATTTTTGCATATGCGCTCTCTTGTCAATTGGAAGTTGCTCCTGTTTCGCTAATAGAGTCTGTCGTTCCTCTTTTTTTTCCATGCGGATAGTTGAAGTAGTCGACGAAACATTCATCGAGCTTACATCATCGTAACTTAACGCGGCTGAGATGTCTGCAGAGAGTCTATATCGTCGATTACCCTCTGCTCCATAGTCATCGTCGAAAGATAAAATGTATTTTTTATAGAGCATTGTTACAAAGTCTGAATAATTATTATCTTCGTCGACAGACTTCAGAATTAATGTACTTCGATTTCCACCGGGTTTAAGATTTGCGTCCACCTTCTTAACATCTCGTTGTTTATGCTGAATATCATTTCAATATTTCTTGTCATGATGTTGAGAGGAAAAACTGTGCTACCCGCAGTTGACGGAACTTGAGTGTGAGCGATCCATGCGTGGAATATAGACGCACGATAATATTAAAGCAAATATGAAACTCACAATTGAAGAGTTTCGTTCCATACGACCGTTGCAATGGTGCTTAAAACAATTTGGCGACCGAGTATATAACACGACTATCAATCAAACCGAAACCCAACTGTTTTGGCTTGATTTTATGAGGTTAGTGTTTGCACCCAAGTTTTCTCTGCAGTATGGAGTCACCTCGATCGCAAATTTCGATAGTACGCAGCCGGTCTTACTCACGGACGACCTTCAGCTGAAATTGCCTACAATGCTCGAGACTGCCATGTACTTCGCCAACAACCAAACACTTCCGCGAATCTTTTCTATCAATATCCCGCAACTTGCAATCTGCATAATGGGCATCATTGCGCTACTTGCTGTTTTTGCCCTCAGTTTCTTGTTGCGCGGGCCAATCTGGACAGCGAAAATTCTATAACTTTTTTTTTTGCTTGTATTTGCTTGTCACGTTACTATATTACGATGATTGAAATACAAGCCTTCGTCGTCAAATAACAACCGCCTGGTACGGTAGTTTGGCTCGCCTTCGTTGCAATATTGCATTCCGTAATATTGATTTATATAATTGTGGAATGTTTTACGACAAGCTCGATGTCAAGTCCACTCTTCCGAATACCAGTTGAAACAAATATTTCCAGATTTGTTCAATCATCGGTCTTCCATAGAAATGCCTTGGGACAGTCAGGAAAGCCCGCTATCGGGGTACCGTATAAAGTACTCAGGTGATACTCGAGGAATAAACACACTTAGAAGGGCCAAATACCGCCGCAACGTCCACCGACGTTCTGATCATTCATACTCATAAAAAGTTGAGAGTTCGAATGAAAGGTAACAATTTCAGATAGGGTAACGTACGCAAGAATACGCAATCATCGTAAAAGGGTAGCGTGACTGTCACATTCATAAGACGCCGCTCACCATCGACTCGATTGATTAATCCTCTGCTTGTAGCGTCTGCTCGGCCGTGCCGCATTTAATGATTCGACCATGATTTCGATCAAGTTTTTGTCGGATAAAGACACGTCTTTACATATTATTATGTATCGTTTCAATCAAGACTCGAGTGTGAATAAGGAGGTCCGAGTTCTTCGGAACGACATGAGGTCAGTTAGGGAGCTTTTCGTTCACCTCCTTCACGAGAATGGGTGACAGACTATCGGAATCACGCGATGAAATGTTACGCGCATCACGGATACAATTTATTTGGTCCAATGGTTGTTCTATGTTGTCGATCGTATCGTTGTAGGTTTGCACACTGGTAAATGCGCCAAGAACGTCGACATTGCATATGTAGGCAGGATTTTTGCAAAAAACACACGAGCATGTATTCGGTAGAGTCAGCGTCAGCGGTCACCAGTATGAAATCGTTGCAATACGGATTACTGTGGTCGGTCGGACTCTATCGCCAAAGCATAATCCTCGTTCTTGTTGGAATTTCTTGGTATAATTTTTTTGACACTGCTCATCTGATAATCGGTATCGTTGACCAAATGCTGATATCACATAGCAAGTTTTTCGCACCCAAGAAGCTTGGTATTATCATTAATGTCACTCTTACGGAGGCTCTCGGCATTGCAGTCATGCTCATTTTTGATGTTTACGTTCATGAGAAAGGGATGCTCGAGAGCGTCTACCTATAAACGTGGTATTGTCGGCTCGGCATACTTGATCCGATGCATTTTTCTTTAGATTAATGAGACCGTAACGATAGCCAAGACCAATGCTAAAATTGCAATCACGTATATCATCCATACGTCGTAATTCATAGGAAAATAGTGCCTCTACCCTTTTTTCACGACAGTGCAATAATGAATACGCGCAAAATTAAGGAAGCGATAAGCGATGATCGCTGGCCATCCGCGCCGAAAGCAGTGACCATGAACTATAGAACACCGCAACAGTCTTTCCAAGAGGCATTAAATTTTATCAACGATACCACCGAAGAATCGCGCCATGGTGATCGCACGCTGACTCTCTTCAAAAAGTTCAATGACTCATTGATCACGTATCCCGTTGTCGTTCTGCTCATTACCACATTTTCACTAATGATTGTTGTATTTCAACGTAATCTTACATTAATAATAAAAATAACAGTTCTTATTTTGTACCTCATTTTACTAGTATTTACAGTATTTACATTCAAGAGTCGCATCTGACTCTTAAACTCGGATGAAAATCTGCCACTATCCGTCATGGACTTAACCGCTCCTTCTTAAACCTGATCATGCTATAACTATAACTCTCTGTTATAGTTATAACATGCTATAACTATAACAGAGAACGAAGCGGTATCACATCATCGAAGTAAAAAACACGGATCAATGTTTAAATTTTTCATAAATACAGGTATCGTAAAATCAAAGTAAGTCCCCGATTAACCGGGGTATTCAGAACCGAAGGGATCCACGGATAACTGAAATTACAGTTAATCAGACAAAAAATGATAATACCTTTTTTACTGATCAATCGGATTACAATTTTATTTAGTAGTTCACATGACCTACTTATACTTTATGATAATCACCTATGCTATATATTGCGTCATATTTTACTCTTGTTTCTTAAAATAGTTGTTTAATTTTGTTTGCTTTCGATTTCTTCTTTGGCTTTCTTCTATCACGGGTTTGAACATGTTTCGCGTTTGACGCGAGTGACCGTGCTCAGACGCATGTACAAGGCGCTTGAGAGACGCACGGTTAATCCGCGCTACGGATAGCCCAACCCCGGTTTATCGGAATTTTACTGTAAGAGTATATTGCCGAGTGCAAATAGCCACCGACTGTTGATTCGAAGACGATGTTGATCTTGAGACGCAATTGCGCCCAACATGACGAGTTTATTCCGCACTTCGTTGACCTGATCCGTCTCACTGTCGCTTGTGTTGTCCACCGTGCAAATGTCACGTCCTAGCCTTACGCTAGGCCCCCATAATTTTTTTTCTCATCATATTTTATCCATCATGTACCATCAGACGGTACATCCTCTTAAACATATATCATCATTCATCGATAACTAATTTATATTTAATAATAAGCTAAATAATCGAGTATACAGGGTGATTCAGAATAGCATATAAACCCGTGACTGGCGTGTTCGGGACGCGATTTTGCAAAACTGCAAAGGCTTTTTTTTTTGTACAATAGTTTTTAAATGGCAAGCAATAGAATTTGGATTTTCTCAGCCAATCCGGAGGCCACTTGCCGCCATGATGGACGATGCGACGCCTCAGTATCGTAGAATTTGTTGGCCAAAAGGGTTGAGGCAGGCATTGAACGGACCGCACCAGCGTCATTTGTTTTAGATTCGACATCGCGCGAAGCCTATATATGCGCGAAAAACTGCTTCGTTCCGAGTGACATTGGCCTCACTTGTCGAAACGCGCGGAGATATGACATGTATTGAAATGTCAGTAGCGTTTTCGTTTGGTTATAGGATGCTTGACACATACTACTCAAACGAAAATGCTGTAAGATGACAATTTCAGCCATCAGGGAACGACAATGTCAATCAGCGAGATTACGGACGTTATTTGATTTGATATTTTTCATGTATTAAAAAAGAAATTAGAAATTTCTGTTCATCTTTATTTAAAAAAAAAATACATCTGTATTGAAACTATTTGTATTTGATTTAATATTTGACATGTATCACAAATGCATTTTCAATACATGCTAAATATAAATTATATATAATTTTCCGATACTGGAAATGTATTATTGTCTTTTTTAGTTCTGCTGTATTTGATGAAAGAAAAAATTGGAAATATCTATTCATCTTTATTTAAAAAAAAATACATCTGTATTGAAAATCAACATACACCTTTGAATTCAAAATGCCGAAATAACGATTATAGCAATTTATTTTTTGATGCTGTGTTACGTCCCGTTATGTTATTAATGATTACCCATTATTTAGCTGAGATACCGTCGCGATTGCATCCGGTATAGTTCTTCTCACGGAAGTGCAGTCGTGACGATTTTTGCGAAAAGTCGCATTTTCTCGCGGACGAAAAAGGCTCCCGTTTCTTGCTGGATGTCTGCGAACGTTTCCAGAGAGAAATCGAAAAGAAGTGAGTCTCTTACGAATCTTAAAAGAGCGAGCTTTTCGGAGAGTAACTCCTTATTCAGTCAACGCATAGAGTCCTGAAAATCTTGAACGAATCCGCGATCACGTAAACTCGTACCAATAGGACGAAGGGATCGAGAGGCACGTTGCAAGAGTGTCGCGCCGCGGTTATAATCCTGCACTTGTTAATTTAGTTGATTTACCTTCTTGCCATGAACTCATCTCGCGTCATGTAAAATTAAGAAAAGAATTGTTATATAACTTTACAAATTATAATTGTGTGTGTCGAGTGGAAGCATGTGTGGAAACGTGTGAGAGTGAGAGTGAGAGTGAGAGTGAGAGAGAGAGAGAGAGAGAGAGAGAGAGAGAGAGAGAGAGAGAGAGAGAAAGAGAGAGAGTATACGATAGCGAGCAACGCGTTGCAGAGAGCGATCAGTGAAGTAGTAAGTAATTTTGCAATTCCCTGTAGTCAACCCAAACGATGCGTCAGGTGCTGACGGCGGCCCGTCGGGTGCTAACGCCGGAGCGTTAGATGTATCGACTATTACACAGAACGGCTTTCTACGATTCGAATGAAAAGAGATGACCCCGTCGGGCAATTTTACGATAAAATTCGAATATTGCTTAATGGTGGTCCCGCCGCGTTCAAAAACCGTTTTAACGTTGATCCTCCGCCATTAGAACGGGACCCTTTACACGCGATGGCATTGACACACTTTTATTAACGGATTGCCCACGCATTTGAGGGAATTGTTGGATGCGAAAGAACCAAAAACGTTAACTGACGCATTCGACATCGCGGAAAGACTCTGTATTCGGAGTGAGCAACGGAAACGTCGCGATTCGGGGACGGAACAAGTCTTGTATAGAAAATTTGACCGAGTACGTAGTCCTTCGCCGGGCTATTGTAGACCTTGGCCCGATCGCCCGCATGGATATCGTTTTCCTAGCCCAAATCGGTACCCGGATACGTGTAATCCTCCAGGGATTCTCAAACCCCCGGGATTTGCCGATAGAAAGGTCGATTAACCTGGTCACGGGGTTACCGAAGGAAATTGTGGGCGGAAAGATTGCTGCCTTCACAGGTGCACTTGTTGTGCATGTTGCCCATTACGACGTGAAGGAGCAACGACACCCACAAAATTTTACACCCATTTAAACTATCAGCTCGCCTCGACCGACCGATGGTGAGCCAATCGAGCCGACCGGACCAGTCAATTCCACCCAGCCAAACGGGTCGGAATTCCCCCCTGTGTCCGGCGACACCCCAAGAACGCCGATCGTCAGTGCAGTTCCTGGAGAAGAACGCCTCGTCCTCTGGAACAAAGACACAGACGAAGACCCAGTAGTCGAGATGACTGCCCCGGAACTTCGTAAACGGAAAAGACACTTATTTCTCGATACAGGCTCCTCCGCTAGTCTAATTAAGCTGAGCGCTCTCGACAAAGATCTTTTAGTCGATACCGACGATATTATTTGGGTAACGGGCCTAGGAGAAACGGAGATTCCCACGCTAGGCGCCGTTTACCTCTATTTTTCGACACTCCCACGAAATTCTATGTTATACGGAATTTACTGTTGAGAAGTGGCGTGTTAATTGAGAAACCTTACTTTTACAAAGAAGGGGCGGAGATATCATTTTATCACATGGCTTTTGTTACGCGTAACGATCCAATCCATCCCAAACCATTTGTAAAAGACTTTTGAAATTGGGAAAACCCGGGAAACACCAGACGAAAATTTTCTTGCCAAATCAACATCTGGTAAACGTAAATTCAAATTGCGCACCCAGATTGGCGAACAGATTCAATTACCGGTTATTAACAAAGACTTAACTGAAGGTTTTCTTCCGTCCATAGACACAATAAATGGAGTTTTCCTGGGAAACGCTCTCGTTACGCGTAGAGAAGACGTTTGCCATGTCTTCGCGATTAATACTTGATTCGAGGATGTAGAAATCGAAGTAGGCCTTCAAGAGATTCATCCTTTTGAACGAGGCTCGTCAGATAACGAGGATTCGTTCACTGAAGAGAGCGAACCTCCGAATGACCAATTTCCGCCCTCAATGGATCGGGTCTCCGAAATAATGAACAGATTACGGTTGAAGAATTTTAACGAGGAAGAGCGTAATTCAGGTACGTCGACTCGTAGAGGAATTTCCTTACCGATATAAATTACCGGGAGATAACTTGCCGCGCACAGACCTGGTATATCACCGAAATTCAACAAGCGATGATTACCCGGTCAACGCGAAACAATATAGATTTCCTGCAGTTTATCGAAGAGAATTGGAGCAGCAGGTTACGAAAAAACTCCAAAACGGAGAAATCATATATTCCCGTTCTTCTTACAATTCACCTGTGTGGATCGTGCCGAAAAAGCCCTACTCACAAGGTCGACCGAGAATGCGTATGGTGATCGATTTTCGGAAACTCAACGAAAAGACGATTTCTGACGCGTATCCATTGCCAAACATGATAGAAATTTTGGAACGACTTGGCCGAGCGAAGTATTTTTCTATCTTCGACCTCGCTAGTGGTTTTCAACAAATTCCCATGGATCCACGAGACTCTGAGAAAACGGCATTTTCGACACCTAACGGTCATTACGAATATAGTAGAATGCCGGAAGGATTGAAGAACGCACCTGCGACATTTCAACGTCTTATGGATCGAGTAGTCATAGGACTCCAGGGCACGGAAATTTTCGTATATCTAGAGGACATCGTCGTGTTCGCGGAGTCTCTTGCGGAACATCAGACAAAAATTCGTCGTCTTATGCTGAGGCTAGAAGAGGCGAATCGTTGTTTAGAATCAGATGTGATTTATTGCGTCGAGAAGTTACCTATCTTGGGCACATTGTGAGCTCAGAAGGCTTACGAATGGACCCGAAGAAGCTCCACGCTGTAAAGAATTTTCCGACGGCGAAAACTCAGAAAAACGTGCGACAGTTCCTTGGCCTTGCCGGATACTATCGCCGTTTCATCAAAAATTTCGCCGAAATATCGAAACCCTTATCCGATTTGTTGAAAAAGGGTAATAAGGTAATCTGGGGTGTAGCTCAACGGAAAAGCTTCCGAAAACTGCGTAAAGCGCTATGTAGCGAGCCAATCTTGCAATATCCCGACCTAAATAAACCATTCAAACTAACTACCGATGCTTCAGACATCGCATTAGGTTCGGTACTGTCTCAAGATTATGATGGGCACGATTTACCGGTCGCTTATCATTCGCGCAATTTCCAGCCCAGCGAAATAAATTATTCGATGACCGAGAAAGAGTGTCTCGCAATAATTGACTCAATCGAGCAGTTCGCGACATACCTTTACGGAAGGAAATTCACGCTCGTCAGCGATCACGAGCCCCTTAAATGGTTTCGAACAACCGTCGACCCAGGTAAGAGGCTCAATCGCTGGAAAATGCGACTCAGAAAATACGATTATGATTTTGTTTATAAGCCGGGCCGTTTGAACATAAACGCGAATGCGTTATCACGGAACCCGGCAAAATCGGATGAATCGAGTTCCAGTGATTCCAGCTGCGCTGAGTCAAACGAGAGAGAGAGAGCATGACGAAAAAGGTTTTACCTATTACGTCAAGCGCTTCTCCGACGGGAAAAAGGAAAACCGTTTCTAGTTCTCGTCCGGCTTTGACTCGGAGAATTCCCTCAGTAGTGGATCCGAACATGATAGCGGCACGGACGCGATGAAGGTTGCGCACGACACCTGCCGCTCTCTCAGTCCCGGAAAGTCCGGCAGAGTCGAGCAGCGAGGTTTCAGATCCTCCGATCCAACGGTTTCATTGAAGCATGTTACCTGCTCCCCTCTTACCCTCAAAACGGCCAACAAAAACGCGTGGGAAACCAGCTGAAGATGTGAGTTCACCGGTGACCGAGGTCCCCGAGCCAGCGTCCTCATCTCACCCACCTGGAATCGCCGTAACACTGAATCCTGCAGAGGATGACTCGGAAGATGAAGTGTTCGAGAACATCGAATTGGTCGAACTTCTCAACCAATTCCCAAAGATCGATGTTGCGTCGATTCGACAATCTATCGATAAATACGATAAAACCTTGAATCTACTGGAAAAACTTTATGAACGCGACTCTAGTAATGTCAGAGGTGAAGAAGGGTTTAAATGGCCTGATTTCGTCTCGGAAGGAGATGAAGTCGATCCCGAAGCCCAAGATATTCTTGAGGCCTCAGACCCTTTGAATAAAACAGGTTGCGATGATGATTTAGTCCAGCGTCTGCAAAAATTAGCTGAACGTGAAAAGCACGTCACGGAGGCAAAACTCCTTCGACAAGTGAGTCTGAAGGGAAGTAAGAAGGGTGGACAAAGCGTCACTCTGGATGGAACAGAGGCCGATGACGAATCAGATCACGTCAAAAATAGGCCGCCTGAAGTGGCCGATCCCGGAAGTGGTTCCGCCGATACGGTCATCTCAGAAAACAAACGACGCACGGTAAGGTGGTCTATTCCACTGAAGCAAAATGATCCTTTCCTAATCGAAAAGCTATTATTCCAGTCACCTTAGGCCATATTTCACAAAGTTTTATACAAGAGGTGCAGAGGTTAGCCAATTTTTTTGTTGGTTGTTTGGACCCACAGGAATATAGCCCTGAGTTTTCGTAAAGATCCATCCTGCATTTTAGCAATAAAAAATTATTGAAAAAAATCGGTTTTTTTGAGTTAACACTTTTGGAACGCGGCCTATCGAAAAAAATTTCAAATAAAAGTTGTTTATCATAATGTTCTCTATGAAAAAGGTCCTATAAAAAAATACGCTAGCATTGTTATTTAAGCAGTTAATTGCAAATGAACCAAAAAATTCATCATCGCTTCAAATCATCGCTTAAAATTACTTCGGGTTCGGCAGTGTTCGCACAACTTATGCCGTTACATTTTTTGCACAGAATCGTACATTTCAATTCTAATTTCCGACACGTGCAATAGGATGTGCAGCCACTCTTATCGCACGAGCATGAAATAATTTCTAATAAGTTGGGCGGAATGGGATCTTTCCTACATGCTATCGGCTCTAACATATTTCTACTTTTTTTCCACCCCCACTGCATGGGGTTCTTTGAACATTCGCCTTGCCATTGACAAACTTGTAGAAACGTGCAAAGAGAATGTTCATTATAAGCCTCAGCAGTTGGAGGAAGAGAACTTAAATTAAACGTGCTCTTAAGGCTCGATTTCGTAAAACACAAATATCGGAATTCGTCATACCCTGTTATATCTGTACTACGCGCAACATACATGGCCATTATTATGCTCTATCCAGCTGCTTGGATCGAGCTTCTTACAGATGTCGAATTATTGAAAAGTTCAGCTTCTTTCAGGAGACTGTTACGGTCACTCTTCAAAAGATTAATTAATTTTGATTTTCCCTGCTTGTACAGCGAAGACGTTGTATCGCAGCCGGTGAAAGCGTAAATAAATGGGATGAAATGTTGAATCTCAGGATATTGATAGCTACTCGTGGAATACAATTTTTGTTCGACACTTTGCCGGCTAGGTTTGAGTAAATAAAATTTTTCTTGACCTGCGCAACCTGAGATAATATTACGAGTAAATCGATGTTTTCGCCTACAACATATACCGACTTGTAACTATCACTAACGGAGATTGCTGTCTTTATTATTAAGCAGTCAGCATCCTCAACTGCTTGTTCCACACGGAAGCCCTCATCTCGCAATTTCGGAGATAACATTTTAATAAAATTTCGTTTATTTTTTTCATTCGATAAAAATTTGTCTTGTGGCAATTTTGACACGAGATTTATGTCGCAAACAACTTCTGGGGCACAATTGAGACGACTCCTTCGATACCGCTTAGCACTTTTGGTGTACTTTTCTTCGCTATTGTCGGGATGGCCATCAAAAACGACTATGCAATTAGCTGAATAATGATTTTTTAGATAATTGACATAGTTTTTTATGATTTCAATGAACTTGTTGTTTTGACGCCACACAATCTTGTGTAATAAAAATCCACCGTCAACAACATACATATCATTTCCTTTGACTGGCCACTCGATGGGATTGAAAAAATCGTAGAGCTTCGCTTTCGGAGTTTTTCTCATTCCCTTCTCGTCAAAGAGCGATAATGGATACGGTGCTTGAATTTAATCGTTGAAGTCAACGTTTTAAGTGATGCTCCTTTATTTTTTCTTTTATACTTTACGTCATTAAATGTTTTCGGAGTACCATTATCATTTTCCTTCCACATTTCAGTCAAGCACCGTATCCCTACATTCAGAGCTTCGTGACAATTTATGTTATCGCTTTTGGCCCCTTTCAACCCAGTACTTAAAGAAATAATGCCGTCTGAGTCGGGAAATGGGTTATGATCTTCGAACCACGATTTCATTTTTTCAATATCGGCAATGTCTCTCGCTATTCACGCCACTCGTGAATCAACATGTTGTTCGGTTGTTGCTAAATAAATATTACAAAAATCTGTAAGGGAATCGGTTAATTCAACTAACGCTGGTGTTGTTAGAACCCATTTAGTAAGAACGCTGTCAGACATTCCTCTGCCCCGTGTCGGGCCGCCGATATCTTTCATGGATCGCATCAGTGCTTGCTCTATGGTCATATCGGACCAAATGCCACTCCAAAATTTGTCAGTCCGTCTGATCGTGAACCCCCCATTTGCGAATTCTGCAAATTCGTCCTTATCCATTCTTTCTTTTAAATTGCACATGTCTTGCAGGTATAAGTGAGCGGACTTTGCATACAAAAAATGACCACTCGAATGAAAAAAGGGCAACAATTTTTGCACCGTTTGAAGGTGCACTTGTCAGTTTCCACTTTTTTCAGCTTCAATGAACATTTTTAATAATGAAACCATGTGTAGATACTGGATCCAGAGTTTCGCAGTTTCGCTCTGTTCAGAAAGTCTTTTGACAGTTTCAATAAATTTAGATTTAATATTATCGAACGCCACATTTCCCTGTACATTTTGAAGAACAGTTTTGGGATTCTGCAAAAGTGTTTGGGTAATGTTTGGGTACTCTCTCTCTCTCTCTCTCTCTCTCTCTCTCTCTCTCTCTCTCTCTCTCTCTCTCTCTCTCTCTCTCTCTCTCTCTCTCTCCCCCTCTCCCTCTCTCTCTCCCCCTCCCTCTCTCGCTCCCCCCTCTCCCCCTCTCCCCCCTCTCTCCCCCACTCTCCCCCACTCTCCCACTCTCTCCCCCTCTCTGCCCCTCTCTGCCCCTCTCTGCCCCTCTCTCCCCCTCTCCCCCCTCTCCCCCCTCTCTCCCCTCTCTCCCCCCTCTCTCCCCCTCTCTCCCCCTCTCTCCCCCTCTCTCTCCCTCTCTCTCACTCTCTCTCCCTCTCCCCCTCACCCCTCACCCCTCTCCCCTCTCCCCCTCTCCCCATCTCTCTCCCCCTCTCCCTCTCCCTTTCCCTCTCCCTCTCCCTCCCCCCCTCTCTCTCTCTCTCTCTCTTTCTCTCTCTCTCTCTCTCTCCCCCTCTCTGAACCAACCTGAAAAGGTTTTCTAATTCCAAATGGTCCTTCGACCGAAAGACAGGAAGGAATCTACCTGCGTATATGTCGCGACAGTGGTACGATTCAGGGAAATACACTCTTAACCGAAGTAGGAACAATACTGCTGACAATTTTCTATGCGATATTCGTTATTCTTATCAGTTTACTTTCCAACTCAAAAAAGAAAATTGAAAATAACGATTAATTTCTTCGGAACTAAATATATTTCAAGTGTACAACTAACTTATTAATGGAATGAAACAGTGTCGGCTAAAAGATTTATTCGAGATACCTTTTCCCATTCACCGTAAAATATTTATAAAGCATGGTTATATGTAAAATTTAATAAAACGACGATCACAGGTCTGCCATGGGGCGAAAACGATTTTAAAGGATACCATCGTGTTCGCGAGAAAAAGTCACGTAAAATTTAAAAAAAAAGTTTTGTTCTACGACCATTTTGAAGGAAGTTATCAAATTTGTTAATTAAGCCGCTCGCGCGGGGATGGGGAGCGAGAGGAGGTACCCCCACCGCGCTGCCCGGCCGGGCGGTCGGCGCCGCGCGTTCGGCCGCGCGCCATTGACTGGAATACGTTGATAACTGTAGTGACACTGTTCCTTCTAAAGGTCGGTATTTTATTGAATCCCGTAGCTTGCAAACCTAAGGAAGGCAATCGAATTTGATTTTTGCAAAAATCTCAACAAATATCAAAAATCCCCTCCCGGGGAAAAAACCTGGACAAGTACATTGGTGGTCCCTCATTTCCCTATGATATTACAAAAAATCCAAAACCCCACGTAATTTTTTTCTTTTAATGTTTACTAATTTTATTCATATCCCGGAGGGAAACCAACCATATAGATCACGAAATATCCGGCCAAAAAATCAAACTTTCTCGTGACTTCTTCCTTTAAACATTTTCGTGACGAAAGCGAACTATTTTTTGATATTTTGTTTCACACCAACATTTCTAAAATAAAAAATGACATAATATGAGATCAGTCCCATCTCTCCACGATGGAACTGGTCTCAAAAATCATTCAATTGGTCACGGTTTTTTTTTATGAATTTGTTGATATAAATCAAAAGTGTCTAACATCTTAAATGTAATGACTTTTTACTTAAATATTGAAAAAAATATAGGGGACGATTTTCAATTCATTATTTCGTAATTTTTTCCAAGAGTCTAGTAAAAACCTACATTAAAAAAAAAAGAAGTTTATTTTGATCCAAACTGACTGAAAAAAAATTAATTTTTTTTCAAAATAAGAAAAAAAATATCAGGAAAAATCTGCCCACAATGGGACTGGTCTCAATAAACATATAATTGGTCAAAGTATATATGGGGCATTCCATCCCAAAACGGCCAGTCCGTGACCCCGACCATTTTTGATTTTGTCGAAATTTTTTAATTTTCAAGTAACTACTGAAAGGAGTTTTTAGGATTTTTTTTAGATTTTCATCTCAACCCGTTTTAAAGTAATAAATGTTTCAAAATTTCACAAGAAATTTTTTTCAATGCTCATAACTTTTTCAACGTCAGAGATATCAAAATATAATAGAAGGTAATTTTTTTGGCCTTGAATGATAGTTTCATAAAAAAAAATACAAAAAAATTATCAAAAGTCAATTTCATGTTTTTTTTTTTTTTTAGTTTTAATCCAAAAATATATTTTTTTTTTCAAAACTTGGACCATTTTGATTTCTTTGAAAAAATTTATCATTTTTCTAGACATATTTTCACATGTCTCGAAAAATTTACAGCTTGGGATATCCTTACCTTCTGTTTTTTCTCATTTTTTACCACATGTAAACCAATAATAAAGAGTTGACAATCCTGGATTATATTTTTTTATTGTTTTTCTTCCACTCATAATTCCATTTCTCACGAAATTATGAATGAAAAAAGTTAATAAATAGATATTGGAACTGATTTCCATGTTTTTTTTTTCAGTTTTCATCCAAACATTTTTTTTTACAACTTGGGCCATTTTCATTTTTCTGAAAAAATTCACCATCTTTCACGACACATTTTTACACGTCCCAAAAATTCTGCAGCGTGTGATATCCATAAACTATATATTTTTTTAAATTCTCTGCCATGTGTAAACCAATGATTATCAATTTTATTAATCCTTATTCATGAATATCACACGCTGCGGATTTTGTGGGACCTGTAAAAATGTGTCGTGTAAGATGGTGAATTTTTTCAGAAAAATGAAAATGGCCCAAAATGTGAAAGTAAATGTTTGGTTGAAAACTGAAAAAACATGGAAATCAGTTCCAATATTTATTTATCAATTTTTCCATCCATAATTTCTTGAGGAATTGAATTATGAGTGGAAAAAAACAATAAAAATAAAATAATTCAGGATGGACAACTAATAATTATTGGTTTACACGTGGTAAAAATTAAGAAAAAATAGAAGGGATGGATATCACAAGCTGTGAATTTTTAGAGACATGTAAAAATATGTCTACAAAAAAGATGAATTTTTTCAAAAAAATCAAAACGGTCCAAGTTTTGAAAAAAAAAATAGTTTTGGATTAAAACTAAAAAAAAAAAAACATTTGAAATTGCCTTTTGATAATTTTTTTGTATTTTTTTACGAAACTACAATTCAAGACGAAAAAAATTACCTTCTATTTTATTTTGATATCTCTGTTGCTGAAAAAATTATAAGTATTATTTTAAATGGGTTGAGATAAAAATCTAAAAAAATTCCTAAAAACTCTTTTCAGTAGTTACTTGAAAATGAAAAAATTTCGACAAAATCAAAAATGGTTGGGGTCACAGACTGGCCGGTTTGGCACGGAATGCCCCATATATATATATATAATCTATGTACATGGACGATATATGTTTGGGTTTTATGAAGCGAGGAAAACAATGTGCATAAATATAGTCAACCGCGCTAAAGTAATAACTTTTAAAATTCTATATCTTTTAAACTAATTGAGACCCCCTATTACATATGTATATCAAATTACTCAGGAAGATGCGTACAATAACATATTTCAAAATGAATAAAATCGGAGGTGAGTACAGTTTTCTATAGTTTTACCATAATAATAATAATAACTACCATGACAATCTAATTAATTTATATTCTTTGTGACTATTAATTATCTTTGCAATTAAGTGGTTGCTTTAGTAATTTTCGGAAATCTTTTGCTATCGCATGTCGCAGATTTCCTGGGACACATTCAACAGAAAGGATAGCGGAAGTTCTGTTCGACATCAATGAATCTTTTGGCTTGGATTTGGAAAAAATTGTCACAACTGTCACGGATAATGGCTCAAATTTTGCAAAGGCTTTCCGTGAATTTGGCGTGAATCCGCTCGAAAATTTTTTGTTTGGTAAGTCATAATTTTAGTATGGATTTTATTTTATACACTAGAAGAGTATGACCAATATTCAGCATGTGTTCAAATACCACGGAATTTCAGATAAGAATGTGAATGAGAACGAGGATAAACAATCGGCTACTGAACCCTCCCATTCGACTACCGATGATCCGGAAGAGGCTGATCTTGCAGATGAATACGCGACATATGGTGAGAGTGAGGCGTTCAGGGTATTGCCAAAGCAATTGCGATGTGCTAGTCACACGTTAAATTTGGTAGCATCTGTGGACACAGTGAAAATCATAAAGTCCTCGGATCATCTGTCTTCTAAGCACGAAATCGCGATAGACAAATGTACAGCTCTATGGAATGCACTGCATTCTCCAAAATCGAAAGAGATTTTTTTAGAACATGTGGGAGTGGCATTACCTCATCCAGTGATCACGAGGTGGAATTCTTTATATGATGCCTTACAGCGCATTGTTGCTCTCAAAGAACGAATCATTCAGATATGCCCTAGAATCGGTATAAAAAATGTTTTCAACGATTTTGATTTCCGATATATCGAAGGGTATTTAAGAATCCTTAAACCGATCGCAGAAACGCTTGACCTCCTCCACGGAGAAACTGTATGCCACTACGGATATCTTCTCCCATCGTTAGTGTCTTTGCGTAGAAAATTGAACGCGTTGCAGATCTCCGAAGAGACCATGCGATTTACACCACTGATTACTGGTGTAATTAAATCGCTGAGCGATCGGTTCCAACCGTTCTTCGATCTTGAAGATAAAGTGGCTGGAGCAACAGTTGCAACTTGTAGCCATCCTCGCTTTAAGACGCGATGGTTCGTTTCCTTTTCTGATTTGAATCGTCGGAAAGTAGACAATTTCTTCTTGCAAGCTGCGGTTGAGGAACATACCAAGGGATTGAACGTGACAGCTGAAGAAAATATCCCTGCTCAACCGAAAGACGATTTCTTTGATTTCGGAGATGAGCCCGAAGAGGTTATGCCCATTGACAGTGGAATGCTACGTGTCGAAATTGCGAAATTTATGTCAAACTCAAGCACTGATTTGGCAATGCTAAAAGAGTACCCTGTAGTCAGAAGATTATTTATAAAATATAATACGCCATTGCCATCATCTGCAGCGGTTGAGCGATTGTTCAGCTTCGCAACAATGATGGACTTACCGAAATGGAATCGGTTAACAGATGAACACTTCGAACACAGGATACTCATGAAAGCAAATGCCGCTAAAGCTTCGTGTACCGCAAATGCTCGTCAAGGAGGCATTTTATAACTGGCATCAAATATCACTTTTACAATTTAATTGTTTAATTGTTTATACGTTAATTGTTTAAGCGAGTTGTCGTCACCTTAGTGCATTGCTCCAGTTAAATTCACTTTCAGTTGCTCAGTTGGCCGAGTTATCGCCATGTTTAAAAGCTCTGTTGGTCGAGTTATCGCTAATTTAAGAAGCCTTGTTGGTCGAGATATCGTCATTCTATACTAATTGAATGCTATTATTGTAATTTTCATGTAAACATTATTTTTCTTTTATCGTCATTCTATACTAATTGAATGCTATTATTGTAATTTTCATGTAAACATTATTTTTCTTAATCAAGCACTGATACATTGACAGTTTGAGCGTATTATTGCTACTTCAATTTTATTTAGAGTTATCATTACATCAACTTGCTTCGTTGGTCGAGTTATCGTCACTTCTAGCAATATTCCCACTTTCACAAGAGTTGTCACAGTAAAGTAATATAAGTAAGAATTCACAAGGATATCATAGTAAAGTAACATCTTGCGATATTATAAAAATAAATATTATTAGTAACGTAAATTATTATTATTTTTGTTGGGTTTGTCTGAAAAACATGCAACTGTACATAAACATGGAAATGTAAATATTATAATAATAAACAAAATGGTTTTTTTAAATCTCGAACCATCACTGTTATTCATCCTTGTATTATTATTTCATTCATGCATTTCATTAAAAACTCATTTCATGATACAGGATCTGCTTGATTATTTGCTTTATTTGTGTAAAGATTCGTTTGTACTACGAGGTAGTCAATAAAATCAATTGGAAGAAGACAATGAAAAATATCTACTGGCGATGAAATAGCATTTGGAATATTCGGCCCGCAGTCTTCGATAAAAGGCACATCATCTTTTGGTTTGCCCCTTTTTTCCATATAATACCTGAGCTTTCTGATTGATTACATGAAGTATCCCTTTCGGATTCATTATCAACCGCAAAAAAACAGCATAAATGCTGTAAAAGAAAGTTGAGACAAGTACATTTACTCCCCCCAAATAGTTTGTCCTGTAACAAATCTCAGTTTCGACAAAAAACCTTCACTAAAAATTATAACAGAGATTTTCTCCCAAGAAAACCAACCTTGCAAAAATTCTCTGATTCATATTAAATCACTGAAAAAATTGTAGGAGAACCCCACAAAAATTTTCTCAATAAATTAGAAACTCACAAAAAGTTATAAGAGCCTCTCAAAAATTTATCAATCAAATCATAATTTCACAAAAGATGCCAATTCAAACCTGCCCAAAAATTCAGTCTAAACTTCACAAAAAGTTATTAAATAAATAAAAATGATAAAAGCATTAATAGTCAAATACATTAAAACCTATTTTTTTTATTGTATTTGCCATTGCCCAGGGTTCTCCCCCTTTTTAGCTCGCCCCCCCCCCTTTTTCCAAAGACACCCCCCCTGTGCGGATGCAGCCGACTTATTTCCAACTGTATCGCATTTGCCGAGGGCGAAGGGAAACTGCAGAAAACCTTGCCGATACAGCCGGTACCTACCTAATTTCCCCGGGTAGCAATGCGAGCATGCTCAAGCACAGCTACCAGAGGCGCTTAAGAAAGGTACCTCCTTAGCTGTAATGCAATGAGCTAGCCAGTACACGGCTAGGGAGCCACCATCCGCACGATGAGAATCGTCCACGGGAGGCACCCGGAGCCATACACCGACCGCTCAGGCATCACAGCGAGGTCTGGACATGATTTTTATAAAGGTGGAGTCCAAACCACCCGGGATTACAGTGGAAACACGTGAAAAAAATCTCAATTTTTCAGTGGTGTTTTTGGTCGGGATTCGAACCCGGGACCCGCGGCATGCAAGCCCGAGCCCTTATCCACTAGACCAACCGCTCTTCCTTATTAAAACCTATTAAAATCCAATGAAAACACTTTAAACGAATTGAAAATGCAGTTGTTCTATCCAACAAGAATAAGAATAGAAAATAATTATGAGAAAAAATTTTGATACAAAAAAGATTTTAAACGCAATAAATTAGATTGAAAAAAAAATTTCGGCCGAAGTACTTGGCGAGTTTGTAACCATAAGTGATATATTATGTAAATTAAGCGAAAAAACTCACCAAGTACTTCGGCCGAAATTTTTTTTTCAATCTAATTTTTTTGTTTTGAAATTTTTTGTTGTATCCGAATTTTTTTTCATTCCAATTTTGTATTCTTGTTCTTTTTTCGAAGAACACCTGTACTATAGCACATCCATATTTTTAATTAATTGGAAGATTTTTTATAAGAGGTTAATAGGCTTTAATGTTTTTACTGTTAATGCTTTTATAGTTTTAATTTATTTTTGTAAAGTTCGGACTTCATTTTTGGTCGAATTTGAATTAGCATCTTTAGTGAGATTATGATTTCATCGGTAAATTTTTGTGAGGCTGTCTTATAACTTTTTGTAAGTTTCTAATTTATTGAGAAAATTTTTGTGGGGTTCTATAATTTTTCGAGAAATTTGATGTGAATGAGAACATTTTTGCAAGGTTAGTTATTTTGGGAAGAAATCTCTTTTATAACTTTTGTTAGGGTTCACGTTCAGAAGGAGATTTTTTACCGGAACAACTATTTGGGGGGAGTAAATGTACTTGTCTCAACTTTTTTTACAGCATATATGCTGTTTTTTTGCGAGGATTTGTTGACTTTTTTGTATGAAATTCATAGCTTGCCAATTAAACATATCTATATTGTGTACGTATCTGACGATAAAACTTTGTAAAGCAAGATTTTTTGGATCATTAATTACAGACAATGGATTTTCAATATTTAAGCAATAAACGTTGTTTTTTGCACAGATCGCTGGAGAGTAGCTGCGGGGCAGAGCCGCACCTCGTGGACGTGGACGCTACTATCCGTATTATTATAATTACAAGTGAAAGAAAAATGTTTTCAAATAATAAAGCCCCTTGAAAATAAAGTGTTCCGAAATATCGAAAAGTTAAAAAAATCATCGATAAAATAGATTGTGATAATTTTCACTTTTTATGTAAACCGAAAAAAAATTTCGAGAAAATTTTCTCTACTCGGTACATTCATCTCAAGTATCGCGAAAATTTTCTCTGCTCGATACATTCATCTCGAGTATCGCGAAAAAATTCCTCTGCTCGATACTTTTTTATGAAATATCGCAACATTTCTCGCAACGCGATACTTTTGTATCGAGTATCGCAACATTTTTCGCTACGCGATATTTGTGTATCGAGTATCGCAAAACTTTTCGCTACGCGATACTTTTTTATCGAGTATCGCAAAATTTTTCGCTACGCGATACTCTTGTACCGAGTGTCGCAAAATTTTTCGCTACGCGATACTCTTGTATCGAGTATCGCAAAATTTTTCGCTATGAGATACTTTTGTATCGAGTATCGCAAAATTTTTCGCTACGCGATACTTTTGTATCGAGTATTACAAAATTTTTCACTACGCGATACTTGTGTATCGAGTATCGCAAAACTTTTCACTACGCCATACTTTTCTATCGAGTATCGCAAAATTTTTCGCTACGCGATACTTCTGCATCGTGTATCGCAAAATTTTTCGCTACGCGATACTTTAATATCGAGTATCACAAAATTTTTCACAACGCAATACTTTTCTACCGAGTATCGCAAAATTTTTCGCTACGCGATACTTCTGTATCGAGTATCGCAAAATTTTTCGCTACGCGATACTTTAGTATCGAGTATCGCAATATTTTTTGCTACGCGATACTTTTGTATCGAGTATCGCAAAATTTTTCGCTACGCGATATTTCTGTATCGAGTATCGTAAAATTTTTCGCTACGCGATACTTTTCTATCGAGTATCGCAAAATTTTTCGCTACGCGATACTTTTGTATCGAGTGTCGCAAAATTTTTCGCTACGCGATACTTGTGTATCGAGTATCGCAAAACTTTTCGCTACGTGATACTTTTCTATCGAGTATCGCAAAATTTTTTGCTACGCGATACTTCTGTATCGAGCAACACAAATTTTTTCGCTGCGCGATACTTTAGTATCGAGTATCGCAAAATTTTTTCCTACGCGATATAGTTAGGGAGGCGAATAGGGGAATTTTCGGTAACACTCCAGCGTGGCAGTTTAAGATATGAGAGATACCTTAGACCTAATAGAACAACATTGTAAAGTATTTAGCTCTATATGTAGTGACGCGCGCCTAGGATAGACGATCAGATTAGTAAAAAAAAATCGATAGTCTGAAATACTCGAGCGCGTCAGATTAAGATATTGGGGGTTGATTTTAGTGTTTTAAGACTAAATTTAACTAATCTGACGATAAGTCCTTGACGCCGCCGAGTTATAGGGTCGCGAACTTGTAAAAAAAAAACGTTAATCCGGCATTCTCGAGCGCGATTTTTTTTTTTTTTATTTTGAAGAATATAATCTAAAACTTACTAAAAATACAAAATCTGCCGGTTTCCGCATGACCGGAAGTGTGGAGGAGCCATTTCGTCTTCCGAAAAACGCGTTTCGGCATATAAGTCGCGAACGATACATTTCACAAAAAAAAAGTTCAAATAAAAAAAAAAGGTAATTTTATTTTACACAAAAAAGGTCTCCTTACATTTTTGTCTAAAGTTAAAACTTTTTGACTTGAAGCATCATAAAAACTCAAACTCCCGGTTTTTTGAGTATATGGCGAAAACTGAGGGTGTTAAAAAAAAGGTAACTTTATTTTACACAAAAAAGGTCTCTTTACATTTTTGTCTAAAGTTAAAACTTTTTGACTTAAAGCATCATAAAAACTCAAACTCCCGGTTTTTTGAGTATATCTCGAAAACTGAGGGTGTTAAAAAAAATTGATATGAAATAACGATGATTAAATTATGTGACTTTTATTATATCTCAAAATTTTTTTATTTTCTAAAGCTTCTCGACAATTTTCGTGGACTCGGAAAACGTTACGCGTTATTGAGCAAAAATGTTTTTTTATGCAATAAATAATACAATTCGTACTACATTTCATCCACATTTACATTTTTGTCAGATTAAGAAAATATGCTTTCAGGATACCGAGATGAACCTCCCCTATGAAAATCTGACGCGCTCGAGTATTTCGAAAGAACTTTTTTTTTTTGCATTTTCAAAAATTCATCGTAACTTATCGTCACGCCCAAATCGTCAGTTTTTTGAAAGGGAGCTTCCTTGGGGCCTACTTAACACCTCTTCCGAAAATCTGACGCGCTCGAGTAAATTTTTTTTTTTTGCATTTTTGACTACTTTGTATACCCACCCCCACCACGCAAACCGGCAGATTAGTATACCGTTGTTATCAGAGGCACTTGGGGCATACGTGGTATGAATATCTGACGCGCTCGAGAATGCCCGAGTAACTGTTTTTTTTTACATTTTTGAAAAGCCGTACACGCCAAACCCACCGCTAAAATGGTTTTTGCCATAAGAGCTTTTCTTTTCGAAATTATTTTATCTTTCGATTTTTATAGGTCTCGACCGCGCTGTTGAATGACGCCATTTAGCTACCTCGCCTCCCTAACTAATACTTCTGTATCGAGTATCGTAAAATTTTTCGCTACGCGATACTTTTATATCGAGTATCGACAGCGACGCGATACTTTTGGATTGAGTATCGCAAAAAAAAATCGCTACTCGATACATTTGTATCGAGTATCGAGTATCGGTCGATACAAATTTTGGACATCTTTGGTTACAACTAAAGTGAGGAAGTGAAAAAATATAGCGCATATTGAGCCAAACAAAATTCTGAAATTTTGCATATATTCATGGCGTTCCGAAGATAATAATTTTGATCCCATCGACAAATGAGCAACCGAAGAATTTTCATAATAAAATTTTAAATTCATAATGCTAAAATCGGAGGCAAAAAGTAGAAATACTCGGTACATTTGTCGCTTCACACAATTTCCAAAGTCTGTAGGCATTCGTTGCAATCCAGATATAAATTTTTTATAATGTCAGAAAAAAAACATCGGAAGACTTTCTGAAACAATTTTTGAAAATTCATTATGCTACAACTAAAGCGGAGATGTGAAAAAATATAGAGCATATTGAGCCAAACAAAATTCTGAAATTTTGCATATATCCATGGTGTACGAAGACAATATTTTTGACCCCATTGACAAATGAGCAGCCGAAGAATTTTCATAACAAAATGGTCAATTCATAATGCTACAATCGGAGCCAAAAAGTGGAAATACTTGGTACATTTGTCGCTTCACAGAATTTCCAGAGTCTATAGGTATTCGTTGCAATCCAAAGATACAAATTTTGATAATACCAGGATATGGAGTATATACCGCCATAGTCTTTTGACATAAAGATATATTATACGAGCCATTTTCACATAAAGATATATCATTACTTACTATGGTTATCATCCAGATGCATCCATATATATCCAGATGCAGGTTGACAGTGTATTTGTCTATTAATTCATCAAACGCGAGATGATTCTACCCCATATTTTGGATAGAAAAACGAGGTCGAAAATCTTTTGAAATGGACTAACAATTATCATGCAAGGAACATTTTATGATGTTCAAATCCAATTATGGCAAGCGAGGAACATTTTATAATAAAGAGGAAAGGGACCAATAAAATAAATTGTCAACGGTGTAGAGTTAAAAAAAATATTTATTAGACACTGCTCAAAACTCGGCATGACAATAACAAACTTTGCCATATACATTTTTTTACACTCATTATTAGTTTTATAGAGTTTCTTTTCCAAATTTACATCGATTCACACCAATCATGATTAACAGTTCAACGTACACTATTTCATAGTTATCAAAGAAACGAAAAGAATGATTTCCCAAGAAATCTTATACGATGAACATTTAATCGCGAAAGAGAAAAGAGATCGCTTTCGTTTCCCTTGTAGAGTTAAGTGTGGAAAATAAAAACTGCAGGGTTAACAATAATAAAAAAATACATATTCATTTCAGCACTGTTCGAAAGTTGATTAAAAGCACTTCACTATTTTCACACCATCACTTTCTTATTATTACTGTAACCAAGAGTCGACCGAACCTAACCACGATATTTATAACCTCGCAACTGTTTGTGAAATAACATTAATATTTTCAATACCGTTTAAGCCACGAGATTCTAATTAGTCGCGATGGAAAGGGGGGAAAAAATAAAAAATACGTGAATTTGAATGAAACTCTAAATTGCTGTCATTGAATTTATATTAAAGAAATCATTTTTGGATCGTACGTCTCGCACTCTTCTGCGGTAAAAGTATATACACTCGATAAGACTCGGTCCAGCAAACGATAAAACTGTCACTCTTGATATTAAGATTATAATACCAGCGTGTTTTTTTTTTTATTTATCCCGCACTTCATAATGTCGAAACGCCGTTTGTTTATACCACCAAAAACTGGCAGATGGTTGTACAATTATTATAGATTATGTTAAAATTCTGTTCGAGCTTTCCGCTGTGTCGGTATATGTCCATTCGCGACAAAAAAATTCATGAAAAAAATGGGTTTCATTTCCGGTTTCAAGAGACCTTTGACGGTGTTATGTAGAGCGACGTTGAAAAAACCGACTAATCAGAAACTCGCGAGCGGCTTTGAGCCTTTGATAGTGTTATGTACAGACACGTCAAATTTCCGATGTGTTAGTATTTTTTCCATAATCTTGACCCTATGCAAAGTTTTTTCTCAGCAATTACACCACCGATTATGCTGATTTTGGGCTCAACCGAAAGAGAATTTCTTAATTAGTCTCCAGTTCAATTTTCAAGGCATCAAATGGCTCCTGAGCTTCGTAATTGAAAGAAATGACATGCCAATTTTACCCCCACCACCACGAAAAGTTTTATTCAGAGAAAAGATTGTCTCGGCGAGCCTCGGGCCAGCAGATGACAGAGCTGTCAATGTACTTGTCCCGAGACTCTACCGAGTCTCGGGACAGAATGAAACATTAATATTTCCAATATGCGTTAGGCTACAGAGTTCTAAATAGTCACGATCGAAAGAAAAAAAAAAAAAATACGTAAACCCGCAACATCTTTCAAAACGTTGTAATTCATTAAATATCGCCGAAACAATTTTCGGAATACGTTCAGAACCACTCTGCTTGCTGTAATGACTCTAGAACCGACTTGTCTTTGACTTTTATAGTATACGTAAATGTACTTGTCTCGAGTCGCTACCGCGACTCTAGATATTAAAGTAAACAATCGATAATAATAAATTACGCCACCCATCATATTAACATAATTCTTTATTGCAGAAGCCTAGAATCAAAATATAATGCGAAATGGTGACCTGAAAGCGAGATCGCCAATTAATCAAGACAGCAAGCAAGAGAACCACGGTAATCGAAAAATTAGAGACTTTCAAACCTGTACAGAACCTGGTCGAACCATAGAGCAGAGACCCGAAAGGAAAACGAAGGTAATATTTTTTTATAGGACACTAACTAAAAGTAGTCCTGTTTCGGAAACCATGTAGTTCCCGGAGTTCACGCGAGAGGACAGTTGCTCTCGGCCGGTCACTCGCTTGGACTTCGTAGCGCTTGACCACACTGGTCAGTTCTCCCCACTTTTCAACGTTCGCTCTCGATCGATTTCCGGCTTTTTTTTCACTTCGACGCGGATTTTAGTAACGGTGCAACACGTGCTCTTCTCGGTCCTTTCGTAAAACCTTCCTTTTGGCCACCTTCACGCACACAATTCTACCTCGATTCTGACGATTTACGACCGGCGTAATTTCGGTATTATTGTCAACATTTTTCGGTCACTTCGGCGTATATTTTTGGACACTTCGCTATCACGACACGATCTCTTCAACGGTTACCTCGCGGCCATTTTCATTGTCCCGCGATCACGCGACACCGGCCCGCGGCAATTATTAATTGTTTAATAATCATTGAATTTAATTAATATTAAACAAAGTGACGTATTATTTTGTATTTCCCGATTATCGGTTTATTTCACGGCGACCTTCAACTTCGATTTTTCAATTTCCTGCCTTTCCTATATCTCACTTTGTTCCAACTGAGATTCGAGGTCTCTTTCCGAGACAAGTCCATTTGTGAGTAACAACTCGTTGCGTGTTTTCGGGAATATATGAAAAATATTATTTTAAAAATTATTCTCTCTTTAACCCATTAACGCCGAGGTGATCAGAATTTTTACTAACTTTTCAACGTGTTTATTTATTATGTTATCGGACCAAAAAAATAATGCAATACCTCTATTCCTACGCGGAATTCGATGCTCTTTCAGAATCTGAGCTCAAAATTTCGATTAGACACCGAGAAAAAAAAATATGGCCGATTTAAACGTGAAAAACGTGAAAATTTTCGAAAAAAAATTTTTTTCGCATTTTTTTTCACAATGATACCGCCAAGGTATCAACTTTTTACAATGATCAGAGGTGATCATGGCACTCGAACATTAAGAGGATTTTTTTTCAGAAAAATTCATCGACGCGTTTTTTCAAAATGGCGGCGAGAATGAAAATTTTTTATAAAAATCTTAATCTATCGGTTTCTTCAAAACTATAAACTTGAGAAAAAAATTTCTAAGAACAAAAATGACTTAAAATTAGTCGAAGAATACTCCTAAATTTTTTCAGAATTTTTGAAAACAATTTTTAATTTTCGAAAATTTCAAAAAATCTAATTTTTCAAAAATACCTGAAAAATTTTTGGAAAAATTTGAAAGTGTTCCTTGACTAATTTTAAGACTTTTTTGTTGTTAAAAATTCTTTCGTAAAGTCTATAGGTTTAGAGAAAAAAAAATTTCTTGAATGGTACATAAAATTTTGTTTCTATCTACCACTACAAAATTCACGAACAAACTCGTATATCCTTTCACTTGTGCATGGACACATATGTTGTATACAATTTTTACATGAATTATAGGTAAAGTATATAAAAAAAATATTAGTTTTCACTTTTTCAATACATTTGTTATGTCACGAAAACGTTCAAAATCTTCTGCTTCATTGCATGCAGAGTATGAATCAGATTATTCGGATAGTGATTCCGACGAGAACATTTTGATTCCGAATGCAGACAATTCAGGCTCCGATGATTCTGATTCCGATTGTGATTCGATATCTGATTCAGATTCTGAACATGAATTCACAATACCAAATATTACTTATAAAAAAGCTTGTGCTACTTATTCTGAAAACTTAGATAAACTTGAAAAAAATCACGAATTCATTTGGATCGATGGCGAGAAATCATATCCAAATACTTGTGAAGAAACAATATTATTATCTGAAGCTACAAAAAAGAATATACAGGCGTGCGAGCCTTTCCAATTGTTTGAAACCTTTTTTTCCGCCGAAATGAAACAATATATAATTGATGCGTCTAAAGAGAATAATTATGATCTGAAATTACAAGATCTTGACACTTTTATAGGTATAGTTATTTTCAGTTCATTCAATAAAAGAAAGTCTCAGAGAGATTATTGGTCATCTGATCCATTCTTATCTAGTGAAATTGTTTCTTCTGCAATGACTCGCGATAAGTTTGAAGAAATCAAGTCTAAAATAAAATATTCAAAAGCTGAAGACAAGGATCCAAACGATAGAGGGTGGCGGGTTCGTTCGATGTTGAAACTTTTCCAAAACAACCTCCTAAAGTTCGGAATATGGAAAACTTCTATATCTATTGATGAAATGATGGCCAAGTCTTATGCAAAAACTGTTTTGAAACAATTTATTCGAGGGAAACCAATAAGGTTTGGTTTGAAATTTTGGGGTTTATGCACTTCAGACGGCTATCTACTAAATTTAGATCTATATTGCGGTAAAAATTCCCAAATCGGAAACAAATTAGTAAAATGTGCTTTAGGTACTCGTGTAGTATTGCATTTATTAGAACCTTTTTTTCGGCTAATAAATTATAATAAAATCCCTGCATTTCATTTGTACTTTGATAATTTTTTTACAAATATGGATTTAATTTTACACTTGCAAAAATTACGTTTGAAATGCACTGGCACTATCAGAGACAATCGAGTCAAAGAAAAGAATATACTTGAAAAGAAAGCTCCACGAGGTACTTATATTGTAAAACATGATCGAAATAGTGGCATAAATTTCATCACTATTATGGATTCGAAGCCCGTTTCAATAGCTTCAACTGCTGCAGGTGTAAGTCCACTATCAACTTCGAGAATATATAGTTCAGAGGCTCGATCCAAAACTGATATACCTTTTCCGCAAGCTTTTCATTTGTAGAACAAATTTATGGGTGGTGTTGACGTGCATGATGGACACTGCAATAATGTACTTCCAAGTATACGTTCCAAAAAATGGACATGGGTCGTTTTTATAAGATTTATACAGGCATCCATTACAAATGCCCACGTAATTTTCAATGCTACACGTGATGGAAAGAAAAAAAGTGGAATAAAAGAGTTAACTACTTCAATTGCTAAATATTATATTCAAAAAGGTCAAACAAGTAAAACACTTCATACACGATTTAATAGGGACAAATTAAAAAATTGTTCAAATGAAAAATGTCCAATAAGAACAAGGATCTATTGTGAAAAATGCAATCTATATGTAGGCAATAATTGTTGGGCAAAAAAGCACTGATAAAAGAAATGTTAAAATGAAAGACAAGAAGACTCACGAAAAGAAGCACTCCGAAACGTGAGAGGCAAGGGGACTCACGAAAAAAAGCACCCCGAAACGTGAGAGGCAAGGGGACTCACGAAAAAAAAGCACCCCGAAACGTGAGAGGCAAGGGGACTCACGAAAAAAAGCACCCCGAAACGTGAGAAGTAAGGGGACTCACGAAAAAAAAGCACCCCGAAACGTGAGAGGCAAGGGGACTCACGAAAAAAGCACCCCGAAACGTGAGAGGCAAGGGGACTCACGAAAAAAAAGCACCCCGAAACGTGAGAGGCAAGGGGACTCACGAAAAAAAGCACCCCGAAACGTGAGAGGCAAGGGGACTCACGAAAAAAAGCACCCCGAAACGTGAGAGGCAAGGGGACTCACGAAAAAAAGCACCCCGAAACGTGAGAGGCAAGGGGACTCACGAAAAAAAGCACCCCGAAACGTGAGAGGCAAGGGGACTCACGCAAAAAAGCACCCCGAAACGTGAGAGGCAAGGGGACTCACGAAAAAAAAGCACCCCGAAACGTGAGAGGCAAGGGGACTCACGAAAAAAGCACCCCGAAACGTGAGAGGCAAGGGGACTCACGAAAAAAAAGCACCCCGAAACGTGAGAGGCAAGGGGACTCACGAAAAAAAGCACCCCGAAACGTGAGAGGCAAGGGGACTCACGAAAAAAAGCACCCCGAAACGTGAGAGGCAAGGGGACTCACGAAAAAAAAGCACCCCGAAACGTGAGAGGCAAGGGGACTCACGAAAAAAAAGCACCCCGAAACGTGAGAGGCAAGGGGACTCACGAAAAAAAAGCACCCCAAAGGAGACAAAGTTCTACCACGTCCACGCCGTTGTCTCTGGGTAATGCTATGAGTAGAAAAAAACAATGTATATGCACAGAATCAGAAAAGAAGTAGTCAAGGAATACTTGAAGGAAATTTTTCCAAAAATTTTTCAGGTATTTTTGAAAAATTGGATTTTTTGAAATTTTCGAAAATTAAAAATTTTTTCAAAAATTCTGAAAAAATTTAAGAATATTCTTCGACTAATTTTAAGCCATTTTTGTTCTTAGAAATTTTTTTCTCAAGTTTATAGTTTTGAAGAAACCGATATATTAAGATTTTTATAAAATTTTTTCATTCTCGCCGCCATTTTGAAAAAACGCGTCGATGAATTTTTCTGAAAAAAATTCCTCTTAATGTTCGAGTGCCATGATCACTTCTGATCATTGTAAAAAGTTGATAGCTTTGGGGTATCATTGTGAAAAAAAATGCGAAAAAAATTTATTTTCGAAAATTTTCACGTTTTTCACGTTTAAATCGGCCATATTTTTTTTTCTCGGTGTCTAATCGAAATTTTGAGCTCACATTCTGAAAGAGCATCGAATTCCGCGTAGGAATAGAGGTATTGCATTATTTTTTTGGTCCGATAACATAATAAATAAACACGTTGAAAAGTTAGTAAAAATTCTGATCACCTCGGCGTTAATGGGTTAACGGATTGATAAATAATTGAACTCCCTCATATATGCAGTAGTTATATCACATAAATAACTAACGTTTCATCGAATAATTTGAAAGTCTTCAAGTAAATAAAAATATTTATTCAATGTCTTATTTTCAAAACATAATTTTGTGCTTATGAGACCTGCCACAGCAATAAAACCTTTATAATTGAAACCCTTAATTATAGAGCATAACATACATTTTTTAAATTTTTTTTGCAAGAATGGAAAATATTTCTTATATATATATATTATTAGCGCCAAAATATATCTCGAGTCGCTGCCGCGACTCTTAATATAATATTTGCGTTTGAATTAAATAATTAGTAAAAATAATTTACTTAAATATTTTTCATAGAGTATTTCAGTGTTCAGAACCTATTGAATTATATCATTTTAGTACCACCCTTCCACTTTAACAAATAATTATGTTTTAGTGCATAATTAGAGGTTTCAATTGTGCCAAATATTTTAAGCACAAAATTAATTTTTTGAAAAATAAGAATTTCAAGTATTCTTGTAATTTTGTTTGATTTATCTTTATATGAATATATATAATGATCATATAATTTTCTATATTGAAACGTTTGTGGATTTTTCACTATAATTTTTATGTAGGTTCAGGACTCGAATAAGGATTAAATTAATTAAAACCGTATGTTAGGAAGAAATCATATACAAATTTGTGTTTATTCACTCAACCCCCAATTTCCCATTTACAATAATCGTATTCTTAAATTCTAATGTACAATAATTTATGCGTGGTAATTTTGAGAATATTCTGGGTAATTTTCCCTAGTTCTCTGACCGCGACAACTTCAAAGTGTATGCCTTCTAGTTACGCTGGTGACTTTACATAATTCTCCGCTTATACGGTAGCGCCGCGGATCGACAGCCCGATCGATGATATTTTCGATCCGTGCTTTACAATATGGCTGCCCCCGTATACGTGTGTGTCTCGCGTTCGCGTCAGATTTTGTTTTCGTGATAATTATTGTTTTAAGCAATAATCAGTATTCTGATGGTTTCGCGTTTGTTCGTGTATGTGTATTAAACAAATTTGTGAAGTGTTGTTTTGATTGTGGTACAAATTTTTTATTTATCTGTGTTTTACTTCGTGATACGGTAGTTTTGTTGGTGTGTGTGTTGTCACCGATGTGACTTCCGCTCGACTTAATTTTAAAATTATTAACAAATTCGATAAATATGAGTGTTCTCTTGGACTCGCATTTGTTTATATTGTTATTTTTGACAAAAGTGTGAATTTACTGTGTTGTACGGGTACAGGTTTTGTTTTTCTGGCCGTTTTCTGTTGTTGTGTTGTTGTATGTGTGAGCCGTCACCGCTGTGACACGATTTTTGTTCCTTATTCCTTATTATTTTATTCCTTCTCCTTAATTTACTCAAACTGACGCAGTTTGCAGTGATTCCTTCTACCCTCCCAATTCTAAATTGTTGAGTCTGGAGAATCTTTCCGACTCTCAATTTCCTCTTTCTGAGATTTTTAAATCTTTACTCCCGGTCCTTGAGATCCTTACTCCCTTCCCAGTTCCTCAATTTATTATTTCTATTATTTTTATTAATATACTTTGAAATCCCCTGGCAGATACGTCCCGAAGGAGATCCTGAGTGAAAAGGAAAATCTACAAGGAATATTGACGCAACGATAAACTGTCCGTTCGCTACAATTTCTACTCACTCAACAACGGATTCTTGCAGGAATGGATTTATTTCTGGTAAGTTTTTAATTCACCATCATTAATAAATCCCTTTGATCCTAATTCCAAATCCAAAGGTGATCGCTTAAGCGCTGTCTTGGTGGTATACGCAAAGTTGCCTTTGCGTTCCTGCCGAGTCAGTTCTCCGGCTTTCGTCGTTCGATTTGGAACTTTTTGTACTCCTTTTTCTTAATGTCCTCAATTAATTCCTTTTCTCAACGTTTCGTTAACTCCTTCTGGCAGAAAATCTGTCTAGGTGCCCACTAGCGTTTCGTTCAGGAATCCGTATCGGATCTTGTATCGAAAAGGAGAACAATTCCTATTTTTCTTTCCTTAAGTTCCTCAATTAATTCCTTTACTCAACGTTTCGTTAACTCCTTATGGCAGAAAATCTGTCTAGGTGCCCACTAGCGTTTCGGTCAGGAATCCGTATCGGATCTTGTATTGGAAAGCAGAACAAGAATTATTTTTCCTTCCATTTATCCTCTTATTTATCATCCCGTACCCTAGTTATTATATATAAGAAACAAGTCCCTCTATTGTTTGTTTATTGTATTATTGAATAATTTGTTCTTAAATTATTATTATTATTATTTCTATTTTTGTTTCAGATGTTCCTGGGAGATGGCGCTACTGCATGTAGCGGGGCTCCGGAGAGTATGCCCCGTTACAATATATTCATTATGTTACGTATTTTCGTAGTTATGTTGTTAGATAACTACGGAATACATAATGGAGGTCAAAATATACAAAGTCGTTAATCAGAAATTAAAATTAAAATTTTCTTCATATACTGAAAAGTGAGTACACATATACAATGAACTACTTGTATATGCTATTGACCTGTGACAAAATGAATATCTCTACTGTCCCTCGAGGCTGGTGTACCCCATGGCTATCCAGCCAAACATTTTACTTCGCTGCGAACATTGAATACAATGCGAAGAAAAATTGGATCTTTTATCTTTTTTTTCAGGTGAGCAGTTCAGGCCTCAACGCTGGAAGCGCGCAGGAAAACAGGTCCACCAAAATTATGAAGCTGCTCAAAAGCGACTCCAAAATTTATGGAAAGAGTTATCGATTCCTCGTCGATTCAACTAAGAAAAATATAGAATCAATAGATTGAGGATTCAATACATACTATGAACGAGAATTTAGAATAGAAGACTTATCCAACTGAAAAATGAAATACACTGCCGACTATATTTTGTCCAATGAAAAGCATGAGTATATCTATTTACAATACCTAGACTCAATAAAAGTATGCATCCTTCGAACTTAGGTATCCGTTGGCTGAAAAGGTCTCATCAAGTTTGCTGAAAAGTGACTCGAGCTGCGCTTGTCGAAAATGACTAGCCTGCTTGGCCGAAGGACATCTGCTCTGCCGGAGAAATGAAGTAAATTCCAGACCAGATTATCCAGGTCTTCCAGGGCAGAAAGATGGTGTAAATACACCGTCGGTTGTGGCTCCTTTTTAAATTAATATTTTTTTTACATACTCAATATATAAGAGTCAAATTTACATAAAGAAATGTAACTTACTTTGGGTATTATTATTCGTTCCATTTGTTAGACATGGTTTAATAGTCAATTTGTTCGTTGATACTGGACTCCTGCAGCGAGGTCGAAAATGAGTGAAAGCCTTATTTTTTGCATTTTTTCACATCTTTTTTTAAGTTTTCTAGTTTTTGTTGTTCAATATTTAAGAAATGCGAATTTATCATACACCATTCTCTTAGTTATCAAAAAAGGAAGAGAATGGTTTCTGAGTAAACATTCCTAGTAAACAAAATGTATGATTGCGTACCAGATCCTATGCTAATAGTATAGACAAAATATGGCATACTCTAATCGTACTAGTACCGTACGCCGTTTGGTTATCCGGGTCATTATTGCATACAAGGAACATTTTATGATATTATTAGTTGCGTGCGAGGAACATTTCATGATAAAGAGGAAAGGGGTAGTATTCAATCCTGTTGTAGGGTTTCCGTTATAAAAAATAAATTGTAGACAGTCTAGAGTTGATGGAAAAATATTTATTAGGCACTACTAAAAACTTGATTCAATAAAAACTGTTTTTACATTTATTCGACATTCGTTTTTACTTTTATAGAGTTTTCATTATTAAATATTCACCGATTACGGTTTTCATCTTACACCATTCTCTCAAATCAAAAAAACTAAGAGAATGATTTCCGAATAAACCTTATTAATGCATGCAAGGGATATTTTATGGTAAAAGAGAAAAGGGATAGTTTTCGACTCTGATCTAGAATTTACATTCGGAAAAATAGATTGCTGGGGCCGGGGCAAATAAACAAAATTATTTATTTAGGCAATGTTCTAAATTTTATTCAATTACACTTTATTTTTGCACTATCACTTTTCTATCTATAATAAAATTCACTTTAACCAAAATTTGAAACTGACCGCGATCTTTATAACCTGACGACTGTTCAAAGATATTAAATACTAGGTATAATAATACAATTATTTATTTAGACACTATACAATTTTCTTAAATGACACTTTGATTTCATACTATCACTCTTCTATCTATAATAAAAGTCACTCTTTACTCGATTATCTATCTATATAAACGCCACTCTAGCCAAACGTTGAAATTGACCGCGATGTTTATAACCTCACGACTGTTTTAAGAAAGATATAGGTCAGCTGTCATATGGACGATCGATCGAATATCATCAGAGTATTATACCAATATCTCACTAGTGTCACTAGACAGCGACTGCGCAAAAAACAGTTGAGCATCAAAAATGTGTGCGAAAAAATGCTCAATTTTTCGGAGCAACGATTTAAAAAAAAATTAATATTATCAATACGCTTTAAGGCGTCTTCTCACTTTGGAAATTTAAAAAAATCGATTTTTTTTTTTTTTTAAATTTTGAAAGTACATATCTTCAAAAATGTCATCTCGAAATTTCATAAAGATCGGACGAGTCTAACTACATTTTTTGGCGACCGTTAGGTGACTACCTGAGAGTACCCGGCGATCCCTTTCACGCCGCTCGGACGGTCCCTGTATATCTGACTCTATACAATTGAATAGCCGTGTTCTTTTGTTAATGTAGTACCCCTTGCTTAGGTATATTCTGTTTTCGGGTCTATACTCATGTAATAAGACCTTAACACGTGCATTTTTCAAAAGAAAATCACTCGGCAACGATGCTAAACTGTTATTTCATCAGTCTAATTTGAAACTTCGTAACGGCAACATCTCTGCGCTCAGGATTGTTATAATGGATAAAAAGACTTCGCAACAAAGTGCCACGTGGCAGGATACTATCATAAAATTTCAACCGACAGCAACCCACAGCATACGTATTGTTCAGACTCATGGTGCAAGTACAAGAAAGCAGTGAAAAACAATCAGATAGAAACTTTTAAACATCCTCCTGCTCTAGCTGATGATGTTCAAGAGGTTTTGAAACCGATCTATGAAGAACTGACGAAGGACGAGTTACTGGAACGATGCCTCGGAGGAAATACCCAAAATAACAACGAGTGTTTCAACAGCTGTGTCTGGGCAATGGCGCCGAAACACGTTTTTACGGGAAGAAAAACCGTGGAAATTGCTTGCCAAACAGCGGCATGCATTTATAACGAAGGGCTACAACCTGTTTTAAAAATTTTGGAGGTGATGGGTGTCAAACTAGGCCATATCGCCGTTCAATACGCCGAGAAACGCGACAGTGATCGCGTACGCGTAGGGAACCGCCGCAGCTCTAACGCTTCAAAAGAGACTAGGTCGAGACGAAGGGAAGCTACTTTGGACGAACACACCTTCTACGAAGAATCGGAAGGTCCATTGTATGGAGCAGGCATCGCTGATTAACCCGAGGTAAGGTTTTTTCATGATTTTTCTGCAACCAAAACTTTAAACGCAGTTATCTCAAAACAAGGTTTTTCGGTGCTTTGTTGATGAAATTTCGGAAACTATCCGGCCGATTGTCATGAAATTTGAATGACATATGCTTCATAGTTATGGCTATAGCGCATATCATCAGATTTTTTAAATTTTGATTTTAAGAATTTTTTTTTTACAAAAAACTGCAAAAAAATCGTGGTTTTTTTTTACTTTTTCGAAAAACGTGCGCCATTTTGTTATTTTCGCGAATATCAAAAATCTGATGATATGCGCTATAGCCACTGACATACTGAATCTAAAACAGTTTTATTTTTTTGTTTCAGACGACCCGTCTCGGAGATACCATCAACAAGCCACGACCATAACATTTTTACACGGGTTTTTCAATGCTACTGATGTATTATAATAATTGTTTAAAAAAATAAAATAAAAATTTTTTCATGTACTTGAAAGATGTGTTTATTACATAGGATCCGTTTTATCCCATAATTTTAAGCAAAAATCCTCGAAAAAAAATCGCAAAAACAGCCTATTTTTGAGGCGCTTAAAGTGAGAAGATGCCTTAAGCTACGAGGTTCTAATTAGTCACGATCGAAAGAAAAAAAAATACGTGGACTTGAATAGTCTTCCAAAACGCTGTTATTTAAGAAATATTAAAGAAACAATTTTTGAAAACAGGTAGAATCGTGCTGCTTCCTGTAAAAGTGTCTTGTAGCACTCGCTTGTAAATGTACTTGTCTCGAGTCGCTACCGCGACTCTTAACTACTGCATTCTGAAGGATGATTCGGATGCACGTATTTTTTTTCCATCGTGACTAATACTAACTCTGTAACTGCAGGCATACTGATGATACAAATTTTTCATTTTTCGACGAAGCTAAATGTATAGAATATTTTTTTCGTCGTTTCTATCATTTAGTGACACTAAAAATATTGTTAAAATTTGCTGGTGATATTTGATAAAATTTATCGTCAGTCGTAAATGATAGTTAGCTGTCCAATTAGACTTTGATATTTAACATTAAACATTTCTTCCTATTAACCTGATAAACAGGTGAAGCTTGACTTTTCGTTAGAGCGATGGTGCGAAAAATGAGTTTAAAACCTATTCGAACGTGACTAAATAAATACAATAAAACTAATTACGAACAAAATTAAATATGAAAAAAAAATTCTGCCGAAGTACTTGGCGAGTCTTTTAACTTCATTCACATAATGAATCACTCATGGTCACGAACTCGCCAAGTACTTCGGCAGAGTTTTTTTTTCACATCTAATTTTTTTGTTTAAAATCTTTTTATGAATCGGTTTTTTTCATACCGATTTTTTATCCTTATTCTAGTTGTGTAGAACAACTGTACTATAGAATAACTGTATGTATTTTCAAACATAATCATTTTTTCACCGACATTCAACATTATTTGGAGATTCTATATCAAACACAATAAAGCCTCCTGTATTTGGTTATGTATACTTTAATTGAGCTAAATTTATTTAATAACTTTTTGTAAAATTTCATCTTAGCTTTTTGCGTGGGTTGAGTCATCATAGTTTTGTGCCATTGAATGTACACTAGAACCACGATTTACGCAACAATTTCCACTTTGAGACCGATATCGATTTGTTTGTGCTTTTTAGGAGAAGCCCTTAGTCCAATCCGACCCCACATCAGGTGGGCAGAGAAGAGAGACAAAATATGTTTTGTCTTGATTACGCAAGTGTGATGCGATTCCAGTCCCTCCGCTATTTGCCAAACCAAGCTTGTTGTGTGCATTGGACATGCACTTTTTTTCGCGTCTCCGAAATTGCATGGTCTCTACTGAGGCGATTAGCTCGTACGATAATGATTTCTAGCATCGTTTGTGACGTGCAGAATTTTCCGTTCACTTCAATCGGCGAAAATATACAATTTTCGCTCTAACTCTTGGACTCGAAAATTAATGATGCATAGAAGCGAGTAAATGCTCTTTGTACTCACTCACTTTTAGCGTCTCCGGTATGTCACGTTCTCAAAAGTGTTGATCACCCTTGTGCTGAAATAAATATTGTTCGTGCACGCTTCTTCGTATCTACCAGATTGCATACTCGCCAGGGCGGCGATTATCTCGAACGACGACGATTTTCAGCATCATTTGAGTCGTGCAGAATCTTTTGTTCGTTTAGGTCGGCGAGAATACACGTGTTTCGCTCGATCTCTTAAACTAGAAATCCGAAACCGCATTGTAGCGAGCAAATACAAGTCGTACTCGCTTACTTTCGCGCATTTCCAAGGTTGCATGTTCTCGAAGGAGTCGATCTTGCTTCTGTTGAATGTACATTGCAACTAAGATTTACGCAACTATTCTCACTTTGCGACTGATATTCGCGCGTCTCCAAGATATTACGTTCTCGAAGATGTAGATCTTGCCTGTTCAAGTACTGCGGCCAAAATTTTTTTTTCCATCTAATTTTTTTCGCACGAAATTTTTTTTGTAACCGAATTTCTTTTTCATTCTAATTTTTTATTCTGGTTCTTTTTGTATAGAACAACTGTACTATAGTACATCTGTATTTTTAATTAATTGAAAGATTTTTTATTAGAGGTTAATAGACCTTAACGTATTTTACCATTTTTAAAAATTTTTTTGTTTTTATAGTTTTTATTATATATTTATTTATTTATTATATTTATATTATTTAAACATTATTATATTTATTTATTTATTATATTTATATTATTTAAATATTATTATATTTATTATATATATATTATATTAATATATAGATTTGATTTTATAGTTTTAATTTATTTTTGTAAAGTTTAGACTTAATTTTTGGTCTGATTTGAATTGGCATCTTTTGTGCGATTAAGATTTCATTGGTAAATTTTTGTAAGGCTCTCTTAAATCTTTTTTGAGATTTTAATTTATTGAAAAAAATTTTGTGGGATTCTCCTATAATTATTCAAGAGATTTGATGTGAATGAGAGAATTTTTGCAAGGTTAGTTTTTTTGGAGGAAATCTTTTTTATAACTTTTTGGTAGGGTTTCGTGTTCAGAAAGGGATTTTTTGCCGGAATAATTATTTGGGGGAAGTAAATGTACTTATCTCAACTTTTTTTATAGCATCTATGCTGTTTTTTTGCTCATAAATAATATGGAGCACCTCCGACTTACGGTAGGTGAGAAAATCCAAATCCTTGGTTTGCGGGATGCACCTATCGTATAATAAAAAAAAATACGATGACACAATCTGGCTTTCTCACCTAATCGTGTCACGAATAGGTACTCTTGAGCACAGTCACTCGGTTTTCCTTAATCATCCAATCGAGAGTATTCATCTTGAATCTCGGGTCGAGTTAAACTCCTGGGATGTAAGACGGGGAAATCTAAAGAGGATTCCCGCTCCAGTTAAGAACGGCCGGTCAGTACACGAACCTGCGAAATAACCTCTCTTTCGAGAGAGAAAAGGTCCTAAAAAATCCTAAGTCTCGATATTTGAATATCGAACCACTGTTCAAATATCAAAATGTTTCAGCATATATGTTTTATTGTGATCGAATAATAGTTTATTTGATAATTTACTTAAAATTCATTATTAAAGATTATAATTTTAATCAGAGGTTGGATCTTTGAATTTTATTCTGTTTCGCGAGAATTCAAATTCATCAGACACTATTTTACAAAATCCAGGCATTCGTCCATTCATTCAACAATATTGTGCATTTTTCAATAATATTTGTGTGTGTTCTCTTTCCGAAAGTAAAAGCTGGGATATTGACGTGATTAGTCACAGTTAGTTTTAGCATATCTTAAAGAGGTAGCGTCCACCCACATATTTGTGAATCATCTTGTAGTTCCACCTAACGGTGGTCAGAATTGCACATGTCATAACTGTCCACGCTTACTGCATTCCCTTCTATGTCTCATCTGACGGCATTTGATGTCACTGCTCATTTTTACATTGTCTTGAGCATTTTACTTCTAGGAGAAAATAAATAAAGATGCCCAAAAAAATAGCCGTTTTTGCTATAGGTCAAGTACGATATAACATTATTCATCCCCCATTAGTCTGTTTAAATTTTCGTTGCATTCAAATGTTAACGATTACAGTGGTACGGAATACGAAAGCATGAGAAAGTTTTACAAAAATTTCGTAATTATTAAAAATCCGTGGTATATCGTACCGAATAAACATAAATGAATAACTGCCCGCGATATATAAATTGCTGAACGCCACTATCGTTTACACCCCGTCTCGTTAATCAATCATATTTTTCTTTCATTAGTTATGCACTGATATAACGCGATAGAAGCTTTGTTATGTGCGGAACAAATGGTGGCAAATACCATGCACTATTACATAAAAGTAACCCGGTTGTTACTTATCCATTTTTTGCCTCAAGGGATGGAGAAATTCAAACAGCGCCATTTAACGGACAACATCACTGTGACGGCTTCAAAAAATCCATTTTTTGAAAACCATTTTAAAAAATCTAAAATACTTTTAAGATTGAAATGCCGTTGGACCCAGGTCGAAAAAATAATTATTTTCGTAGATATTGAATATTTTATGGAGCGGTTTAGCGGTCCGCGACGTTCGGGGTCCCAACTTTGAACGCGTTTTTCTCAAAACCACTTTTTTGAGTGCAGCACGCAGTAGAACTCGAGCAATTTTTATCCGATCGACTTCAATTTTTTACTGTATCAATCAAAGTAGATTATCTAGAGAAGTACATAAGATTTTTTCGATATCTCAATAATTATAAAAGTTATAGCCTATTTTCGACGAGAAATTTTGCTCAAAAATCATTCTTTAATTTCAAAGGCGTGCCTATTTTTTAAAAATCAATATTTTTCCAAATCCCTACGTACTTCTCTTCAAAATATCATATTATTAACGAAAACACTCGGTATTTTTTTTCAGATCGATGTTGAAGAGAGTTCTGCTGCGTGCCGCGAACCACTGCGGAGATGATGCGAGAGCTTCCCCAGCGCCACCATGCGGCGTGAAAAATGTGCAAGAAATGTTTTTTGATACATTAATAAATAAGGAACAAAACCCAAAAAAAATTTTTGGAATATCTCTTTTTTTTCCTACAAAAAAAAATTCTTGGAAAATATGAAAAAAATAGGGGGTCACAGTGGTGTTGTCCGTTAATAGAATCTCCTTCCTTAACTGTGCACGGGAAATGACTGATTATCCCCGTATCAAATACTTTCAACAAATGTTGACGCATATTTCTCACATCATACGCTATTTTCTCCGGCTTTACACCAAAAAAAGCGATATTGCAAACGCGATGGCAAATACCCCACAGTCACTCGAATTTGACTGATTCGTCACGATTGGGAATTTAACGGGACGTTGATCGAATGGGTATGTTGGGAACAGACGTTGCAGATACAACTTGTGCTGTAGATACAGCTTTTTTAGGTTCAGAGAATCAAACATGAAAATAGAGCGGGTGTCGTAATAAGCACACACCCAATGCCCCCCTCTATTGTTAATTCCTTCTGAACTATGCAATATTTGTATAAATTTCCGATTAGCACTCTCTTCAGTAATATTATGAGGTAATTGAATCTTCCATGTTTCTTGCATCCAGATGAGAACCTTTCGCTGTTATCCTTATCCCTAGTATAAACTGTGGTTTGGAAGTCTACATTTTTTATGTTTTTATCTCATCTTAATAAAAGATGAGAGTAAATTTATTCCGTGCAATTTAAAAAGTCATCGATAGTGCCATAAATATGAAAAAAAGCGGGAAACTGGGACATTTCGAAAATTCACAGCTCACTAACCAGCTAAAATACATTCTAAAAAATTTCAGTGTTGTTTGGGTATAGAATAAGGCATATTCCCTGAAAAATTCAAGCAATTTCGTTGAGGTAGAAAAAAGTTACAGCTGTTAGAAAACAGCGATTTTTCAGAAATCAAGTAGCTTTGAGAGGCCGTGTATACGATGGAACGTGGCAATATATAAAAATTAGTATATGTAGTGATAGAATATACTTAGATGAAAAATTTAAACCGTCTTAAAGTCGTCTACTTGAAAAATTATCGCTCCGGCAGCTTTTAAAAAATACGGGAAATTTGGTAAAAAAAAGTAATTAAAAAAAAGGGTGCTAACTTAACCAGATTTTCGTTTGGAGTGAAATACTATTTTTTTCTCAAAAGTGGAAGATTGACGAAGAAAAATGCCGCTTCATACGAGTCTTTGAGCTTCATAGAGTTCGCATGAAAAAATCGTGAAAATGGCTAATAAATTGACTTTGCAAGAATTTCAAAAAATTCTACAGCCGTCAAAATTTGCTAAATTGAGTTCAAATTTGGGAGATCGTCTTTTTTTATAACCTACTTTTCGAGAAAAAATCGGCAGCCAAATCGCTGACCCAAGCGCGCAGGCTGCGGTCGAAAAGTAATGGATCTGCCCATATATATATGTGATATTTTGTCACAGTTATTTTTGGTCGTGTGATATTTTGTGTGCGTGATTTTTTGTTGTGTGGTTTTTTATCGTGGTGATATATTATGTCGTGTCATTTTTGTCGGTGATTTTTTGTCCGTGATATTTTTTCGCGTGATATTTTGACTGTGACATTTAGACGTGCTACCCATATATATATAGATATAAACATAAATAAAAGCGTAAAAAAATTACGGAAAATGATTTTTTTAATTTTTGTAACAATATTGGGTTGCCATCAAGCAAGAAATGGTACCAGCATTGGCACCAGCACTACACCACTGTTAGTCGACGAATGGCCAACTATTGTTACAAACATGGATGTAGAAATGGCGCCGATTTTGCGCCAGTGCTGGTTCAATTGTCGTACGACAGTTGGCCGAGCGTCGGGCAGTTGTTGCGACCAACACCGGCCCGATGTTATTTCTCAGCTCTTGTTTATGGTAGGGCCGAAGCTATCACTCCAACCTTGGGTGGACCGTTGGCCTAGTATTGTCGTCAACCGTCGGGCATCCGGCATTTGGGCGTGGCGCAAGACTGCGCCATGTTTGGGCCAGTCGTACTTTGTTTGTTTGGAAGGATAAGGAAAATTAAGGGATTAAAATCTCTTGTCGTTGAAAATGTGATTGGTTTTGAGATCGGTGATGTCCTGGCTATGTTCGTCGTCTCATTTTTCCTCGATATCTTTTACGTGTTATTCGACGAAGTCTTTATGAAGTTTTCTAAGAGTGCGCAGGACGATATCTCTTAAGACTAAGTTTTTCGGACCACGCGAATTTTTACGAAGCCCTATTTGTGATCCCGGAGGATGATTAAACGCTATGCCGCGAGAAAAATTATGAAAAGGACGCAAATTAACAGAGGAAAATTTTATTTCTAATTTTGAAGCAGACGAGTACTGTGGTGGCTTTCACCACGCTTGACGGAGGTAAGATAAATCCTGGCCAAAAATCCCCTCCCCGGGTAAAAAACCTTGGACAAGTACATTTGTTGACCCCTGTTTCTATTCGTTTTTACAGAAAAAAACTACCCAAAAAAGTACAAAATTTTTAAAAATTTGGCAAGATTGAGATAGGAAAAAGAAGATTGTTTCTATAAAATAACTATACTCCAAATGACAAATAGAAATGAAAAACTTCACATATTTTATCGAGATCCCAAGAAAAAAAGCAATAATGCCCATCGTGAGTGTCTGGTAAAAAACAGAGTCTACAAGTAAATGATCAATTTGCACATAAAAAAAATAATTAATTTACAAAAACAGAAATGGAAAAGCCAATGATTTACGTTCAGCACTAAAATTTATAATATCAATAATAGGACAAGTATTTTATTGTCGCTTGAGGATGGAGTATTTAAAAAAAAGTAAAAAATAGTTGGTTATTGAAAAATGTCACCAATGTACAAAAATAAAAATCGGTCAAAAGAACAGAGTCCAGAAAAAAAATCGGGATGAAAAAAAACTTGAAGAAAAAAATTTCAAACGAAAAAATTAGATTGAAAAAAAAATTTCGGCCGAAGTACTTAGCGAGTTTATAACACATACAACATTACGTGAAATACATTACGTGATCCAAGCTAAGCAAAAAAACTCGCCAAGTACTTCGGCCGAATTTTTTTTTTCAATCTAATTTTTTTCGTTTGAAATTTTTTTCTTCAACTTTTTTTTCATCCCGATTTTTTTTCTGGACTCTGTTCTTTTGATCGATTTTTATTTTTGTACATTGGTGACTTTTTTCAATAACCAACTAATTTTTACTTTTTTTTAAATACTCCATCCTCAAGCGACAATAAAATACTTGTCCTATTATTGATATTATAAATTTTAGTGCTGAACGTAAATCATTGGCTTTTCCATTTCTGTTTTTGTAAAGTAATTATTTTTTTTATGCGCAAATTGATCATTTACTTGTAGACTCTGTTTTTTACCAAACACTCGGGATGGGCATTGTTGCTTTTTTTCTTGGGATCTCGATAAAATATGTGAAGTTTTTCATTTCTATTTGTCATTTGGAGTATAGTTAAAAAGTAAAAAAAGAACGCCAAGTATTAAAAGATCGCGACCTTAGTTATAAAATGACTATTCAATATTTTTTATGTTATATGAAGAAAGTTACTCAATTAAAAAAAAATCATCCAAAAAGTCATTGGCTCCGAATGAGACAATTTTTTTACTATTACAGGAAAGTTGGTAATTATGGCCGTTTTTCAAAAAAATATGAAATCAATCGGAAAAAACTTAAAAATAGTAAAAAAAGAACGCCAAGTATTAAAAGATCGCGACCTTAGTTATAAAATGATCATTCAATATTTTTTCTGTTATTACTTAAAACTTCACCTCACCTCGAAAAAACCGAGCAATAAATGTTTGTCCTTAATTTCCAAAAAATGAAAAAAATATTAACATCCATTCCACTCCCGTAATACAAAGAAGGGTACTTTATCTCGAAAACGATGATCAATAATGTTCTTCTTGATTTTGAAAAAAAAATTGAAATTCCACGATTTTTACACGTATGTACCACACAAATTAATTGCAAAGATTATACACAAACTTGGCGTGCATGGTTTTCAAATGTAAGGTCAGGAAGGTACGGTTGATCAAATATGCTATCCGAATAATATTCAATTAGTTTTTCCATCGTGAGTGAAAGAAGTCCGTTCCCTGCATAGAACAGGAGAGTCCCCATTAATGATCTGCTGGACGAAATCAATGACTAGGTTGTATTGATGAAATGGATAATCAAATGAGAAGAACAGGAAAGACGGATGATTCTGGAAACGCATTTTCTGGAAATCAAGGACAAACATTTATTGCTCGGTTTTTTCGAGGTGAGGTGAAGTTTTAAGTAATAACAGAAAAAATATTGAATGGTCATTTTATAACTAAGGTCGCGATCTTTTAATACTTGGCGTTCTTTTTTTACTTTGTTAAAGTTTTTGCCGATTAATTTCATATCTTTCTGAAAAACGGCCATAATTACTAACTTTCCTATAAAGGTAAAAAAATTGTCACATTCGGAGCCAATGATTTTTTGGATGATTTTTTTTTAATTGAATAACTTTCTTCATATAACAGCAAAAATATTGAATGCTCATTTTATAACTAAGGTTGCGATGTTTTAATACTTGGCGTTCCCTTTTTACCTTTTTAAAGTTTTTTCAAATTGATTTCTTATCTTTTTGATAAACAAAATGGTAAAAAAAATGTCTCATTCTCAGACAATGATTTATTGGATGATTTTTTTTAAATTGAGTAACTTCCTTCATATGAAGAAAAATCAAAGTCCTGAACAGTAGATTCTTCCATCATTGACGGACGCATGAATGTAAAAGACAACATTCGATTTGTGAAACTTACATAGAAAATAACGAAAGGACATAAGCATATGATTGAACAAATTTTTGTGTTTTTTTCAATGACATTATTGAACTTGAAATTTTTTTTGATTTTATTAAAATCGATTTTACTTCAATCCTATGAACTTGAGGGTATGGATCAGTCAGGCCACCTGCTTGCGGTTTCGGAAGTGCACATTCTCTCTCTCTCTCTCTCTCTCTCTCTCCCCCCCCCCTTCCTCCCACCCTTTCTTGCTCACTCTCTCGCTCTCTCTCTCACTCTCTCTCTCTCTCTCGCTCTCTCTCTCTCTCTCGCTCTGTCTTTCACTCTCTCTCGCTCTCTCTCTCTCCCTCGCTCTCTCTCTCGCTCTCTTTCGCTACCTCTCGCTCCCTCTCTCGCTCTCTCTCGCTCTCTCTCTCGCTCTCTCGCTCTCTCTGTCGCTCTCCTTCTCGTTCTCTCTCTCTCTCTCGTTCTCTCTTTCGCTCTCTCTCTCTCGCTCCCTCTCTCGCTCACTCTCTCGCTCCCTCTATCGCTCTCTCTCTCACTCTCGTCCCCCCCTCTCTCTCTCTCTCTCTCTCTGAAATTTCACATAAAGTAATTTTCTCGCTGTACAAATTCAGTTATCATAGCAAGGCTTTACTGCCACCGGTGAAAATTACGGCTGTCAAATCCTTAATTTTTCCGATTCTGGATTACTGTTGCCTTGTTTATAATGATTTGACAAATGAGCAAAATGGCAAACTTCAGAGACTCATGAATTCGTCCATCAGGTACATTTTCAATCTCCGCCGTGATGAACACATCACTCCGTATCGTCGACGCCTAGGCTGGCTATCGGTTACATCGAGGAGGCTCTATTTTCTTGGTATTTCAACCTTCAACATCTTAAAAAATAATGCACCGGAGTACTTGCTTCAGTTTTTCTCTCGTTCGATTCCGTCGTGTAGATCTGCACGTAATCGCATCCCCGAAACCTTCTCAGTTCCGCTACGTCGCACTTCGACTTACTGCAATTCCTTCTCGCTCGCTTCCATATACTTCTGGCATTCTCTCCCTCTGAACATAACAACAGCTCCTACTCTCGCCACATTCAAAACGCGATTATATTCTTATCTCTTTGACCTTGAGGGGTATCTTTAGTCCCTTAAAGTATGTCAGCTTTGAAGTGATACCAGCGCTCGCTTTGTCCCTTTACTGTCTGCCTATTTTGTCATTTTGTTGCTCTTTTAGTAACAACTGTGCGTATACGAATTGTATGCTATCGATATTCAATCAGATCTCGTCAATCGTTTCTAGTCTGTACTTCATATTTTATATTACATTATATACATTATATCAATATTAGATCTGTTATTTTATTTTTGTTATTTTATTATTTTTTGTTATTTTATTTTTTATCATTTTCTATTATTTATATTTTTATCTTTATTCATATTCTTATTTTATGTAAAACTTTTATGTAGCCTTCGACTGGTACTCATTGTTTTTTCTAAATTTGCCCATTGGATTTGTTATCCGCGGCATGAATATATTGAATCAATCTCTCTCTCTCTCTCTCTCTCTCTCTCTCTCTCTCTCTCTCTCTCTCTCTCTCGCTCTCTCTCGCAATAGTATGATATATGATGATTGAAACACTAATTTTTTATATCAATTCAACATGCATTTTCTTATATCACTGTCTCTCTCGCTCAGCAACGCGGCAAGAGGGGGTAGTCTCGTTCAGCGAGCGGTGACGTCACAGGATAACGAATGTACATCAGTCTCGCAAAGGACGTATGCCCAACGTAAACAAACGCTTCTTGCATCTTTCTGACTCCAAAAGATATAGAAATTCCCGAAACATTCGATTTTAATGCACAAAATTATCATATCTCGGTATTGGGTGGACGGATCGACTTGCAACAAAGACCAATGGAAAGAGAAAAATCGAAAAAGAATTAGCCCATGCACTCAGAATTTTTACCCAACCTGTTCCTCCGTGAGAACGGTTTGAAAAATAAAAAAGACCGAAAACCGTCATATTCGAGTATATAAGAGTGCGGCAGGGCTCGCGCAAGCTTTCTTTTAATACTTGGCGTTGAGCCGCTACCGCGGCTCTTGATAATAATAAATAATAATCTTTTATATAACTTATCTTTTTAATTAATTCTAACGGTTCCAATGATATTGAAGTTTACTTTAATAATATTATTTAAAAAAACCTTAGGCAAGTAATTATTGCGCGCAAAGCGCGCGTTTAAATCGCCTAGTCTTTTTATAATGTAGACTTGTGACACGTGAATTAGCTCGTTCATTGTCGCCGCTTTTCCACGGTTTTGATTGGTTCGCTATGACGTTACACGTACTCGCATCTCATATTAGAGTTCAAGTTTCATTATGACTTTGAAGTTACTCTGCCTGCTCTAAAATGTCATAATGACACCTGATCCTTCAAAATATCTATGACAAATCAAATTTGTTTTTGACAAGTTGAGAATTTCGAAAAAAGACGGATTTTATTAAAACTTAAGTAGGTAAATAAAATATAAATAATAAATAATAATCTTTTATGTATTAATTATATTTTAATTCATTCTGACGATTTCATTAATGTTGAAATTGATGTCGTTATTAAAAAATAACGATAGGGAAGAAGCTGACGCGCGCAAAGCGCACGTTTAAATCATCTAGTTATAAGTTAAAAGTCGACCAAACATCGTTTCGAATTTTGTAATATTTCTCGTTATAAATTCGTTCCCTGAAAGTTTGCTATAAAAGCTTAAAAAAAGTTTGCCATATTATTTTCCTTATATACTCTTGAAAAAAAGATAGAAGAAAAGAAGAGGTATCGCTGTCTCTGTCGCTCAGCGGCGCATGAGCAAAGGAGAGCCAGCTATATCGCTGTTTCTGTCACTCAGCGGCAAAAGAGCAAAGGAGAGCCAGCTATATCGCTGTCTCACTCGTGCAGTGGCCCGTGAAGAGAGGGGGTAGTCTCGTTCAGCGTGGAGCGTTATGCGTTACGCGTTACACGATGACGTCACAAACGTAAGGAACCAAAACGTTCGATTTTAATGCACTAATATCATCGTACTGAAGATTGGCTGAACGGATTTACTTGCAACAAAGACCAATGGAACGAGAAAATTCGAAAAAAATTCAATACCAATATTTATATTATTTACTCAAACGGTTCGTCCGTGAGACCGATTTGAAAAAATTAAAACGCCTGGAAACCGTCATATTCGAGTATATAAGAGTGCGGCAGGACGCGCGCAAGCTTCTTCTTTTAATACTTGGCGTCGAGCCGCTACCGCATCTCTTGATTTTATAGAAACAATCTTCTTTTTCCTATCTCAACCTTGCCAAATTTTTAAAAATTTTGTACTTTTTTGGGTAGTTTTTTTCTGTGAAAACAAATGGAAACAGGGGTCAACAAATGTATTTGTCCAAGGTTTTTTCCCCGGGGAGGGGATTTTTGGCCAGGATATAACTTCTTTTTTTCTGAACAGCTCCGAATCCTAGAATATTTACATGATAACAGATAATCCTTGAATATCTACGCTGATATAACCAGTAAAACCCTAGCTCAATATCAAATATGCAATGCGATGCTATAAAGAAAAAGCGAACGAATTCAGTACAGCTTGCACAAACAAAACGCAGAAATTCATTTCAGTTAACACCTCGCATTTCCTGCAGTATATTGAGAAATTCCATACATATATTCAGTGCGTCTCAGCAATGTGCATTTAACTAATATGAGAAAAACATGAGCGAAAGGCTAAAAATGAAACCGTATAGAAATATTTGTGGAACACTTTTTTTTTAACAAATCATATCACAATGCACACTAAAAACTTGAATGAATATTGAATTTTTACATTGTTTTCTCATGCTTTTATTTTCACTTATATCTTTTGCACAAGCCTGACCGAGCGATGCCATTACACTATTGCTGAATTTCTGATCCTTCGACTGGTTGTGAAATATGATAACAGATGATCCTTGAATATTTACGCTGACGTAATCTGTAAAACCCCAGCTCAATATAAAATATGTAGTGCGATGCCAAAAAGAAAGAGCGAATGAACTTAGCACAGCTCGCAGTAACGAAGCGGTGATCCTTGTATGCAAAGGAAATAAGGCATCTCTTGTTTCCGCAAGGAATAGCAAATGCTTCATTGCTTTAATTTTCACCAGTTTTTTTAGATCAAATTGTCGAAGTAGAGAATCTCAGCCCAATTCACAGCTCGCAGCGCCTTCAGTATATTGGTAAATTTCTTGAAGCCGAAAAGAAAAATCGAAGGAACTGAGCACAACCTGCAGAATATTGGAAATTTTATGTTTATTTGTAGACCGCACCTGAAAAGTATTGAAAATCATGATTTCACGATAAAAGTTATTTGTCAAATTTTTATAATTAAAGTATTTCATCAACAATTAATATTTTTACAGGTTTTTATTTATGAGCACATGATACATCTTGTCACAACTATTTGCATACACTCAATTTTGGAAAAAAAACAGTCTTTTGATCTGTAAGAAAAACTTAAGTGACATGATTAAAAAAAAAATCGTTGCGTTCTAGATTGAAACTTCAACATCATTATTTGCGAGTTCACACATTTTCAGAACGTTTAACACTGATTTTTAAGGTTATGTTCGTTGTATTTTCTAGCACTTATTCCGGCCACACTAATTAACGGTTTTATTCGGATTATTTTATACGGAAAATAAAAATGATAACCTCAACGAGTGGTGAGGTTTGTTTCTATTTGACTTTTCTGGAATCCGAAACAAAAATGATTTCACCAGCGGGTGCGAGGTTATCTTTTTTAATTTCGCTGATGATTAATTCCGAGATATTAAAAAATATTATTATCACATTTCGCAATATTTATATATTACCGTTTTTTCGCACTATTTATATATTTAAACTATTTATGAATCACGATTTTTCACAATCTAAAAAACACGCGATTTACACGACTCGCACTTTACACTGTCAAAAGTCAAAAATACCGTCACACTGGTTAAACATTCAAACTTTCCGTGGTATGGGTGCAGAGGAATATAGTCACAGGGACACGTTCGAAAACATCACTCGTGTGCACACTGGTTTACCGGTTTGGGAACACAGGGAAATGGCCACACTCGTGACCAATCAGAATCTCGATAGGCACGCTGAGGCCTTTCATTGTGACATATACAGACACGTCAAATTCTTCGATGTGTTGGAATTTTTGCATAATTTTGAGCCTGTGCAAAGTTTTTTCTCAGCAAATACGGCATCAATCGTGCTGATTCAAAGCTCAATCGAAAGATTTTTTCTTAATTAGTCTCCAGTTCAATTTTCAAGTCATCATCTGTCTCCTGAGCTTCGTAATTCGAGAAAATGACTTTCAGTTTTTACCCCCACCACTGAAATTTACTTTATTCAGAGATAATATACTCTGGCGAGCCTCGGGCCAGCAGACGACAGAGCTGTCAAATGTACTTGTCCCGAGACTCTACCGAGTCTCTTGATATTTGCAATGTTACAGGATATCTAAAAAATAAATATTGATGAAAATAAACCCTGTATCAGTAATATTTTCATAGTATTTTATAAGTGCTGACACGAATATGAATAACTGAGCGAAAGAACCCCATACACATTGCATAAAACATTTTTACAAATTTTGATATCGTCAGAGAGAGAATGACTGAACATCAGAGAGAGAATGACTGAAGGGCTTAACTGAACCAAATAATGCAAATTTAAACAGCCTCGAAAACGAGCCTTGCAAAAAATTCGCTCTATCCATTTGGTTTTATCAGTTTTTTAGAAAAACTCAAAAGCGGCCGAAATCACCGAAGTTCACAGCCTGCGATCTATTAACAGGGTCGTCCCATGTGACAGCTATTTTTTTTCGCTTTTTTTGAGATTTTTTTTTGATGAACCATTAAAACACACTATCTTTGAATTTTTACCACACATTTATTACCACACATGTTTACCACACATTTTTACAGTCCCTCAGAATTTTATCAAACAAAAATAACGAGCTGAATCAACTTTACACCGTTTGGAAGGCACTCATGTGTTGGTTGACGGCTGCCATGAGGCTATCGCTGGAACTAGAATAAAGTAAAAATATCGAAAATTGAATTTTTGGCACGGTTTTAAATGTTAAGTTTCAAGTTTCGTCGTTTTTTTCGACTTTTAAAATCGTGCCAAAAATTCAATTTTCCATATTTTTACTTAACTCTAGTTCCAGCGATAGTCTCAGGTCTACAAATTAAAATGCCGTTTCATTTTTTGATTTCAGATGAACAAAACCTCCGGACTCATGGCAGCCGTCAACCAATACATGAGTGTCTTCCGAACGGTGTAAAGTCGATTCAACTCGTTATTTTTATTGGATAAAATTCTGAGGAACTGCAAAAATGTTAATAAATGTGTGGTAAAAATTCAAAGATATTGTGTTTGAATGGTTCATCAAAAAAAAATCCCAAAAAAGCGAAAAAAAAAATAGCTGTCACATCGGATGACCCCGTTAAGAAGTTGATGTTGCATTCCTCAAAAACAAAACCATACCAAGGCCAAAACTGAAAGCAATTAGAAATAGTTTTAAAATACCTAATGAAATAAAAACATAACAATAAATGTAAGATGCACACTTATCAATTTTATAAATATTTCATATTTCAATATGGCTTTCCCATGATTTCATTTATGCGCTATAGTTTACTGACCAAGGAATGCCATCGCACCAGTGCCAATATTTTGATTCAACGGTATGTTATATTATTTGTTTTAAAACGCACGATGAAAATGGAAGTTGCGATCCTTTCATCATCAGTGAAATCCCTGGCTGAGTCTGAAAAGGGCAAAGCGGAAAAGCGAAAGAATTTGGACTAGATCACAACCAGCAGAATTTTGAGAGTTTGCTGAATTTCAAAATCTCGACAAGAAGAGGGACTGGGGAACTGAAACAACATACAAGATACTGTCAATTTGCGAAACAACTTTTGAAAATCATTTATTCACAACCGACATAGTTCGCTCAATTTTTAATATAATATATTTTTAATAAACACAGATTTTTCAGAAGTTTTAATTGATTCACTCATACACGTACTACATTTATGAAACGTTAGGTACGGCTATTAATTTTTGTGTTTTCGAATTAATCCGTCAGCAGGCGCGCTACGTACACTTTAAACATTGGGCGCGCGATGAGAGATGTTCTCACATGTATAACTTCAAGTGCTTAATTTGATAAACAGAATCTTGAAAATAATTTTGCTACAGTGATTGTGGTTATTGATAAAATTCAATTCAATAATAATTAAAAATTCAAAAAAGTTTTTTAGATCTTCTATCATACAGAAGAATAAATTTGGTGAAGATAGAAAAAATTTCAAATGCTTATGCAATTTGAAATTTTCGAGTAATTATCGTTTTAATAGAAGTGTGAGAAAAAGTGTCACAGCGCGCCTGCTGATCGGTTAAAAGTTTTTATTTCAATGCAACGAAATCCTTTATTTTCCCTCCTCACAGAGCACAACGTTCACTCGCAATGTTAGACAATCAAATTAGACAATCTTGTTTTGGGTAAAGAAATATGAATCTGGGAGGAGATTTTTAGTAACACGAATAAAAAAAAATCGTTGCGTTCCAATGATCCAAACTTCAACACCATCATGTTCGAGTTCACAAATTTTTAGAACATATAACATTGAGTCCAATGAGGTTATTATTTTTTTTATTTTCCAGCACTTATTCCGGCTACACGAATTCATGATTTTATTTTAATTAATTTTATATATTTATATGTTCATCAAATACTTTTTCTTTACACACGATTCTCACAACTGACACATTAGCGATATATAGACCGTATAAACATTCCGTACGAAAGATACAGAGGAAAGATGTAGTCACAGTCGGGACCAATCAAAAACTTGACGCTTTCGTTGCCGGAGATCGGCTTCGATGGAGATGGGTTCTGATGGGCATGAAGAGGCTTTTACGTGTGTCGTCTGCACGCATGTATCGATACAGCAAATTATTCAATGTAGTAGAATCGAGCATAATCCTAAGCCCATGCACAGTTTTTTCTCAGCAATTCCGCAATCAATCGTGCCGATTTTCGGCTCAATCGAAAGAGCATCGCTCAATTAGTCAAAAGTTCACTTTTCAAGCAGCTAAATGACTCCTAGGCTCTTAGCAAATTACCAAAACCATCATAAAAATTTTACCCCCACCACCGTGAATCGTTTTATTAGGAGAAAAGTATACTCGTCGAGTGCTTGGGATAACGCTTCAAATGTTCTTGTCCCTAGATTCTACCGAATCTCATGATAAATATTTGGAGTCAAACGTATATTTTTAACAAAGGTGGAGGTATATTAAAACCAAAAATAGTAAAAAAAACTCGATTTCAAATGGTCAAAAAGTCGTTTCAATGTAGAAAAACTGATAAGATGTAGTTTAGAACTAAAAGAGTCAAAATCTAGCCAAAACAGCTGGGTTTCGGTTTGATTGATAGCGGTGTTATATACTCGATCGCTAAATTGTTTCAAACACCATTGCAGTGGCCGTATGGAACGAAACTCTTTAATCGTGAATTTCATACTCGCGTTAACATTATAATTATTGAACCTCTACATTGCATGTGCGGACTGCTCACGCCGAACGTTCCCTCAAATGAGAGAAGCGCAAGTCTATCCCTCAACACCATGACGAGAAATATTGAAATGATATTCGGCATCAATACTTTCTAAAACAACCATGCTGTCGTCCGGCGACGACTATACGACGTTACTGTATCGCCGATAAGATAGCGCATGCAGCGAGTTTCACTTTCATTACTTCTATCAGTGTCGTAGCACCATACGAATTGAAATGGCATAAGGTGCAAAGCATTTATCACAATACCAGTGAAGCGTTAGCTTGTCAAGTACCATGGAGGATCATTCGCCTGAAGCGATTTATAATTAGTTAACCTGCTTGGTTAACTGATTACAAATCGGCACAACACCAGCAACACAGCGTATTATTGACCGACGAAGCATGCATGTTCTTCGCCGAACCTACCATCGTCGAGGCATGCATAAATATCGTCCAGCTGTTCGATCAACAGCCATTACACCAGATGTATTGCGCTCCAACCGAAAAAGATCGATATATACTATTCGTTACACTCCATTCATGGTTGTCTTTACAGAAACTAGCTCCTGATTTGTTAATCGATTAAACTCATATTTCGTAAACTCAATGCCACTGCTTATAGAACGTTTGATGCTGTTATATAGGATCGTCACTTATCATAGTATGTTTACATTTAATGTCGTCGTATGTTTGACACGAATGCAACTGATAGAGTATAGAAATATAGTCCATTGGAGAATATTCATTGTGCGGAGATCGGTGTAAACGGTCACAAGTAGTGATGCAATACTTTCGGACCAAGTGTTTTGTAGATACTTTAATTGCTTAATGAAGTTGGTCCTGATCGACGATGCGACGAACACAACCAATGAACACCGAAGGATTGGGTACTACAGAGTCCCTCCCTGTATTGGGGCTATTCGATTTAAATGGATTCGTGGTTTCAGCAATGTTGAAATAGCATGTCATATCATACGTCATTTCACAGGACAACAGCGTTTAAACATTTTGGCGGGGCGTGCCATACACGGCTCGTTCAACAGATCGAGATTCAAAATCACCGTAAGTAGCGCGCCGTTCGTAAGACTCGTTTGCGTTGCGATTTTGATAACTTTCGTTTTAGTAAATTCTGCACCATGACACCAGGCACTGAATTTAGCGTTGCATTCAGTTTATTCTCATCGATATGACCTTGATCGTGTGAAACGTTTGTGGTTTTGTTTATGCTCATTATGATACTCCGTGATTTCCCTTTCGCGAAAGATAACTGTCTACACTAACGGAAAAAATTCATGACCTCAAAAGGTTCGGATTATATGGAAAACTGACAAAAAGCACTATGGGTGAGCTCTTGATGATAGAAAAAAATGGAAACACATAAATATCGAAGTCATTAGCCTTAAACTGAATAAACGTGATCATGAGATTGATTTTGGACTTTTCTCTTTGCGAAAAATAGCTACATCAAACAGGAGTTTCAAAATTATCAAAAGCAACTAAAAGCTCCGTAGCTAAATTATCGCGTTCATATGCAATACATGGAGGAGCAATGGCAGCAGTTGAGGATAGAGATTCCCGGTTCAAAGAAATTATGCGATCGCAATTGGGCGAAAATGGTTTAACTTTAACGGTTAATCTCTCATTTCTATTTGTCATGTGTCTCGTCTTCATAATACTACTGATGATCTCAATGCTGGTGGCGCAACCCAAACAGGCAATTACGTTACTGCGACCCGTACTCTTGCCACCCAAAAAATAATTCGTTTTTTCGCACGTTGAAAGCGTCGCGTTATTTCAATGTATTGAAACCCGGCGTGATTAGTTATCTCAATACCGAATGCCAAGTAGGTCTTCCAAAGATGTATCATTAGCACAATGCAGAAAAACTATCTCATGAATGGTGATGTTATTACCGCAGCCGAGTTCATAATTGTGTCGCCCTTGTTTAAGGGGACCGTATGGTCTAGAGCACGAAAATTTCACCTATTTTCACGATTTTTTTTTTGCCATAAAAAATTTAAAAATCGATGTTTTAACTTTTCGGGTTTATTACTACCTTTATTAAGTATACAAAAAAATTTTTTTTCAATTTTAAAAACAGTGTTTATTATCATATAATTGGCATTGAAGACGACCCTCTCGAAAAATCCGACCCGGACGGTGAAGATCGATCCGAGACTTCTACTCATCTGAAACACAAAATTCAAGAAGATTCTTAATCAGAAAGAGTGCAGTTATGGTCGGGACTAGAACAAATCGAAAAAATTAAAAATTGACAAAATGGCGCGCTTTTGAAAAAAAATTCGTAAAATCGGGTTTTTTTTCACTAGTTTTTTAGTATAAACAATAAGAAATTATTTAAATAAAATTATGATTGTAGTTCCGACGATAGCCATACATGTTGTGAACAACATATCCAAATTTCAAGTGATTCGGTTGAATAGTTTTTTTGTTTTCACCTGCGCAGTGCCGAAAAATGTCGTTTCGAGATAAATGAGTTTAAAGTTTGAGGTACAGATATTTTCAAAAATTGAGCAAATTTTGAATACTTACAGTTAATCCGCGATTCCGGCACCATATAGGATTCCTTCGGAACGTTCATAATTCAAGATTTCCTCACTCCTTTCATTTCTTCGAGCTGTCCGAGCCTCTTTGGAGTTGTCCGTGCTCCTACGGTTGGCGCTCGATACTCGCAGCTCGTCTCGGTTTTGCGCTAGTTGCTCCGCTTGTGGCCCGATTGTTATGCCCATGGTCTCCATTATTTTCAATAGGGATGCAAATCCTTCATTGAATATGCAAGCGGAAATGTGAGTGGCAATATCAATGATTTTTTTTCCGGCAAACAGATGTTTCGGCGCAAGGTGCCACACGCAAGCATTGAAACTTTCGTTATTGTTCTGCGTATTACTGCCAATACACCTTTCCAATAAAGTCTCTGCTGTCAATTCTTCATAAATTGGTTTTAATATCTCTTGTGCTTCATCGCACAGAGCAGGTGGGTGCTCGTAGGTGTCTAAAGTACCTGCAGCCTCACTTTGACGCCACTTGCACCACGATTCGGAACCTGGAGGACAGTACGAGTGTTGCGGATTTTCATCTGTTGAAATTTTGTGATAATATGCTGCCCATATTTCACTTCTCATCCCTTCAGTCGAATCTGAATTACGTCTAATTGCTAGACCGTAATAAGTTGACAGCTCTTGCAATAATTTATTCGTCAATTGTTGACGCTTCGGTGTTTTATTTATCGATTTCCGCTGTGTCTTTTTTCCCTCTTCTTTTTCTGTCAATTTCTTTGTTGCTTTCTTTATTTGTGCATGTTTTTTTTTCGCATCAACAGCACGTTTGTACAAACGTTTTTTAACATGCAAAACACATTCTTTTTTGCAAACTAAAAAATCATCCCCGTAAGGCTTTGTGTCCAATAAGGCTTTGAACGTTTTCGTGTCGCCGTCTCCGATATAGTTCGCGTATTTTACGTTGTACAACTCTTCCGATCTCTTGAACATTTCCACGATGCCGTCTACCTCCATTTTGCCAGCACTTCCGGTATGATTTGCGTCACAGTGATCTTCATGCTCTCGATACCACGCTTCATATTCAATCGTATCCTCTTGGCCTTTCCATTGAGAGCAGGCTTGACATATACTGCATTTGACGACAACATCTAAAATTTTATTACTGTATTTCCCTATTAACGAGGCAATACCGAGAAGCGATGAGAATCCACGTTTCGCCCACGATCCATCACCAGACACAGAAAGTTCATCCGCGGGACGCCCAGCTTTTACATTCAACTCGACTTCTTCTTTCAATGCTCTTTGGAAAACGATTTTCGCGACGGCTTCAGCTGCAATTTTTATATTGTCCACGATGCCGTAATATGTACTCTTACAAATTCCTTGTCCAAGATCCATGAGACCGCAGAAATTTTTCAAGCCTTCAAATCCTACTCCAAGCATTCTCAGGGCGAGAACAAGTCGACGGTTGATTTCAAATGCCTTATCAATTAACGGCGAAGACAAAATAAAAGTTTCTTTACACTCACACTTCACAGAGAGTTTGAATCCTAGACCACGTTGTCCGTTTTTGCTAAAAGTGACCGCACCGTTACAATCTTTACACTTCAACAACTGTTGCAACGTTAAAAATATCATGCTGAATTCGATGATGCAATAATTGAAAGTAGGATTAACGTTTACTTCCAATTCCTCATTGCCTTTTAATTTTTTCGCAGACGTGCTCGTAAAATCAGTAGTATTTTCGATAGTGAATCGATTGCCCTTGAAATATCTTTTGCGACCTACAGAAGATGGTCGTCTAGAAGAGTCACGGCCTTGCTTTCTATCCATATTTTCTGATATTTTATTTCAAAATTTTCGATGTTGGTTCGTCAAAACGTAACGTTGTACTGATCAAGTCAGGGGAAAGCGAAATGACCGTTTCCCTCACAAATGTTCGACAATAGGTATATTTCGGGGAAGGGAAAAGTATATATAGGTATATAGTATGTACTATATACAGGTATATATTTTCGGAGAAGGATTGGGACAGCTGCTGCGCTCCGATTAGGTTACCGGTTAGCGCTAGACCCGTTAGGAGCGCGCGGACCGCTCTCTACCTGCGTTATGGGCTGTAGAAGCTGTAATATTGAGAATTTCCGCATGAAAATTTCACAGTATATTCTTGAGATACTATACTTTCGACATATCGAAAAAAAAAAAATCGATTTTTTCAAATTTCTAGACCAAACGGTCCCCTTAATATTGCTACCATCGCGCACCAAGCTATTGAGATTGGGAAATATCCAATTTTTCTACCATACTTTGCGTGATCCTCGGGGTAGAGACTGGTTGATTGAGGTATAATGACACTAGTGGAGCCGAGATGAATGTCAAATCGTACGCTGACAAATAGGTTCGGGCAACGGTATGTTCGTTAGAACATAACGAAACGATGTTTTACTCAACGCATCGCTTACCAGTTCGACAATAATGTCGAGACAGACACCCGTATAATATGTTTTTTATCCTGCGTTAGAGTAACATTCGACAATCTCGGCGATGCTCTATTAGAGTCAAAAGACGCACTTATAATAGTCGCTTAATCTGCACCTGTAGCAGCACTTTATGATCGTAATGGTTGTCCACGATGAACCAGGACGAGAGACTGGCCATGGAGTTTACAAATTGATGAAATGATGCAGTATTATAAAATCAGCTGATCTTAGAAGATGGAGTATGCGGCCGTAAGTATGAGAATGCTAGGAAACCCAGTACTCTAAAAGAACATTGGATGCTTGTGGCGATTCGCCACTGAGGTGAAACTTTTATACAACAGATTACCGACTATACTTACGCAGTATTGTAAGAAATGCATTAGCATTTTCATTACTCATTACATTACACATTTCATTGTAATGGGTAATGAAATTTTTTTACATTACACTTTACATTGTAATGGGTAATGAAAAAATTTTACATTACACATTAAATTGTAATGGGTAATAAAAATGTTTACATTACACATTATATTGTAATGGGTAATGAAAATTTTTTACATTATACATTACATTGTAATGTATAATTTGAATTTGAAAGTATCTGGTGATGGAACTTGGAAAAAACGAGGATTTAAAACACTTTATGATGTTACAATGCTCATCGGATATTACTCCGGAAAAGTCATCGATCTGGTTGTACGAAACAGTTACTGCCAATCATGTATATATTGGAAGAACAAATTGAAAAATTCAGTAGGATATCTAGCATGGAAAGACGATCATGACGAAGAAAATTGAATGAAAACACATGAAGGCTCCGCGGGAAGCATGGAAGTGGAATCTGTGAAAATGATGTTCTTGAGATCGGAGGAACTATATGGTATAAAATACGGCAATTATATCGGTGATGGAGATTCGAAAACGTTCACAGCAGTTGTTAATTTAAATCCCTACGGTGATGAACTGACAGTTGTCAAAAGTGAATGCATAGGCCATGTTCAGAAAAGGATGGGAACTCGGCTCCGAAACATCAGGAAAACTAAAAAACTGGGCGGAAAAGGAAAGTTGATAGAGGCTTTGGTGAAAAAGCTCAGCACGTATTACGGCTTAGCGATTCGAAGAAATGTAAACAGCATCGAAGACATGAAGAAGGCCATAATGGCAACTTTTCAGCACATGATATCCATAGACGACAATCCACAGCACGACAACTGTCCAGAGGGAGAAGACAGCGGGTGCAAGTGGTAGCAAGCTAAAGCACTTGGAACGGAGCCTGAAGCGCACCCTGCCCCATTACACCCCGACATTCAAAAAGAAATTCTTCCAATATACGAAGATTTATCGAGAGACGATTTGCTGACGAGATGTTCAGGCGGTCATATGCAGAACGCTAATGAAAGTTTCAATTCGACCGTTTGGCGATTGGCTCCAAAGCACCTACATGCTGGCCTGAAAATAGTCGAGGTTGCAGCATTCTTGGCCACTGTGTTATTTAATGAAGGAAATTTAGCCCTTCTAATGCTGATGAATGAATTAAAACTCGTAGTTGGCTCGCGGAGCTTCAATTTTGCCGGGAACATGGATGAGCAGCGCGTGAAAGACATAATAGGCGCAACTCGTTGGAGAGCAAGGAATCTCGGAAAGCTCGTCAAGAGGAGATGCAAGCCCGAAATGATGCGTTCGAAGAAGAAGAGGGATTGCTATATGGTACTGGAATAACTGATTGACGGGTGAGCAATTTATATAATTAATTACTGCCCTAAATTTCTCGTTTTCGCTACATTTTTTTTCAAACGCGTTTTTCTCGAAACGATTTTTTTTTAACTGGTGGGCATTCTAGCTCAAAAAGTTATTGACCAATCAATTCTGAAAATTTGTGTGAATATTCTTTATTCAATTACAATCTATATGAACCTAACTCTGGGCTGATATTATTATTAAAAATATTTTTTTTAATGCAAAAAAGGTGAAAAAACATGGTATGAAAACATGACGTTGTGTCCAAACACCTCAAAAACATGCAATTTTCAACTTTTTCGATCACAATTAGATTCATATACTTAGGAAATATGTTGTTAACGAAAAACAAAAATTGTAATGATTACAGATAAGAATTGTGACATCGGGAATGCCCACCAGCAAGAAACTCGGATGGCGATCGTCCATGGACAGCAGATTCTAACTCCACTATTTCCGGCGGAAATGACATGAAAAAATTACAAAGTGTACTTCAGAACATGAATAAAATATGCTCCAAGTTTAAACAAATTCTGATTATTCCTTCCCTGTTAAAAAAATTAGTAGAGAAGCAAGGGGGTTTCTGGATCAACGCATGTTAGTGTCACACGTACACACACGCACACACACGCACATTGCTCACACGTACACGGAATGAAAGCGGGGGTAATGAGGGTCAGAACATTCGAGAAGTTTCTAGAACGTTCTCGAACATTCTACGATGACGTCACGGGAGGAAGGGGGGGGGGGTATGAGGGTTCGTATATTACCATGGGGGTCCCAAGACCTTAAAATTCGACGGTGCGGGGGACAATGCGGGTCACATCAGGTAGCGGTAAGGATGTATGGACTATGTGCATAATATAGCTTATACGCCCTTCTTGCATTCGATATTTATAAAAGTTTATATCTTTCAAGGTCAAAGGCCTTCGTTCCTGGCTTTTACATCCAGAATTCCAGGAATTGAGACGCAAATAATTTTAAGCTGCACGTGCGTAGTGACAAACAACATGGTCAAACACGTATCGACAGGAACTTTTCACGATCTTGTGAGATGGGAGATATTTACCAGTTATTGGGTTATTATTATTATTATTAATATGTCACGCGCAATTTACGCATCAGAACTTTTCAAGGCCATTGCATGATCTTTAGGGAATAATTCGAACGTATTTTATCTACACCGCACGTGTGAAAAATTTAGCGATAAACATCGGTGTCAAATTTCAAAGGCACTCCGCCCCAAGATTTATAATCGAAGAATTTTTTCGTGGCCAATAGCGGTAAGGATGTACGGACTATGTGCATAATATAGCTTATACGCCCTTCTTACATTCCATATTTATAAAAGTTTATAATTTTCAAGGTTAAAGGCCTTCGTTCCTGGCTTTTATATTCAGAATTCCCGGAATTGAGACGCAAATAAGTTTAAGCTGCACGTGCGTAGCGACAAACAACATGGTCAAACACGTATCGACAGGAACTTTTCACGATCTTGTGGGATGGGAGATATTTACCAGTTATTGGGTTATTATCATTATTATTATTAATATGTCATGTGCATTTTACGCATCAGAACTTTTCAAGGTCATTGCACGATCTTTAGGGAATAATTCCAACGTATTTTATTTACACCGCACGTGCGAAAGATTTAGCGACTAACAACGGTGTCAAATTTCAAACACGCATCGACAAGATTTATAACATAAATGCAATTAAGTAATATCGGCTAGGTACAGAACATAGAATATACGCCCTTATTACTCTATGCGCTAAGTAAATCATCAAAAATTTAGCATAATTATTAGAGAAAGATGGACAATATCTCCTAATATAAATAGCCGTGCTGAATAAGAGTCCGGTCATTGTTTAACTGTCATTGCATCCAGACTTTCTGTGAAGAGCATAGCCTCTTAAATTACTCCAATCATTGTTACAATGGAGCGAGAAATGTGTCGAAAATTGATACGAATCATGGAAGGAGCTTACAAATCTCTGAAGGAAAAATTATCGGTCACCGATATCGAAAAGTGGAGACGACTAGCACTCCGAAACATCCAGCTCTTGAATAAACTGTTGAAAATAGCCTCGACAGTGGGAGAAAAACAGTACATCTCGGCAACTATCGGAATCCTCAAAACTCTCAACGCAAAAATCAAGGCTCTACAAAAAATCGGTAGAGGAACATCGAAAAGAAGTGACAGAGTTCGATGGGAAGATACTGAGACGGAATTTGAATCGAGAATCCGCACCAGAGTGATAGTCAATCTCAAGCACAAGGATTTGAAAGGCTTTCTCCATTATTCCAAAAGTCTTATTATCAGGAGATTAAAGAACATTTTGAAGAAAGACGGCAACGTTAAAGTGAACGTTGTGCTGGCTTGCAAATATGCAATGGCAAAGAACTACAACGTCATCGAAGAGATAAAAATTTTCAACACGAGAAACGAACCCATTATTCCAACAACGAATTTCGATGAGTGGTTCAACGGAATAATGGGAAAACTATTGGTCAAAGTCGAAGACTTTCAAGATTGGGATTCGGGTTGGTCAATGATGGAAATTATCAATTTGGGCGTCAACATCAACAAGTACACACCACTACGGGGAGGACTTTCAACGTATGTCGAACTGCCACAAGATATCCAGAACAAGAAAGCAGTCATCAACATTGAAAACAACGATGCCTACTGTTTCCTATGGCCCGTCACCGCTGCTCTTTATCCAGACTTGCCTTCTAATCGTAACCGCATAAGCTCGTATCCTCATTTCAGCTCAGTGCTAAGGTATGAAGGTATAGATTTTCCTGTGTAAATGAAAAATATTCCGAAATTTGAGAAATTGAACAATTTGGCAATTAATATTTATGGTCTTGAGCGTGACGAGAAAAAAGGCGTGAACGAAATAGTACCTATTTACATAAGCCATTAAAAGTCTGACATACCCAAAATTAACTTGCTCGTGCTAAAAACAAACGTTGACTTGCCTGAGAACGCGGATGCAGTTTATAATTTTGCATGGATTCGAAATCTGTCTCGCTTGGTTAAATCGCAAATTACGAAACATAAAGGTACCACTTGGCCCTGCGATCGTTGCTTGTGTCACTTTCGATCGGAAGTTCTGCTGAAAAAACATGGGGTTGATTGTACAAGTATAAATAATTGTTGAGTCATTATGCCGAATGAAGATGATAAAATTTTGAAATTCAAAAATTACAAACATAAAATTGATGCCCCATTTGCAATCTACGCCGATCTCGAATGTCTCTTGAAACCGGTCACTCCTGACGAGGGTACGAACACAACGGCCTACTAGAAACACATCCCCCATAGTATCGCCTACTATCTCAAGTGTACTTTCGACGATTCACTCTCTCAGTTCAAACTTTATCGTAACGAGGATTGCGTGGAGTGGTTCATGAATGAATTGAAGAAATTGGTTGAATCGTTGACTGTTCGCTTGAAATCCGTGAAGCCAATGAATCAAATGACTTATAAACGAAGGACCAATTTCCGATTCGCGAAGAATTGTCACATTTGCAAAAAACCATTCGAGCCTAAAGATGTAAAGCATCGCGATGATTGCCATTTCACTGGTGAGTATCGCGGTGTGGCACATGAAGGCTGCAATTTGAACTACAAAAATTCGCATACCATTCCCGTTGTGTTCCGCAACTTGTCAGGCTACGACTCGCACTTTCTGATAAAGGCTCTGGCCAAAGAGTTTGAAGGCTCAGTCAATCTCTTACGGGTAAACAAGGAAAAATATATTTCCTTTAGCAAGACTGTCAAAGGGACGGCTATAGATTATCGATTCATCGACTCTTTCAGGTTCATGCCCTCGAGTATTGAGAGCCTGGCGTCGTATCTCTGTAATAATGAAAAACAATTACAAGAAAGCACTGTAATAATGCACAAGAATTCGAATTGTTGACGAGAAAAGGTGTTTTCCCATATGATTATATCGACAGTTGGGACAGACTTGACGAGACCGAACTACCGACTAAACAAAATTTTTACTCTCAATTAAAGAACGACGATATATCCGATGCTGATTACTCGCACGCACGTACAGTTTAAAATGCTTTCAATGTCAAAACATTGGGAGAATATTTCGACCTTTACCTGAAAACCGACGTACTTCTTTTGGCCGACATTTTTGAAAATTTTCGACGCAACTGTAAAGTCACATACGATCTCGATCCTTTGCATTATTACACTGCCCCAGGGCTAGCATTCGATGCGATGCTCAAATGTACAGGTGTTGAGTTCGAGCTTTTATCAGATGTCGACATGTTGATGTTTGTGGAAAGAGGCATTCGAGGTGGACTTTCAGTGTTCAAATAGATATGCAAAAGCCAATAATCGGTACATCATGGGAGCAGACTTCGATTCGAAAATCCCTGAATCATACCTCATGTACTATGATGTGAATAACCTATATGGTGCAGCTATGAGTCAATATCTACCGACTGACTCCTTCGAGTGGGAGCATAACTTGAATCAAATAGATCCACGCAATATTCCAGACAATAGTCCGACAGGATATATATTCGAAGTCGATCTCGAGTATCCTGAAGTATTACATGAATCGCATAAAGATTTACCACTATCACCAAAACCATTTGTACCTCCAGGTTATAACCAAGCAAAATTAATGACAACGGTGCACTCAAAAAATCGATACGTTATCCATTATCAAAATTTGAAACAGTATTTAGAATTTGGTCTCAAATTGACAAAAGTCCATAGAGTTTTGAAATTTAAACAATCTCCCTAGCTCAGAAAGTACATCGATCTTAATACCGAACTAAGAAAAAATCCACAAACGACTTTGAGAAAAATTTCTACAAACTCATGAACAACACAGTCTTTGGCAAAACTATGGAAAACGTTCGAAAATACCGCGATGTCAAACTCGTCACGAAATGGGACGGACGATACGGAGCTCGAGCTCTCATCGCAAAACCGAATTTCCATAGCTGCACTGTATTTGACGAAGACATGGTAATAATAGAAATGACACGTCTCAAAGTCAAATTCAACAAACCCATATACACTGGTTTTTGCATTCTTGACCTCGCTAAAATGTATATCTACGATTTCCATTATAATTATATAAAACCAACATTTGGCGACCAGGCCAAATTAATGTATACCGACACAGACAGTTTGTTGTATTATATTACTACTCCGGATATATACGCAATCATGAAATGTGATGTACGAAAATTTGATACGTCAGATTATCCTACAGACAATGTATATGGGATGCCGTTAGTTCACAAAAAAGTTCTCGGTTTAACGAAGGATAAAAATAATGGTGAGATAATGCGGGAATTCGTTCGTTTGAGGGCAAAGATGTACAGTTTCACGATTCAAAATACAGTTAAAATGCGAGCCAAGAGAGTTAAAAGATCTACATTGAAAACAATAACATTTGACGATTATAAACGATGTTTGTTCAACCATCAAGAATTGATAAAATCCCAGAAACTGATTCGCAGCAAAAAACATGAAGTTGAAACGATTACACAGAAAAAAGTAGCATTGAGCTGGAATGACAATAAGAGGATCATATGCGCTAATATGATAGATACTCTTCCATGGGGCATCACTCTGATGTAAAGATTAGAAAAACGAAAAAAGATGAGGTCTATTTTTTTTGTTTTTTAAGATTAATCTGTACATAGAATATGTTTAAAATAGCAAAAATCCCCTCCCGGGGGAAAAAAACCTGGACAAGTACATTGGTGGTCTCTCGTTTCCATATGATATCACAAAAAATCCAAAACCCCACTTAAACTTTTTTTTTTAATGTTTACTAATTTTATTCATATCCCGGAGGGAAGCCAACTTTATAGATCATGAAATATCCGGCCAAAAAACCAGACTTCACAATAAATGTTACTTTGAATTTATTTCCACAGAACAAAACAAGAATCAAAACATTAAAATTCAGCGTTATCAAGATGAGAAAAATACCTCTTATAATTGGTGTGTAAGAAGTATGAATAGTCTAGAAAAAAATGAAAAAAGGTCGACATCTAAGTTTCGTGCAGCAGTAAAAATTATGATATCGGTACTAAGGCAAGTATTTCTTTGGTGACTAAGAAGATATCAATATGGGCGTACGGGCAACGTAGGGCATGCAGTTGGTGCATTGCTTCTGGGATCTCCTAAGTCGAGTAGTTACTTTTGTTTTGGCTATGGCGCGACCAATGTTGCCAAATAGTATTTACTTATATGACCTAATGAAACAACATTGCCTGCGCCGTGGCTAAAATAACGAAAAACAAGCAGGAACAGGAAGTATCGCATAAGATCCCGTGCTTTTGTAATGTTAAAAAAAAACTTTAATTTATGTCTGTACATGATAGCACAGTTTTGTTTGATTGGTAATAATTTGATGAACGTTCACCACCGTACGTTGAGCGTGTATGCACAGAGTACTTGTCCGGCCCATAACTTTTTATTAAAATTGCTCATTCCAGTGAAAATCAAATTGGAGGTGCTTTTCGCCATCAGAAATTTATAATAATATAATAAAATATTTATAATATATAATAAAAAGTTATGGGCCGGACAAGTACTCTGTGCCGGACAATTACGCACAACGTACGGTGGTGAACGTTCATCAAATTATTAGCAATCAAACAAAACTGTGTTATCATATATAGACATAAATTAAAGTTTTTTTTTTAACATTACAAAAGCACGGGATCTTATGCGAAACTTCCTGTTCCTGCTTGTTTTTCGTTATTTTAGCCACGGCACAGGCAATGTTGTTTCATTAGGTCATATAAGTAAATACTATTTGGCAACATTGGTCGCGCCATAGCCAAAACAAAAGTAGCTACTCGACTTAGGAGATCCCAGAAGCAATGCACCAACTGCATGCCCTACGTTGCCGGTACGTCCATATTGATATCTTCTCAGTCACCAAAGAAATACTTGTCCTAGTACTGATATCATAAATTTTACTGCTGCACGTAACTTAGATCTCGACCTTTTTTTCATTTTTTTCGAGACTATTGATACTTCTTACACACCAATTATAAGATGTATTTTTCTTATCTTTATAACGCTGATTTTTTAATGTTTTGATTATTGTTTTGTTCTGTGGAAATCAATTCAGAGTAACATTTATTGTGGAGTCTGGTTTTTTGGCCGGATATTTCGTGATCTGAAAATTAGTACACATTAAAAAAAAAAAAATGAAGTGGGGTTTTGGATTTTTTGTGATATCATAGGGAAACGAGAGACCACTAATGTAGTTGTCCAGGTTTTTTTCCCTCGGGAGGGAATTTTTGCTATTTTAATCATTTTTTGGATGAAATTCCTGGTAGAATAGAGCAAAAAATAACGTCATAATAATTTATTCTTTTATGAATTACAAAACATTAATTTTGCTGAAATACGATGTACGATTTTTCTTGCAATCCTATTTTAAAGATTTGGGCCACTTGTTATAGGCCAGTAAACGTCGACAACATTTCTCAAAACAAGCTCGCAGCTGTTCAAATTTTTTAAGAGGGTCCAAATTTTGTACAAATTACGCTTTCATCAAGCACTAACACTTTCCGCTGTGAGAGCAAAATAAAAAAAAAATCATGTCGTGATTTTCAACGAAAAATAGAAAAAATACGAAAAGGTCGCTTGAGCACTATCTAAAAAAACGTTTAGAGCAGCCAAATTTAGCGAAAAATCCTTTTTTGTAATATCCTAACATTTTTCGTAGAGGCCCGTGAAAAAAAAATATCGATTTTTTTTGAACCACCTCAGTAATTATATATTTTTTTTCAAATCAAAAGAAAAGTCTAATTTGTTCTCAGATGAGTTTAAGAGTGATTTATTGATTTGCAATATCAATCACACTTTCAGGATGAAAAAAGATGGGGTGTTACGCATACAGCTCAATAATCATAATAAGAAAATGGCTTGGTACGGTTATTGTGGTGATCTTTATATTCTGTATGAGGAGCTCTAGTATTTTCCCAAAGAGTAGTTGAGTCATTCGCAAGTGGTAATATATTTAGAAGAGATGAAGAGAGCTGGCTTGCTGAATGCGACTTTACCAACTGCCAATTATACGGTGGTAATAAATTAATTAACCAGTCGGTAGTAGAATCTACTTTTTAATCGACTCTTTGTAACCAATGAGAAATTTATCATAATATTATAAGTTGATCAATCTTCAAATATAAACTGCTAAATGGGTTGTCAAAATATATTTATCACATATGTTTCTTATATGTATTGGATTCAATTTAAGGCTTATCGGTTAAATAAAAGGAAAAACTATTATCATCGATGCATTTTACCACTGCATTTTATTTGATGCAAAATTATTCATTATTTTAGAAGATTTCTTTGAAAATTGTCTCTGGGTAATGGTACGAACTTTGACAAAGAAGTTTCTTATCCAGTCATTTGAGCTCTTCTTACTCATATCCACCAAAGTATTGAAGAAAACTCACCTCATCGACTGATGGTAAATTCTTAGCGGTCAATAATGCTAGAAAAGAGCGGTGTACTTCGCCCTTCGACTTTGACTTTTCAAATTTTTTCTAATTCTAATCGTCTGTGAGTTGTTAGTGGGTTATTGTTAGCACAAATTAGACGTTTGCGATATGAGTTTATCGTTTGTAAATCAATCAAAATTAAAATTAGCGTGAAGTTAGCTCCCCTGGTTTTATTTTGAATGCTTTATGAGTTTAATTGTAGAACAATCATTGCCGAACCATTTGTAGAAGACGAATATTTCAATAAAAACGTTTGTTAGATGCTTATTTATGTGAAAAAAGCAAAAACAAAATTTGGATAAATTTTTTCGAACCGGTTATATTACCGAGTATATCTTTAGATACATGTAAAGGATGTTTTGAAGATGATTATATCCTTAAAATCACCACATATTGTGGTGATTTTGAGGACTCATGGTGCTTTTAAGAACGGTCCTTAAAGAACTTGAATAGTATTTGACGGGGTTTCAATAGTATTTGACCGGATTTGAATAGTATATAAGTGGGTTTGAATAGTGGAATTTGATAGTTTGGAACATAATCACCCTAGGGTCGTTTTTTAGGTCATAACTACTCTAGGTTTGAAATAGTAGATTTTTTTTTCATTTTCTAAGAGTCATGGAACTACTTGAAACACATATTATGGATATACTCGGTAATATAACTGGTTCAGGAAAATTTACCCGAGATTTGTTTTTACTTTTTTTTACATGAACGAGCATCTGATAAACGTTTTTATTATGATATTCATTTTCTACAAATGATTTCGCATCGATTAACCTACAATTAAACTCATAAAGCATTCAAAATAAAATCGAGGGAGCTACCTTCACACTAATTTTGATTATTCATTTTCAAACGATAAACATCTCCCAAACGTTTAATTTGTTTTAACAATAACTCACTAACGACTCACAGACGATTAGAATTAGAAAACATTTTAAAAGTCAAAGTCGGGGGACCAAGTTCACACCACTGCCGAAAAGTGCTGTGTAGAATTCTGTTCAGACGATTCTGTTTTACGTTCAAGCGATACAAAATTTTCCAAATGATATATGTAAGTTATCGTTAATCGGTTGAAAAGTGAGCGTGTATAAACATTCGGCTTATGAGATGTTCGATAAATATCCAACATTTCATATTACGCATGTGAATATGTTAAGGGGGAATATACACCCAGCAGGGTAGGAAAAAACAATTTTTTAATTCTTACATTTTCTCAAAGTTTGACATATCGAAAATGTCTGGTGCAAATTTTAAGTCAAAATTCCGAAAAAATACCATGTTATTGCCCAGAGACTATATCAGTTTACCCAACAAATCAGTGGTGATAATTGGTTGGTACATTGGTTGCTTTAGGTGTTTTTTTTTTTTTATTGTTTTGTTTAAATGTTTGGGTCTTGTAGTTTTCAGTATTCAGGAGTAAACATGAATGACAGGAACGGTTGTACAGGAGCTCAGAAATCCAGACAATTTGATAATGATCGTAAAAGAAAAAGGTTGCCACCAAAAATCGATACGAAGTAGAAAAAAACGAAGCAAACGTAAGTGCCAGAAAATTAAACAGTGCACGACACGCTCACGTGCCAGAAGAATGGAATATTGAATATCAAATTTTGAATTTCGTAACAGTGTTTTTTGCTTTGTCAGAATGTATGAAATGCAAAACATGCGGAGGTGATGTGCAGTTCAAGTCGGGAAGCACGCGTGGACTGGGATTAAAATGTTCTGTTTTGTGTTTATCATGCCAGCTGATTAACATGCCTTCATGTCCTTATACCAAAACGGCTTATGAAATAAATGCACGATTCTCTTTTACAATGCGTTTATTGGAAATTGGTTTGAATAGAGCAAAAAAGTGGTTCCATGTCATATTACCATAACATCAAAATAACTTGACGAAATAACTGACGTCAAAATAACTGAAAGTATAATAACCAAGTTAAAAATAACTTCAGCAATTATACCTTGAGTACTATACCGTAAATTTTTTCAGCGAGTCACATTTGATAGAAAATTGGTCGAACCTCCCTGACCCTCCCACTCAATGCTCCGGCCACAACAAAATCTCTTTGGACCGATTTTGGAGAAGACAAAAATTATTGTTCCCGTTATTGATTATTTTCGAGCGATATCATGGGATTGAGGAGAAAAGCTATAAAATTCGATGATCAGCTGTACTGGCGTCTGAACGAGAGCGAGAGAGAGAGAGAGAGACAACTTCGGCCAATTACTATCGTCGTCGGCGTATTTCGAGCAAAGCTCATACACTTGGCCATCTCCCTCTTCGGTTTATCGCTGCCGATCTCTTGGGACCCGTCCAATAACAGTCCTGGCTAAGGAAATTGTAAAGGCTAAGGATTCTTGTCATCGCGCGTCGTCGGTCATATTTTCACCGTTACGATACTTCACCCGATATATCTCGTCTCTCGAAATTATTTTGTATCATCGACAATCTCAACAGGAATGGTTCGTTCATGGGAAAATGTTTAACATCAAGAGTTACAAGTCCAAGATTGAATATTCGTTATCATTTAATTTCGAAAATCTCGACTCCGTCTCACGCTTATTTAAATTCCCATGTTACGAAGCCTGTACGTCGTATTCGGGAGACAATCGAGAATATTCGGTAATTAGAGTATGGGGAGAATTCGCTGTCCCGTCTGAGGCTCATTATCGTGATTGTCGTTAAATTTTCACATGGCATTGAGCGCGATGAATGCGTCCAAGATTATTCTAAAAGTACGTAATTTTGCCTGACGCGATTCGTAGGGTCAGTGAGCCGTCCCGATATATTTTGGCGCTTTCCTTAATAATAAAATAAGGTTTAGCAATCAATCGCGCTAGAGTTTCGCTATAGACGCGAGAAAGGAGAATATTGTGACCAGTAATGGAAATCTCATATTTTTGTCCTTATGTTAAATAAATCATGTATCGGTTTCATAGGCATCGAGAGAAGAGCGCAAATTTCGGGAGTGTTAGAGAGCGTAGCGTAAGTATGTGTGTGTGTGACTGGGAGAATCGCAATTATTTTGTCAAGTTCGAAAAGTCCAGCGGAGTAACCGATTATCGAGAGCTCCGTATTTTATTTTTCGTGTCTTTTGTTATAACATCGAATTTCCTGTGTCTTATAAACTTCTTCCCGCCAGTAGAACTGCGGTGAGAATCGTAACGGACTTGGTTAATTTTATAACTGTGTGTGTAGGATCCCCGTTGTGTGAGTGTGGGTGTGATCGCGTTCGCGCTTCTATCTCGATGACCATTTGTGCGCGTATAATATTTTCCGTACTTTTATTCCGCAAATAATTATTTCGTAATTTTCTCTATTGTACCGAAATTTAAAATTATAATATTTTTCTATCGGGTTTCATCCCGTAATTAATTTAATTATTAAATAAACTTAGTTTGTTAAACTAAGGAATAATTCATTTTCATCTTGTGCATTAATTTTTTTAACGTGCCTAACTCCGCCAATCACTCCCTGTAGCTTATTTCTTTCTCTCCCGGTGAGCCGTTTTGATGGCTGGTGCACAAATAAAATAAAATAATCGGAAAGAAAGATTAAACTTTTGTGGCAATCGCGGCTATGAAAAATTTACGACTCAGTACATAATAAATAACCGTCACAATAACAAAGACAGTAATAATGTTCTACAAAATATCATAAATTGCAAAAATCCCCTCCCGGGGGAAAAAAACCTGGACAAGTACATTGGTGGTCCCTCGTTTCCCTATGATATAACAAAAAACCCAAAACGTTCACCACCATACGTTGAGCGTATACGCACAGAGTACTTGTCCGGCCCATAACTTTTGATTAAAATTGCTCATTCAAGTGAAAATCAAATTGGAGGTGCTTTTCGATGCATGCGTTGCTTTTCGCCGTCATTTATAAGAAAATCAATTGTTCTGCGAATTTCAGAATGGCCTTGTATCATACTCAACATTCGACGTCGATTCAAATGGAATAAAATGGTGTTCGTAGTCATCATAAAATTACATTAACATAAGGTGCATTCAGTTATAAAATTTCTGAAGATGCGACTCAGTAAACCATTGCCAGCAATATAGCGTATCATACTTTCGAAAACTACTATTGCCAGCAATGAAAGTTAATATACTTCGGAAAGCTACTATTTATTAGTAGAAGATCTCAGTAACCACTGGTGAATGGTCAAAAGATCAATGCAGTCTATGAATGCACCGTCAAATTTGTATCCAAAGTTTTAAGATCACGCAAATTTCACACAAAATAATCCCCCTCCGTTCGTTTCATTTTGACGTTCTTGGGCGCCAGCTATCAAAATAGCAATTTATGTTTTGAAAAAGGGAATTTAAACCGTTATGCTGGATTATTCATAAAAAAAATAAAAATTAAATAAGACAATACCAACAATGAAAAAGTGCGTATTTATGACCCTTGACAGTTGAGAGAGACCCCTGATTTTTACTGGAATGAGCAATTTTTATAAAAAGTTATGGGCTGGACAAGTACTCTGTTCGTATACGCTCAACGGACGGTGGTGAACGTTCATCAAATGATTACCAATCAAACAAAACCGTGCTATCATGAACGGACATAAATTAAAGTTATTTTTTTAACATTACAAAAGCACGGGTTCTTATGCGAAACTTCCTGTTCCTGCTTGTTTTTCGTTATTTTAGCCACGTCGCAGGCAATGTTGTTTCATTAGGTCATATAAGTAAATACCATTTGGCAACATTGGTCGCGCCATAGCCAAAACAAAAGTAGCTACTCAACTTAGGAGATCCCAGAAGCAATACATCAACTGCATGCCCTACGTTGCCGGTACGTCCATATTGATATCTTCTCAGTCACCAAAGAAATGCATGCCCTTGTACTGATATCATAAATTTTACTGCTGCACATAACTTAGATGGTGACCCTTTTCATTTTTTTCTAGACTATTGATACTTCTTACACACCAATTATAAGTGGTATTTTTCTCATCTTGATAACGCTGATTTTTTAATGTTTTGATTCCTGTTTTGTTCTGTGGAAATAAATTCAAAGTAACATTTATTGTGAAGTCTGGTTTTTTGGCCGGATATTTCGTGATCTATATGGTTGGTTTCCCTCCGGGATATGAATAAAATTAGTAAACATTAAAAAAAAAAAATTAATTGGGGTTTTGGATTTTTTGTGATGTCATAGGGAAACGAGAGACTACTAATGTTCTTGTCCAGGTTTTTTCCCCGAGAGGGGATTTTTGCTATTTGATATCACTTCTTTTTTCTATAGTATTTTCACATGTTTCGTTTTATATAGACTCCAATAGAGTCTGTATATAACAAAAAAACTTACAGCGTGTTCGCATCATTACATCATCGATTTATTTCAATGACAGGAATCAGTACTGCTCACACTACTAATTCGACATAAGAGAATGAGACAGATTTTCTACAATAAATTCATTATTATTGAGGTTGTTTAAATATAGGAGTGTTTCGTTCCTGTGATAAGAAAAAAAGTTATAATGTTTTCAAAAGAGTTAACTACAGACTCGAAGTATTTTCGAGATGTTAGTAATTCGTTGATAGGTTATTATTCGATTATATTTTGGCAGGAAGGTGTTATTAAGGGTCGCGGTAGCGACTCGAGACAAGTACATTTACAAGCGAGTGCTACAAGACACTTTTACAGGAAGCAGCACGATTCTACCTGTATTCAAAAATTGTTTCTTTAATATTTATTAAATAACAGTGTTTTGGAGGACTATTCAAGTTCACGTATTTTTTTTTTTTTTTCTTTCGATCGCGACTAATTAGAACCTCGTAGCTTAAAGCGTATTGATAATATTAATTTTTTTTTTAATCGTTGCTCCGAAAAATTGAGCATTTTTTCGCACACATTTTTGATGCTCAAATGTTTTTTACGTAGTCGCTGTCTAGTGATACTAGTGATATTGGTGAAAATTCTGGTGACATTCGATCGATCGTGCATATGACAGCTGACCAAAATTCTTTCTTAATAGTCGTAAGGTTATAAAGATCGCGGTCAATTTGAAATTTTGGTTAGAGTAGCGTTTATAGATAGATAGATAGACGAGTAAAGAGTGACTTTTATTATTATGGATAGAAGAGTGATCGCGGGAAAATAAAGTGTGATAATAAACTATTGAACAGTGACTAAATAAATAATTTTATTTATTAAACCGAGCCCCTACAATTTTTTTCCGAAAGGAAATTCTACAACGGTTTCGAAAACGATCTCTTTTCTCTTTTACCATAAAATGTTCCTCGAATGCAATAATAAGGTTTATTTAGAGACCATTCTCTTCGTTTTTTTGATAACGAAGAGAATGGTATATGATAAACTCGTATTCGGTGAATATTTAATATCTTTGTCGTGAGGTTATAAAGATCGCGGTCAGTTTTAACTTTTGATTAAAGTGACATATAAAATAGTAAAAATCCCCTCCCGGGGAAAAAAACCTGGACAAGTACATTGGTCGTCCCTCGTTTCCCTATGATATCACAAAAAATCCAAAAGCCCACTTAATTTTTTTTTTTTAATCTTTACTAATTTTATTCATATCCCGGAGGGAAACCAACCATATAGATCACAAAATATCCTGCCAAAAAACCAGACTTCACAATAAATGTTACTTTGAATTTATTTCCACAGAACAAAACAAGAATCAAAACATTAAAAAATCAGCGTTATCAAGATGAGAAAAATACCACTTATAATTGGTGTATAAGAAGTATCAATAGTCTAGAAAAAAATGAAAAAAGGTCGACATCTAAGTTACGTGCAGCAGTAAAATTTACGACATCAGTACTAGGACAAGTATTTCTTTGGTGACTGAGAAGATATCAATATGGACGTACCGGCAACGTAGGGCATGCAGTTGGTGCATTGCTTCTGGGATCTCCTAAGTCGAGTAGCTACTTTTGTTTTGGCTATGGCGCGACCAATGTTGCCAAATAGCATTTACTTATATGACCTAATGAAACAATATTGCCCGCGCCGTGGCTAAAATAACGAAAAACAAGCAGGAGCAGGAAGTTTCGCATAAGATCCCATGCTTTTGTAATGTAAAAAAAAAACTTTAATTTATGTCTGTACATGATAGCACAGTTTTATTTGATTGGTAATAATTTGATGAACGTTCACCACCGTACGTTGAGCGTATACGCACAGAGTACTTGTCCGGCCCATAACTTTTTATTAAAATTGCTCATTCCAGTAAAAATCAGGGGTCTATCTCAAAAATCAAGGGTTATAAATACGCACTTTTTCATTGTTGGTATTGTCTTATTTAATTTTTATTTTTTTATGATTAATCCCGCATAACGGTTTAAATTCTTATTTTCAAAATATAAAGGGCTATTTTGATAGCTGGCGCCCAAGAACGTCAAAATGAAACGAACGGAGTGGGATTATTTTGTGTGAAATTTGCGTGATCTTAAAACTTTGGATACAAATTTGACGGTGCATTCATAGCCTGCATTGATCTTTTGACCATTCACCAGTGGTTACTTAGATCTTCTAATAATAAATAGTAGCTTTCCAAAGTATAATAACTTTCATTTCTGGCAATAGTAGTTTTCGAAAGTATGATACGCTACATTGCTGGCAATGGTTTACTGACAAGGAAAGGTACTTTGGTGTCCCCCTCCGATTTTGATAATTTTTATATATGTTATAGTCCATCGAAAATTAAGAGACACGTAATTTTTTTTATCGGCTTAAAGTTATTTTTAAGGGGTGAAATCGACCCCCAAAGTTGAGCATGTTTTGCATCTGGTAGAGTGTTTCATATAGAAGCACTTAACCGATCGTAACGAAACCAATTGCAAAACGTTTTTCACGTCAAATAACCTGTATATAATGTTCAACTTCTTATGCACCCCTATTACATGGGGATGATTCACCCCCGAATATCCAGAATTCTTTTGTATAAAAAAAACTTGCAATCCGATTTCAATAAAACAAACGCCATTTTGCAGAGCAAAAAAAATAAAATTGACGTATTTTTGGGTTTTTCTCAGATTAAAAAAATTAAGGGGGTAAAACACCCTTAAAATGTCAAATTTCATTTTGAGCACTGTCCCCTTCCGATTTCAATATTTTTTTTATAAAATGTAGCTTATCGAAAAATAAGACCACCTATTATTTTTATTGGCTCAAAATTATTTTTAAGGCGTGAAATCAACCCCCAAAGTTGGGCATGTTTTGCATCTGGTAGAGTGTTTCATATAGAAGCACTCAACCGATCGTAACGAAACCAATTGCAAAACGTTTTTCACGTCAAATAACCTGTATATAATGTTCAACTTCTTATGCACCCTTACTTACTGCAGGGGGCTGAACCACCCCCTGACATTCATAATTTTTTGTATAAAAGAAAAATTGTCATTCGATTTCAATGGAAAAACCAACATTTTGAAAAGCAAAAAAAAATTATAGTGAATGTGTCTAGATTTTTCGAATAAAAAAAATTAAGGGGGTAAAACACCCCTAAAATCTCAAATGTCATTTTGCGCACTTAAATGATAAAATTCAATTCAATTGGTCTCATTATCATTGCGTATCGACTTATATGCTAAATAATATTTATTTCGCATGTACATCCGCTGCCCTTCTGACATGCTTCACGTTTATAAAGAAGTGTTGGTATCCGTTCTATTTATATAAGTTTCTATTTTGAACGATTTACGAAAATAAAAAAAAAACTCAAATATCAAAAGAGTCGCATCAGCAATTCACCGCCCAGAATGTAAACAAAGCTGGCTCATGCCTTGCCATATTCTTATTCATATCAAGAACCGCTATAGTGGCTCGACCCCAAGTATTCTTGAAAAAGCCAGTTCGCTCAGGCTAATGTTTGAGGTATATCCGAAAACCAAATAAAAATGCTGTTTTCGTGGTGATGTCAGATCAAACCGCCCACTCAAGATGAAAAAGGTAAAACTGACTTTATATTATTCCAGAAGTTAAGTTGCTGTTCGACTGTTGATCAGTCATTATCGTGTCCGCTATCGTGAATACCGTATTGTTATTAACATGTCCATCAATCCAATGAACGTAATAAGACTGTTGTTTCTTACATTCGAGGTAATGAACATTCCTGACAGTCCTGTTAACAATAATGAAGTGGAATTGAAAGAGAGTTTCGCGGAAATTCTGAAGGCCTCTATGGCAGAGTTCAATCAGTTAGAAATCGTCGAAGATACGACATTAGATTTTCAAGAACCGTTTAGAGATGTCATAGTAGAACCTGTCGAAGATAATGACATCGAATGGGGTCTTGGAGAATCTCCATTAAGCCCTGAAACGTGTACTGACGATGAAGAAGATTTGAGCTACGACTACAAACAAAGAGCTGTTGAGTACTGGAGAAGTGCAAAAACGAAACAAAATAGGAAAATAGAAACAGTCCAAAACCGATTTAAACTCGTTAAATCTGTGCGCCAATTAAGGCGCTGGGCTCAACAAATTAATAAAGGCGGAACTTACAAGGAAAAATTGTCGCGCATTTCTGAATATACAATCGATAATTTAAAAAGCGCCATAGAAGCAGGTCTCATTGTACACGATATCGATCTTCGGAGATGGGCATTACAAGCCCAAAAATTGATTGGGCATGAGAATTTGCGTTTCAGGGCTTCGCCAACATGGATAAAAAAGTTTAAAAAAGTTCATCGAATAACAAGTAGAAAAATAAATAAATTCGTGACAAGAAAGACTCTCGAATCAAAGGACATATTACAAAACGATGCTAATAAATTTGTCTCCGCAGTTCAATTGAAAATTGAGGAATATGGCTTGGAAAATATTTATAATTCTGATCAAAGTGGTTTCCAATTAGAAGTCCATTCAGGGCGAACGTTAACAGAAGAAGGTACAAAACAAGTAGAATGCCTTGTACAATCCGTTTCAGCGACAACCCATAGCTACACCATCCAGCCGACAATATCAGCAGCAGGAAAATTGTTGTCACCTCTTCTGATAATTTTAAAAGAGCCATCCGGGCGGTTGGGGCCAATCGTAGAACGAACCATTTTTCGACCTCCCAATGTTTTTATAAGTGTTTCAAAATCTGGCAAGGCTACATCAGGTACGTTGGTATGTAATATTCAAATATAAAAAATAGATGTGCTATTAATTTTTACATATTGATTTATAGAACATTTCAAAGTATGGCTTCAAGAAGTGTTCTTCCCAAATGTCGGTGAGAAAAGTGTGCTTTTAATAGACTCATGGAGTGGACATTGCCCTAGTGTTGTCACGGAAGTTACACCACATAACAAAGAAATTGTTACAATGATCATACCGAAAGGAACAACAGGGAATATCCAGCCACTTGATGTCTTCGGATTTAGAATTTGGAAAAATTATGTCAGACATTTTTCAGACAGTGTCATGTTACTTGATTATGATTTAAGTCTACATTTACGAAATAATATAATCAAGCTGCAATCTCTAGTACATAATCAATTATCATCTCCGAGGTACAAAAATTTATTTCGATATGCCTGGTTCAAAAGTGGGTACATAGAAGAACGACCTGAGCATTTCGAAAATCCCGTTGAATTCGCTTTTGGTATGTCATCTCAAACACAATGTGAAATTGAAGGCTGCACAAATGTGGCTGTAGTAAGATGTTCATGGTGTAAAAAGTCACTTTGTTTCAAACATTTCTTCGAAGAACATCATTACTGTTCAAAATATAATCATTAAGTTCAGGAATGATAATTGAAACGAAAATTTGAATTGGAATCTATTTTTACTACATGAAAGATTTTAGCGCCTATGTATAACCTATATATATATATTTGTGTACAGACCATGTGTATACAAAAATAAAAAATCGTGAAGCTCACGACCACCGAAGATGTAGGAGTACTCAATTTTTCATATAATTAAAAAGCCGATGTACATGCGAAATAAATATTATTTAGCATATAAGTCGATACGCAATGATAATGAGACCAATTGAATTGAATTTTATCATTTAAGTGCGTAAAATGAAATTTGAGATTTTAGGGGTGTTTTACCCGCTTAATTTTTTTTATTGGAAAAATCTAGACACATTCACTATAATTTTTTTTTGCTTTTCAAAATGTTGGTTTTTCCATTGAAATCGAATGACAATTTTTCTTTTATACAAAAAATTATGAATGTCAGGGGGTGGTTCACCCCCCTGCAGTAAGTAAGGGTGCATAAGAAGTTGAACATTATATACAGGTTATTTGACGTGAAAAACGTTTTGCAATTGGTTTCGTTACGATCGGTTGAGTGCTTCTATATGAAACACTCTACCAGATGCAAAACATGCCCAACTTTGGGGGTTGATTTCACGCCTTAAAAATAATTTTGAGCCAATAAAAATAATAGGTGGTCTTATTTTTCGATAAGCTACATTTTATAAAAAAAATATTGAAATCGGAAGGGGACAGTGCTCAAAATGAAATTTGACATTTTAAGGGTGTTTTACCCCCTTAATTTTTTTAATCTGAGAAAAACCCAAAAATACGTCAATTTTATTTTTTTTGCTCTGCAAAATGGCGTTTGTTTTATTGAAATCGGATTGCAAGTTTTTTTTATACAAAAGAATTCTGGATATTCGGGGGTGAATCATCCCCATGTAATAGGGGTGCATAAGAAGTTGAACATTATATACAGGTTATTTGACGTGAAAAACGTTTTGCAATTGGTTTCGTTACGATCGGTTAAGTGCTTCTATATGAAACACTCTACCAGATGCAAAACATGCTCAACTTTGGGGGTCGATTTCACCCCTTAAAAATAACTTTAAGCCGATAAAAAAAATTACGTGTCTCTTAATTTTCGATGGACTATAACATATATAAAAATTATCAAAATCGGAGGGGGACACCAAAGTACCTTTCCTTGTGAGTCGCATTTTCAGAAATTTCATAACTGACTGCACTTTATGTTAATGCAATTTTATGATGACTACGAACACCATTTTATTCTGATTGAATCGACGTCGAATGTTGCGTATGATACAAGGCCATTCTGGAATTCGCAGAAGAATTGATTTTCTTATAAATTTCTGACGGCGAAAAGCAACGCATGCAACGAAAAGCACCTCCAATTTGATTTTCACTTGAATGAGCAATTTTAATAAAAAGTTATGGGCCGGACAAGTTCTCTGTGCGTATAGGCTCAACGTACGGTGGTGATCGTTCATCAAATTATTACCAATCAAACAAAACTGTGCTATCATGTACAGACATAAATTAAAGTTTTTTTTTAACATTACAAAAGCATGGGATCTTATGCGAAACTTTCTGCTCCTGCTTGTTTTTCGTTATTTTACCCATGGCGCGGGCAATATTGTTTCATTAGGTCATATAAGTAAATACTATTTGGCAACATTGGTCGCGCCATAGCCAAAACAAAAGTAGCTACTCGACTTAGGAGATCCCAGAAGCAATGCACCAACTGCATGCCCTACGTTGCCGGTACGTCCATATTGATATCTTCTCAGTCACCAAAGAAATACTTGTCCTAGTACTGATATCATAAATTTTACTGCTGCACGTAACTTAGATGTCGACCTTTTTTCATTTTTTTCTAGACTATTGATACTTCTTACATACCAATTATAAGTGGTATTTTTCTCATCTTGATAACGCTGATTTTTTAATGTTTTGATTCTTGTTTTGTTCTGTGGAAATAAATTCAAAGTAACATTTATTGTGAAGTCTGGTTTTTTGGCCGGATATTTTGTGATCTATATGGTTGGTTTCCCTCCGGGATATGAATAAAATTAGTAAAGATTAAAAAAAAAAATTAAGTGGGCTTTTGGATTTTTTGTGATATCATAGGGAAACGAGGGACGACCAATGTACTTGTCCAGGTTTTTTCCCCCGGGAGGGGATTTTTACTATTTGATATCACTTCTTTTTTCTATAGTATTTTCATATATTTCGCTTTATATAGACTCCAATAGAGTATGTATATAACAAAAAATATTTACAAGGTGTTTGCATCATTACATCATCGATTTATTTCAATGTCAGGAATCAGTACTGCTCACACTACTAATTCGACATAAGAGAATGAGACAGATTATCTACCATAAATTCATTGTTATTGAGGTTATTTAAATATAGCAGCGTTTTGTTCCTGTGATAAGAAAAAAGTTATAATGTTTTCAAAAGAGTTAACTACAGACTCGAAGTATTTTCGAGATGTTAGTAATTCGTTGATAGGTTATTATTCGATTATAGCTTAGCAGGAAAGTGTTATAGAAGAGACCTCAAGTACCAGTTTTTCCCCAAGGCAAAATTTCAGAAAATTAAATATTTATCATTAGCTTTCAAGTTGTGTATTAGAATAAGGCATTTATGGGCGAAAAGGCAGCGAGGATATTAGCAATTTCGGTCTAAGCTATAAATAGATAATTATATTTAACTTTACTGTCAGGAGCTTCAGAATTATTATTCTTTCAAAGATGAAATGACGGAAGAAATGATGCATCGTCCTTGACTTACAAATTGTTTTATAAAACATAGAAAAAAATTAGATTAAAAAAAAATTCGGCCGAAGTACTTGACGAATGTTTTTTCACTTAATTGACATAATGTATCGGTCATGGTGACAACCTCGCCAAGTACTTCGGCCGAAGTTCTTTTTCATTTAATTTTTTTTCGTTTGCAATCTTTTTTTGCTTCAGACTATTATTGATACAGAGTTGTTATTTTCATTCTGGTAGGTAAAACAACTGCATTTTCGAACTTGATTCTTTTCTCTATCAACATTCAACATTATTTAAAGATTTTGTCACACGATAAAGCCTCCCATATTTGGCCACATATATTTTAATATAACTCAATTTATTTTATAACTTTTTGCGAAACCCAACCTCAGCTTTTCGCGAGGATTAACTCATTTTGTTTTGTGTGATTTGAATTTATTTGATACATTTTTTGAGAGTGGTCTCTTTTCTTACTTTTTGATAGATTTTGATTTTCTCAGGGATTTTTGCGAGAAAAGGTTTTTGCAGTGTATGTATATTCATGGAAAAATATGGGAACGGCGGTCAACAAATGTACTTGTCCAGGTTTTTTCCGCGAGGGGGACTTTTATGCATGATATGATTCATTTTTTCTCGTTCATTTCGAACATCTCGCTTTATATAGATTAGAAAAAGGTTATATTCGGAAATGATCGCTTTTTCATTTCCAAACCCTGACCCCTTCTACTTCGAGTATGGTTTTTTCCCTATGAAATAAAGGGACACGTGTTTTGGAATTTTCAATTTGGCATTTTTTTTATTCTCGAGCCAGTCAAATTGTTTTGACATTTCGATTTACCTTTCTGGAATCAGGCTAAAATAAGTCGGGAACTGGGAGTTCGATACAAAAATTTACAAAGCTTTTGAGGGCAAGATTAGAGCAGTCAGAACTCTTCCATAGAATTTGTAGCAATTCCAATTTGTGTTTATCAAAGAAACATATTAAATAGCAGTATCTCCTTGTTATATTTGTATGAAAAGTGAAAAAACATACTGCACTTTAAGCCCAACAAAGTTCAGAAAATTTGGATGTATCTATTGCGTTCCGAGGACAGAAATTTTAATCCCATCCAAAAATGAGCAGCAGAAGACTTTTGGTAATAAATTTTTCAATTCATAATGCCACAATCGGAGACAGAAAGTGGAAATACTTGGCGCACATGTCGCTTCACAAAATGTTAAAAGTTTGTAGGCTACATTCCTATGACACAAATTTTGATACAAATTTTGATATTTATAACAATAATGGCCGTGAAAGCCTTAAAACTAGAACTCACAGATATTTTAATATTATCTTTGAATATTGAAAAATTCAGAAAGTATGTTATGGATATTTTAAAACAATAAATTCAACAAAGCGGGCAAACTTAGATCAGTACTGTGCCCAAGAAAATGGATCGAGTTGAGTTATACCAGTTGCATTATCTTCGTGCAAATTTTCGTACCATCACAACCAGAGCATCCGTAGAGCAAATCTTTTTGAAAATATTTTTCAATTCGTTATGCCACAATAGGAGCCAAAAAGTAGAAATACTGAGCACACATGTTACTCCAGGAAATTTCCAAAGTTTGTAAGTATACGTTGCCTTCCAATGAAACGAATTTTTATATTTCCAGAAAAAAAGGAACCAAAGACTTTCTGACAATTTTTTGAATTAATCATGCCACAACTCAAGCATACCACACATTGGGCTCAATAAAGTTTATGAGCTTTGAAGGTCCTACAATTTTTTGAATTAATTACAGGAGATAAAAGCAACTATCGTAAACGTAATTCCGGCAATCGACCATAAAATGTGATGTGAATAAATATTCGTCCACATTGGTTTCATCTCGATACGTAAAAAATCATTCATTTTATGCGTATTGATCTGGGTTATTGAGAACCAAATATCGCATCTTTTTGTCGGGATAATTTTTTCGTTAAGATTTTAATGAATCCAAATAGAACAACTCGCAATACTACTTGGATTCATGTAAATATCAACGAAAAAATTATCCCGACGATAGAAATGGAAGGCAGATTTTTTTCCGAAATTTTTCGCTCTAGATAAATGAAACATCAAAGAATCAGTTTTACGTAATTGGACAGAAAACGTATCGAATCCATTGTAAAAAAAGTTTAGGCATTTCTTCATTCCTATTCTTAGCAACAAGGTGAAATTATGATATTTGCAAATACCATTTATAATAATAATGGCTGTGAAAGCCTCAAAACTAGAACTTACAGATATTTTAATATTATCTTTGAATTTTGAAAAGTTCACAAAATATGTTATGGATATTTTAAAACAATAAATTCAACAAAGCGGGCAAACTTAGATCGATACTATGCCCAAGAAAATGGAGCGAGTTGAGTTGGACCAGTTGCATTATCTTCGTGCAAATTTTCGTACCATCACAACCAGAGCATCCGTAGAGCAAATCTTTTTGAAAATATTTTTCAATTCGTTATGCCACAATAGGAGCCAAAAAGTAGAAATACTGAGCACACATGTTGCTTCAGGAAATTTCCAAAGATTGTAAGTATACGTTGCGTTCCAATGAAACAAATTTTTATACTTCCACAAAAAAAGGAACCAAAGACTTTCTGACAATTTTTTGAATTAATCATGCCACAACTCAAGCATACCACACATTGGGCTCAATAAAGTTTATGAATTTTGCATGTAGCCATTAATTTTCGAAGCCAAATTTTAATCCCATCCAAAAATGAGCAACCGAAGAATTTTTATAATAAAATGTTCAAGTCCTAATAATGCCACTATTCGAGCTAAAAAGTGGAAATATTGGGCACACTTGTCACTTCACAGATATTTCAAAGTCTGTACGTATCTGTTGCAATTCAATGATACAAATTTTGATAATATCAGTAAAAACACATCCTTCCTGAAACTTCCTGAAACAATTTTTCAAAATTTATTATGCTACAACTAAAGTGAGGAAGTGATAAAATGATGAAGTGATGAAATTCTGAAATTTTGCATATATTCATGGCGTTCCGAAGATAATAATTTTTATCCCATTGACAAATGAGCAACCGCAGAATTTTCATAACAAAATTTTTAATTCATAATCCAACAGTCGGAGCCAAAATGTGGAAATACTTGGTACATTTGTTACTTTACAGAATTTTCAAAATCTGTAGGTATCTGTTGCAATCCAATGATACAAATTTTGATAATATCAGTAAAAAAACATCAGAAGACTTCCTGAAACAATTTTTCAAAATTCATTATGCTACAACTAAATTAGGGAATTGAAAAAATGTAGCGCACATTGGGCCCATCAAAATTCTGAAATTTTGCATATATGCGTGGCATTCTGATGCCAGCAATTCTTAACCCATCGACGAATGAGTAGTCGAAGAATTTTCATAACAAAATTTTCAATTCCTAATGCCATAATCGAAACCAAGAAGGGAAAATACTTGGCACATCTGTTACTTCATAGAATTTTCAAAGTCTGTAGGTATTCATTACAATTCAATTATACAAATTTTGATAATATGAGTAAAAACACATCGGAAGACTTCCTGAAACAATTTTTCAAAATTCATAATACAACTAAAGTGGGGAAGTGAAAAAATAGAGCGCATATTGAGCCAAACAAAATTCTGAAATTTTGCATATATTCATGGCATTCCAAAGACAATAATTTTGATCTCATCGACAAATGAGCAACCGAAGAATTTTCATAACAAAATTTTCAATTCATAATGCTAAAATCGGAGGCAAAATGTAGATATACTTGGTACATTTGTCGCTTCGCACAATTTCCAAAGTCTGTAGGCATTCGTTGCAATCCAAAGATATACATTTTGATAATGTCAGAAAAAACACATCGGAAGACTTTCTGAAATAATTTTTTAAAATTCATTATGCTACAACTAAAGCGGGGATGTGAAAAAATATAGAGCATATTGAGCCAAACAAAATTCTGAAATATTGCATATATCCATGGTGTTCCAAAGACAATATTTTTGATCCCATTGACAAATGAGCAACCGAAGAATTTTCATAACAAAATTTTCAATTCATAATGCTACAATTGGAGCCAAGAAGTGGAAATACTTGGTACATTTGTCGCTTCACAGAATTTTTCGAGTCTATAGGTATTCGTTGCAACCCGAAGATACAAATTTTGATAATACCAGGATATGGAGTATATACCGCCATAGTCTTTTGACATAAAGATATATTATACAAGCCATTTTCACGTAAAGATATATCATTACTTACTACGGTTATCATCCAGAGGCATCCATATATATCCAGATGCAGGTTGAAAGTGTATTTGTCTATTAATTCATCAAACGCGAGATGATTCTACACCATATTTTGAATCGAAAAACGACGTCGAAAATCTTTTGAAATGGACCAACAATTATCATGCAAGGAACATTTTATGATGTACAAATCTTTATTATGGCAAGCGAGGAACATTTTATAATAAAGAGGAAAGAGACCAATAAAATAAATCGTCAACGGTGTAGAGTTAAAAAAAATATTCATTAGACACTGCGCAAAACTCGTTATGATAATAACAAATTTTGCCATATACATTTTTTTGACACTCATTATTAGTTTTATAGTTTCTTTTCCAAATTTACATCGATTCACTCCAATCATGACTAACAGTTCAACGTACAACATTTCATAGTTATCAAAGAAACGAAAAGAACGATTTCTTAAGAAATGTCATACGAGGAACATTTAATCGCGAAAGAGAAAAGAGATCGCTTTCGTTTCCATCGTAGAGTTAAGTGTGGAAAATAAAAACTGCAGATCTAACGAGAAAGATCTAACGGAATGGCCAATCACAAGCTCGGAAGGCGTCAAGAAGCCTTTCATTGCATCGTATACAGTGTGACGGAAATTTTCCTAGCCGCGATTGTCACAAAATTCGCTCTCTTCCTCCACGTTAATTTATTTTATTAATTTGGGCGCCAGTTGCCTAAGCGACTTAACGGGAGAAAAAGAGAGAAAGTTGACCAGCTTTGCTGCAGCGGAATGGGCGGAGTTAGGCACGTTGGAAAAATTTAAGAACAAGATGAAATTCGGATTATCCTTCAATTTAACAATTTAAGTTTATTTAATAATCAAATTAATTACGGGATAAATCCCGGAAAAAAAACAAATATACTATCAAATATCGCTGCAAAAGAGTAATAATATCTAAGAATTATCCGCGAGACACAAGTCAGAAAATATACGCGCAAACGGTCATCGAGAGAGAAGCTCGAACGCGACCACACTCATATTCACACTCACACGACCGGGATCCTACACACACGATTATAACATTAATCGAGTTCGTTTCGATTCTCACCGCGGTTCTACTCGCGACAAGAATTTTATAAAATACAAGAAAATCAATGTTGGACCAAAAGACACGAAAAATAAGGTACCGAGCCCCCGATAATCGGTTACTCGGCCGGACTTTTCGAACTTGACAAAATTAACGGCGATTCTCCCGGCCATACACACACACACTCACGCTACACTCTTTAACACTCCCAAAATTCGAGCTCCTTTCTCGATGCCTACGAAATCGATACATAATTTATTTAACACATGGACAAAATTATGAGATTTCCACTACCGGCCACAATATTCTCCTTTCTCGCGTCGGAACATTTTTCGATTCGCGGGAAAAGAACGACACGAAATAGCAAAAGGCAAAACCGTCGCCATGACCGTTAACTTGAACAATTGAGCTAAACTCTAGCGCGATTGATAGCTAGACCTTATTTTATTATCAAGGAAAACGCCAAAAGATATCGGGAGGGCTCACCGACCGTACGAATCGCGTCAGGCAAAATTACGTACTTTAGGATAATCTCCGACGTCCGTCGCGCTCAATGCCACGTGAAAATCTAACGATAATCGCGATGATGAGTCTCAGGCGGGACAGCGAACTCTCCCCCTACTCTAATTACCGAATGTTCTCGATTGTCTCCCGAATACGATGTACAGGCTTCCATACAGGGGAATTTAAATAAGCGTGAGACGGAGCTGAGATTTTCGAAATTGGATGATAACGAAAATTCAATCGCAGGCTCCTAGCTTTTGATGTTAACTATTTTCCCATGAACGAGCCTTCCAATTGAAATTGTCGACGTCAGAAACATTTTCGGGAGACTAGATGCATTCGACGAAATATCGTAACGGCGAAAAGGTAACGAATGATGCGCGATGACGAGAATCCTCAATCTTCATAATTTCGTTGGCCAGTATAGTTGTTGGGCCAGATCCAGAGATTGACAGCGATACATCGAAGACGGAAATGGCCAAGTGTATGAGCCCTGCTCGAAATACACCAACGATGACAGTAATTGGCCGAAGTTGTTTGTCTCTCTCGCTCTCGTTCAGACGCCAATACAGCTGACCGGATCGGTGTGTGTAAGCCCGGTTTCAAATATGGCTCGAAATTAAAATGCAAAAATAAAAAATAACTAATAACGGTAACAATAATTTTTGTTTTCCCGGAATCGGTCCTAAGAGATTTTGTCGTGGCCGGAGCATTGAGCGGGAGGTTCAACCAATTTTCTATTAAATGTGACTAGCTCAAAAAATTTTCGTCACAACAGACATGCCAATACTTCGATGTTAGCATAATCTTGAGCCTGTGCAAAGTTTTTTCTCAGCAAATACGGCATCAATCGTGCTGATTTAATGCTCAATCGAAGTATTTTTTCGTAATAAATCTCCAGTTCAATTTTCAAATCATCATATGCCTCCTGAGCTTCGTAATTGAAGAAAATGAATTTTAGTTTTTACCCCCACCATGGCGAATCGTTTTATTCAGAGATAATATACTCGGGCGAGCCTCAGGCCAGCAGACGACAGAGCTGTCAATGTACTTGTCCTGAGACTCTGCCGAGTCTCTTGATAAAAGAACCACGAACAAGTGTCAAAACTTTAATTTTTTTTTATTTTGTAAAAAAATATGAAAAAATATTACACTGAAACATCCATTTCAACAGATCAACGGATCGAAAAATATTCCATAAAAAATGACACCGAGAAATTACTCCAATATCATCAGAATGCACCGAAAGTTTTTCAATAAAAGTAATCATAAGGAAACGAGATTTTGAAACAAAAATATCATTGTCTATAAAAACGGCAAAAAATCACGTTTGTTGTATGGGAGTCCCCTTAAATATTTATTTTATTCTGTTTTTTAGTATTTGTTGTTATAGCGGCAACAGAAATACATCATCTGTGAAAATTTCAAGTGTCTAACTACCACGGTTCATGAGATACAGCCTGGTGACAGACGGACAGACAGACAGACGGACGGACAGCGGAGTCTTAGTAATAGGGTCCCGTTTTACCCTTTGGGTACGGAACCCTAAAACGTATGCGCACCAAATTTCGAGAGCAAGAGTGTGATTGGAAAAAAGAATTTCGGTCGAAGTGCTACATGAGCTTTTCTTTTATAACGTTTATTGATCACGAATTATATCTTATGAGCAATAGGGAAAACAAAACTGGTAAAGTACTTATGAATTTTTTTTTGTCGAATCAAATATTGTTTCGCTCAAAATTATTTCGCGTCACTTGATTCCATTTTGGGTTGCAAGTGCAAATAGTATTTTCATGTATTTAACCACTCTAGGGTGGTTTAAAACTATGTATAATTCAAACCTAGAGTGGTGTTATACACCATTCTCTCGGTTATATAAAAAACGTAGAGAATAGTTTCCCAATAAACCTTATTATTGCATGTAAGGGACATTTTATGGTAATTTTGGGTTGCAAGTGCAAATAGTATTTTCATGTATTTAACCACTCTAGGGTGGTTTAAAACTATGTATAATTCAAACCTAGAGTGGCGTTATACACCATTCTCTCGGTTATATAAAAAACGTAGAGAATAGTTTCCCAATAAACCTTATTATTGCATGTAAGGGACATTTTATGGTAACACAGAAGAGGCACCGTTTTTGACTCCATTGTAGAGTTTACATTCGGAAAATTGGAATATTGAGGCTAGGGTTAAAAAAAAAATTATTTATTTAGGTACTGTTCTAAAGTTTATTTATTGAATTACACTTTATTTTTGCACTCTATCATACTTCTATCTTCTATTCAAATCACTTTAACCTAAAGTTTCACTTTAACCACATAAAACTGACCGCGATCTTTATAACCTAACGACTGTTCAAAGATATTCATTATTCACCGAATACGAGTTTATCATACACCATTCTCTTATATAGTTATAAAAAAAAAAGAGAATCATTTCTAAATAAACCTTGTTATTGCATCCGAGGAGGAATATTTTATGGTAAAAGAGAAGAGGCACCGTTTTCAACTCCGTTCTAGAGTTTACGTTCGGAAAAATGAAATGTTGGGGCTAGGGTTAATAAAAAAAAATATTTATTTAGACACCGTTCAAAAGTTTATTTATTGAATCACACTTTATTTTTGCACTATTACTCTTCCATCGGTAATATGATAAAAGTCACTTTAATCAAAAGTTGAAACTGACCGCGATCTTTATAACCTCCCAACAAAGATATTAAGTATTCACCGAATACGCGTTTATCATACACCTTTCTCTTAGTTATCAAGAAAAAAAAACAAAGAGAATGGTTTCTAAATAAACCTTATTTTTGCATCCGAGGAACATTTTATGGTAAAAGTAAACAGGCACCGTTTTCGACTCCGTTCTAGAGTTTACGTTCAGAAAAATGGATTGTTGGGTCTAGGGTTAATAAAAAAATATATTTATTTAGACACTGTCCAAAAGTTTATTTATTGAATCACACTTTATTTTTGCACTATCACTCTTCTATCTATAATAAAAGTCTCTTTAAGCAAAAGTTGAAACTGGCCGCGATCTTTATAACCTCACGACAAAGATATTAAATATTCACCGAATACAAGTTTATCATACACCATTCTCTTGGTTAATAGAAAAAACGAAGAGAATGGTTTCTAAATGAACCTTGTTATTGCATTCGGGGAACATTTTGATGGTAAAAGAGAAAAGGGATCATTTTCGATTCCGTTGTAGCAGAGTTTACGTTTCGAAAAAAATTGTAGGGGCTAGGTTTAATTTAAAAAATATTTATTTAGACCCTGTTCAATGGTTCATTATTACACTTTATTTTCCCACCATCACTCTTCTATCTATATAAAAGTCACTCTTTACTCGGCTATCTATAAACACCATTCTAACCAAAAGTTGAAATTGACCGCGATCTTTATAACCTCATGACTGTTATAAAAAAGATATTGGTCAGCTGTCATATGGACGATCGATCGAATATCACCACACTGAACCACGAAATGATTTTTTTTATAAATTTATCCATAAAATTTCTCACACGTCCCGCACTTCGTTATGTCAAAACAACGTTCAAACTTTATGTTAGCTCCGTACAGAGGAAAGACAAGTCGTCGTGACCAATCGCAACTCGTTGCTTCCGTTGCCGGAGACCGGCTTTTATGGAAATGGGTTTTGATGGGCATCAAAACGCCTTTGATTGTATCATCTGAGCGCATATACAGACACGGCAAATTCTTGAATGTAGTAGAATCGAGCATAATCCTAAGCCTGTGCAAAGTTTTTTCTCACAAGGAAACCTTTCCACGTGTACCCCGCCGATTTTGTTCCGCTTGGAGTATGTTATTCTACATTGAAATCTAAGAGACACCTATTTTTTCTTTTTTGCGGAAACTCATATTTAAGGGGTGAAACACACCCCTAAAGTTGAGGTCTCCTAGGGGAGGTTGTTCAGTTCCATATATATGCAGACAAGGGGGCAAAATCAAACCAATTGCATTCAATGCTTCATAAAAAGTTATGACTACTCGATTTTTTTCAGCCCTGAGGGGATGAATAAGCCGAAGTTATAGGGGTTGAAAATTAAAAAAACGTTATAACAAACAAAATATGCTCGATATGGAAGTGAAAAAAATTGCATAATTAACAGTTTCAAAAGTTAAGAGATACATGTTTTTGCGTTTTTTGAAAAAATGCATCCTTAAGGGTGTACTACCCTTACATCCGAATACCTTTAATTTCTGTAGATACGTATTTTTTTAAGTATCTATCTGCTAGAAAATATTCTTTTGGATATATTAATATATTTTGGATATATTAATGGATGTAAGATTGTTATCAACATAAAAAAAAAATCCCTTGAAAAAAATTGTTTTAATAAAAAAATTGCGATTTCGTCTTCGTTATATATAATAATCGTTACAACATATGATTTAGACATCGCAGATAATGAAAATTCTTTTCAATCACATTGTCACCATATTAATATTTCTAGTTATTGTATCATTGTTTTTATTATATTTTATATGCTGTATTTTGTACAGATGTATTTTTGATTGACAAATGAAATTATTCATTATATTCTTTGCAATAGTGGAAATCGTCAAAAAAGTGTTGGAAACATAATGATTTTTTACACGATGAACACCTAACAACAGCAATAATTTGACATACGGGTACATCACAATGCGCTTTGCAAGTTTTAAAACTAAAATCTACAGGATTTTCAAAATTCTTCGGTCGCCATTCATTATAACCGCTTTTGAACAATGAATACCTAAATAAGTTTACATATCGTGGAGATGATAATTGGTTGTGAATAAGTGACTGAAGCTTAATTATATTATTTCGTAAATGCAAATTTAAAACATAATCCATTAATATGACATTGTCAGAAAAATGTTTCACATAATTTTTCCATATTCTGAAGTCAAAAACATCCAAACGTTGAATCTTTCCCGTTGTACCCTGCAGTATTTTTCTTAATTTTATATTTTTATCCCGAGGTTTCGCTTCGTCAACAGCTCAAGGGCAATGTCCAGTCCAGGAGTCAATTAATAATATACTGTTTGAACCAACTTGGGGGAAGAAGACATTTTGTAGCCAGGTTTTAAAATGTTCTGAAAGTATGAATTAATTTTTCAATTTGCTTCGTTGCAAGAAATAAACAGTATCTTATGTGTCAATATAAGGAATTCTCTAAAAAAATAATTTTTATTATTGCCTGAAGTGAGTTTTCCAGATTTCGATACTTCTATGTAAACGTTTTCTGGTCTGAATAGTGACGATTCCACTATTGGACCAAATTTACCACTTGGTTCTTTCAAAACCAGGAATAGCGGAGAAAGAAGCCTTCCGTCACCTGCTATAGTGGGCTGAATCGTATAACTATGTGTTGTAGAAGCAATTGATTGTACAAGGCATTCAACTTGTTTCTCTCCTTCAACCGCTAATGTTCTTCCAAAATGCATTTCTAATTGGAAACCACTTTGGTCCGAATTGTAGACGTTCGCTAACCCATATTCTTCTAGATCGTTCTTCACTTCAGAAACAAATTGTTCAGCAAGCTTTTGCAGATTGTCTGCATTTTCAATACTTTTTTGTGATAAATTTACTAATTTTTCTGGAAACAATCCTATGAGCTTTCTTAAATGAGTGTACCCACTTGTCTGACGCCTTAAAACGGACATCTTCATGACCGATTTCTTTTTGTGCTTGCATTGCCCATTTTTTCAAGTCGATGTCATGTACCATAAGACCAGCATCAACGGCAGCTTTAAAATTGGCTAAAGTGTACTCGCAAATTCTAGCTATTTTTTCTTTATAAGTTCCACCTTTATTTAAATATTTAGCCCATCTTTTTAATTGAGTCACTAACTGTACTTCTCTAAATTTTTGTTTAACTCTTGATAGGCTCAAATTTTTAGTTTTGCCACTTCTCCAATAGTTGACTGCCCTCGATTTATACTCGTATGAAACAGATTCATCATCAGTAGTGCAAACATCCGGGGGTAGTACCGGATCATTGATTGCCGATCCCCATTCTTCGTCTTCTACTATTTTCATATCCCAATCTTTGTAAGGTTCTTGGAAATATAATGAATCTTCTACGATTGTTTCGACGCCCATGTAATCTTGCATAGCATTCGTTAATATATTTTCAATGCTTCCTTTTAATTGTATTTCATCATTATTTATAGGGCTTTCAGGTATATTTAGGGCTTGAAAATGCGCCAAAACTAATCGTATCACATTAAGCGGATTCACTTTCATTTTTGATAATAAATACACTTGATTTCTTAACTTATGGAACTTTTAACAAGTTTTGATTGCAAACAAAACACAGAGTTATATACGCCTTTGATTGTTAATATTATTTTATCACGAGATAAATTCCTTCTAACTCGCACTTATCGAATTGAAGCAATTTCTGAAGAACGCGACTTATAAGCGTAGCACAGGCCATCATATGTCAAATAAGAGAGGCAGAGGCAGATAACAGTTATATATTTCTTATCAACGTATTTTGAAACTTCTTTCAATGATAGGTGAAGTAGAATATCAACTCGAAGAATTAGATAGCTAATAAGCAGGGCTAACGAACAGATACAAAGTAAGGTTCGAAATGATAAAACATATCAGTTCATTTACTGCTACGTGATTGTAACAATAATCATCACGTGTATAACAAACTTCTTTTTCTCTAACAAAACGAGAACGAATTTAGCCTATTTTTTCAACAGTTTTTTGATAATAAAAAATAAAGAAATAAAAATAAAAATAAACCCTCCATAGCAAAATAGTGACACAGATGCAAATTAATAATCTTTTTAAAATTTTGTTTCAGACAATAATTACGGCTAGAATTGTGCACATCGTTTTTTTATAGGACATTTTCAATAATATAAAAAAAACAGTGTAAAAAATGAAAATAACATCAAGAATTCATCCTCTATTCTTTAAGAGTGATTTAATGAAACATCAAAAACTCGGTTGAAACAAAATCGCGAAAAAAGCTACTTTTCGATCTCTCAAGAAAAGAATTTTCATTATCTGCAATGCCTGAATCATATGTTCTATCGATTATTTTCAAGGGATTTTTTTTTATGTTGATAACAATCTTTTTAAACAATTTCACGATATGTTCTATATCCAAAAGAATATTTTCTAGCAGATAGATACTTAAAAAAATACGTATCTACAGAAATTAAAGGTATTCGGATGTAAGGGTAGTACACCCTTAAGGATGCATTTTTTCAAAAAACGCAAAAACATGTATCTCTTAACTTTTGAAACTGTTAATTATGCAATTTTTTTCACTTCCATATCGAGCATATTTTGTTTGTTATAACGTTTTTTTAATTTTCAACCCCTATAACTTCGGCTTATTCATCCCCTCAGGGCTGAAAAAAATCGAGTAGTCATAACTTTTTATGAAGCATTGAATGCAATTGGTTTGATTTTGCCCCCTTGTCTGCATATATATGGAACTGAACAACCTCCCCTAGGAGACCTCAACTTTAGGGGTGTGTTTCACCCCTTAAATATGAGTTTCCGCAAAAAAGAAAAAATAGGTGTCTCTTAGATTTCAATGTAGAATAACATACTCCAAGCGGAACAAAATCGGCGGGGTACACCTGGGAAGGTTTCCTTGTCAGCATTTACGCAACCAATCGTGCTGATTTTAGGCTCAATCGAAAGAGCATCGCTCAATTAGTCAAAAGTTCGCTTTTCAAGCCGCCAAATGACTCCTAGGCTCTACAATTAGCGAAAATGTCATAAAATTGTTACCCCCACCACCGCGAATCGTCTTGTTTAGAGATAATATAGACTCGGCGAGCCTCGGGACAGCAGACGACAGAGCTGTCAATGTACTTGTCTCGAGACTCTACCGAGTCTCTTGATATATATAAGGCTTTTCGTTGCGTCTTTTTGGGCCGGCCTTTGTAATCTTCTGCCAAGACGCTATGAATGAATGTAGCACCGGAGCGCGCGGCTGCGGTGGGAAAGGACGACTCATATATAATATCTAAAAATCTAACTATTTATAACGAAACAATGAAATATTTATAGAAATAATTATGATGGTACTAAAAAAATTCAAACAAAAAAATTGTATTCAAAGAGGTCTTATAAAAATAAATTTAAAAAAGGCTAAAAACTGTGTATCGAAAAAATATAGCAATAAAAAAATATGACGTATGCCGTGAAAACATTACAAGTAAAGAAGAAAAAACATTGTTTTGAAAAACAAAAAACTCCCGACTGCTATAATAGTACAACTGTATGAAAATATATTGTTTAAAAAATGTTTAAAATAAACAAATTAATGTTTAGAAAATAAATTAAATAAAATCTCCCCGCGAAAAGTAGTAGTGAACTTTAAAAAGTGTGAAATAACAGTCAATCGAAAATAATACAGATAAATAAAAAATCATTGGATTGGTGAGTGCAACTCCCTCAGGATTCAATTTTTCTGGTCAATGTTAATTGATGGTAGGATAAGTAACTTATATGTGAAAATTAAGAATCAAGAAGTAATATTATAAGAAAATAAGAATCAAGAAGTGTACACACACACACACACACACACACACACACACACACACACACACACACACACACACACACACACATAACATACGTAGCGTGCGTAGCAGATTCTCGGCCGTCCTCTCTTTGTACGGTTCTTCGTAAGCTCCTCAATTCAGCGATGCCAAACACATATACATATATAACTATACGAATTCGCGATGGCAAAATCAAAACAAGTCCAAGAATAATATCAAGAGGCGCGGTAGCGGCTCGACGCCAAGTATGTAATAAAAAAGCCAGGGTGAGCCCTGCCGCACTCTTATATACTCGAATATGATGGTTTTCGGACTTTTCTTTTTATATATATACGTGGGTATTTGTATTTGTATAGATATATATTTGATATTTTTTATTTCGCAACAACTTTTTTCGTAAAACAATACTCGACAAAAAAGTCCAACGCATTTTTTTAGGTTTTTACCTCGCTTATTACAAAAATGTTTATTATAAGGTTGATTAAAATGTTTACCATAAGGTTGATTTTCTAAACTTCGAACATTTTTAAACGCCTATAACTGTGTAACTATTCAAAATATCGACAAATGTTAAAAGAACGATTATTAGCATCTCCAATTTTTTTGGGTTCAAAGAAAAAACAATTTATTTTTTTTTAAGGATCACCGTTCTGATTTTTTTCGATAAATTCCCAAAGCCTTGACCAGTTCAATAAATGGTTTTGCTTCATGATAAGTAAATTTGAAGTTTTTTTCTATCAATATAATTGTAATAAATGATATAGGTGATTTAATCGTTTCGAAGACCAATTTGATTCTCATCAAATGCCCGAATTTTGTTCTACAGGTGTCAGAGAAAGGTTACTTCTTTACAAATTCTTTTATTGACCCGATAATTTGTTTCTTAAAAGTTTTCACACTGTTTTCATTAAAATCAATAATTTTAATGAGATCCAATGGTCATTAAGATTCTATGGAAAATAATTCCTATTAAAGAATGGTAGACAAAATTGAAGCAATCCATTTAAACACAAGCAAAGAGGAATCATAAAAATTGTTGTACCATTGATTAATATCGTTTGTGAAAGAATTTCAAATATACCGAAAAGAAAATCTATTAGTCGAAAAATAAATGGAAGAACAAGGCTACGATCGAACAAGTCTTGTAATAACCTTTTAGAAAATTCTTTCGTAAGCATAGGAACGCTTAAAAAAAGAAATTCGTTGCAATTTGTCCGCAATTCGATAAATGAAAAAGATATAAACCTTCGATGTATTTCTATCTTTCTGAAATCAATTTTTAACGTTACTAATATCAAAACCAAAAAATAATTATGAATAAAAAATAATCACTGACACTTGTTCACAATCAATTATCATCTACACGATATGTAAACTTATTTAGGTATTCATGGTTCAAAATCGGTTATAATAAATGGCGACCGGAGAATTTTGAAAATCCTGTAGATTTTAGTTTTAAAACTTGCAAAGCGCATTGTGATGTACCCGGATGTCAAAATATTGCTGTTGTTAGGTGTTCATGGTGTAAAACATCATTATGTTTCCAATACTTTTTTGACGATTTCCACTATTGTAAAGAATATAATGAATAATTTCATTTGTCAATCAAAAATACATCGGTACAAAATATAGGATATAAAATATAATAAAAACAATGATACAATAATTAGAAATATTAATATGGTAACAATGTGATTGAACAGAATTTTCATTATTTGCGATGTCTGAATCATATGTTGTAACGATTATTATATATAACGAAGACGAAATCGCAATTTTCTTATTAAAAAAATTTTTTTCAAGGGATTTTTTTTTTATGTTGATAACAATCTTTTTAAACAATTTCACGATATGTTCTATATCCAAAAGAATATTTTCTAGCAGATAGATACTTAAAAAAATACGTATCTACAGAAATGAAAGGTATTCGGCTGTAAGGGTAGTACACCCTTAAGGATGCATTTTTTCGAGAAATGTAAAAACATGTATCTCTTAACTTTTGAAACTGTTAATTATGCAATTTTTTTCACTTCCATATCGAGCATGTTCTATTTGTTATAACGTTTTTTTTTAATTTTGAACCCCTATAACTTCGGCTTATTCACCTCCTCAGGGCTAAAAAAATCGAGTAGTCATAACTTTTTATGAAGCATTGAATGTAATTGGTTAGATTTTGCCCCCTTGTCTGCATATATATGGAAATGAATAACTTCCCCTAGGAGACCTCAACTTTAGGGGTGTGTTACACCCCTTAAATATGAGTTTCCGCAAAAAAAAAATACGTACTTCTGAGATTTCAATGTAGAATAACATACTCCAAGCGGAACAAACTCGGCGGGGTACACCTGGGAAGGTTTCCTTGTGAGTAATATTTTACGAACAAACAGGTGAAATGGCGTAGACCGTGTCATATGTATGTATTGTAAAATATTGATTATATAATGCCATCCCGGTGTATTATGCTTTTTTTCAAATAGTTTTATACTCGTTTTTTTGTAGCAGTGTTTTGAAAATTAAAAATAACACCGGCACACAAAAAAAAAAGTGGTCAGTACATTTGACTAGACCCATATAATTCTATGTATTTTGACGCGCTGAATCAGAATTTGGGGCCAGTTCAGCGCCTACACCCACCAATTTTGAGTAAATTGCAAAAACTGTTAAAAATGTCAAATAATCGCATTTTTGGGTATTCGAACATCTTTCTTGACCTATATAATGCATGATTTTCATGTAATTTGATGTGCTGAATCAGAATTCGGGGCCAGTTCAGCGCCTACACCCACCAATTTTGAGTAAATTGCGAAAAACTGCTAAAAATCTCAAATAATCGCATTTTTGGGTATTCAAACATTTTTCTTGACCTATATAATGCATGATTTTCATGTAATTTGATGCGCTGAATCAGAATTCGGAGCCAGTTCAGCGCCTACACCCACCAATTTTGAGTAAATTGCGAAAAACTGCTAAAATTGTAAAATAATCGCATTTTTGAGTATTTAAAATTTTGTTTTGACCTATATCATGCATGATTTTTATGTAATTTGATGCGGTGAATCTAAATGCAGGGTTATTTTAGCTTATACACCTTCAAAATATTGAGTAAGTAAAAAAATCGCATTTTTGAGTATTAAAAATTTTTTTTTGACCTTTATCATGCATGATTTTTATGTAATTTGATGTGCTCAATTCGTATATATTTTCATTATTTTTTGTGGATGCTGGAAGAGATGCAAAAGTGATGCAGAAAATATGAGAAAAGAACTTTATAGACATCACACCGTTCTTCTTGTATAACGAACTCTTTTTTCCTCAAATGTTCGGTGCAGTGGATTTCTCTTTCTCTTCATATTTTCTTTCTTTATATCTCTCTTCAGCGTCCAGCAAAAATCTGCCATCATGTTGACGTTCCACCTCCCTTGATACCGACTCTCCATTTCGCTTATATCTTGATGGAATCGTTCTCCTTGTTCTTCACTATAATCTCCGAGGTTTTGAGGGAAATAGTCGAGGTGAGAGTATAGCAAGTGCAGTTTAAGATTCATCAAGCAACCTAAATTTTTATAACTTTCCAACAACTCGTCAACTAAGTTCTGGTAATTATCACTTTTCGTATTTCCTAAGAAGGCCTGAGATGGTGATACGAATCCTCCTCAAACCTTCAACCAAGAAGAGTTGAATGATCTCGTACGAGATTTAGGATTACCCAAAGACGGAGCTGAATATCTCGCAGCAGCATTGAGGAAGAAAAATCTGCTGGCTAAAGGAACGTCAGCTTACTTTTATCGTGATAGGGAGAAAGAGTTTCGGCAATTTTTTGCGAACGATGAAGAGAATTCTTTAGTATATTGTTTGAATGTAAAAGGCTTGATTGATACATTAAAACCTAATACATACAAAGACGATGAGTGGAGACTATTTATTGATTCGTCAAAAAGAAGTCTCAAAGCTGTTCTACTCCATAACGGAAACACATACGCATCCATTCCAATAGCACACTCGATCAAGCTGAAAGAGACTTATGAAAATTTACAGATTGTATTGGAAAAAATAAAGTATTCGGAACATCTCTGGCAAATTTGTAATGATCTGAAAATTGCAACAATACTTTTAGGACAACAATCGGGTTTCACAAAAAATCCCTGCTTCTTATGTTTATGGGATAGTAGGGACAGGAAACAACACTATGTTCAGAAAGAGTGGCTAACGAGAACGAACTTCGATCCCTGTAGTAAAAACATCATACGGGTACCATTAATTGATCCTCCAAAATATCTGCTACCACCATTACATATTAAGCTGGGTCTTATGAAGCAGTATGTCAAAGCTCTGAATAAAGATGGCAAGTGTTTTCCGTATTTGAGAGAAAAGTTTCCCGCGATAAGTGAAGCTAAATTAAAAGAGGGGATTTTCGATGGACCTCAAATTCGGAATTTATTTTCAGACGAAAATTTTCTTGATGAAATGAGTGATATTGAAAAAGCTGCTTGGCTAAGTTTTAAAAATGTATCTCAGGCCTTCTTAGGAAATACGAAAAGTGATAATTACCAGAACTTAGTTGACGAGTTGTTGGAAAGTTATAAAAATTTAGGTTGCTTGATGAATCTTAAACTGCACTTGCTACACTCTCACCTCGACTATTTCCCTCAAAACCTCGGAGATTATAGTGAAGAACAAGGAGAACGATTCCATCAAGATATAAGCGAAATGGAGAGTCGGTATCAAGGGAGGTGGAACGTCAACATGATGGCAGATTTTTGCTGGACGCTGAAGAGAGATATAAAGAAAGAAAATATGAAGAGAAAGAGAAATCCACTGCACCGAACATTTGAGGAAAAAAGAGTTCGTTATACAAGAAGAACGGTGTGATGTCTATAAAGTTCTTTTCTCATATTTTCTGCATCACTTTTGCATCTCTTCCAGCATCCACAAAAAATAATGAAAATATATACGAATTGAGCACATCAAATTACATAAAAATCATGCATGATAAAGGTCAAAAAAAAATTTTTAATACTCAAAAATGCGATTTTTTTACTTACTCAATATTTTGAAGGTGTATAAGCTAAAATAACCCTGCATTTAGATTCACCGCACAAATTACATAAAAATCATGCATGATATAGGTCAAAACAAAATTTTAAATACTCAAAAATGCGATTATTTTACAATTTTAGCAGTTTTTCGCAATTTACTCAAAATTGGTGGGTGTAGGCGCTGAACTGGCTCCGAATTCTGATTCAGCGCATCAAATTACATGAAAATCATGCATTATATAGGTCAAGAAAAATGTTTGAATACCCAAAAATGCGATTATTTGAGATTTTTAGCAGTTTTTCGCAATTTACTCAAAATTGGTGGGTGTAGGCGCTGAACTGGCCCCGAATTCTGATTCAGCACATCAAATTACATGAAAATCATGCATTATATAGGTCAAGAAAGATGTTCGAATACCCAAAAATGCGATTATTTGACATTTTTAACAGTTTTTGCAATTTACTCAAAATTGGTGGGTGTAGGCGCTGAACTGGCCCCAAATTCTGATTCAGCGCGTCAAAATACATAGAATTATATGGGTCTAGTCAAATGTACTGACCACTTTTTTTTTTTTGTGTGCCGGTGTAATCGGACACACCTAACATTGGAATGATAGAAACTTGCGGCAACGCTCGAGGTTAGATTGGCCGTAGCGATTTCTTTCGAATTTTTATTTTCAATATTGTGAAAAAACGTATTCTGCTAGAAAACGTTTATTCACAGACGGTCGAAAACTTCCTCACAAAGTATTGCAGTAAGAACAGTTTTTTTTTTAACTTAGCGTTGAGCCGCTACCGCGGCTCTTGATATGTTATCATGTACTAGCGTTCCATGTTCTACATTGACATTTGGTAATTTTTTTTGACAGTTCAAAAATTGTATTTTTTTTTTATTAACACAACACAGTTATTTTTTGTAAAACGTACATATTTTATTCTCACGAAAATGTCAAACAAAGTCCTTTATATTGCAATTACCACAATGAATAAAATTCGTTTTCCATTAATAGCTTTAGATTATAATATTACTGAAATGCTCATTTGGTACATAATTTCATATTTTTCGGTAAAATCAATATAAGATACAAGATTCGGGGCACGATCTTAAGAAGTTTTAAGTCATTCATATAAAAATGATCTACACTGAGAAAAAAATTTGTTGAATCAACAAATTTTATTTTGTTCGCCGCAATTTTGTTAATTCAACAGAGATATTGTCGTGGTAAGCGCATATGTATTGCAGCCAGCAATTTAAGTGGTTGGACCAATCAAATCGGTTTATTATACATTTTCAGTTGCACGAACATGCTTTGATGTCGGCATAATTAAATGGCATTGTCGAAAAAACTAAATCAATGGTTAAGCCAACAAACCTTAAAAGAAATATCATACTATCTCATGCAACAAAATTTTTGATTGTGTCAACTAAATCGTATAGTCCCATGAACTGAATCATTGATTGCAGATACGAAATATTTCACCAAATTAGGTTTAGTTGCGTGAATACACTTTGACATTGTCGAAACTAATAGAATGTTTTATGCAATAAAACTTTTGATTGAGTAAGCTGGGTCATATATTTTGATTAACTAAAGTGATCTGTACATCTTCCAATTAAATATTGGTTGAAATAACCATGAAAACATTCGAGTAGCTTCTCGACCCGACCACCATGTGGCACGGAGCACCGAGGCTTTTCTCACATATACTCCGGCCTCTGGACGAGCATAAATTGCGAAAGCTGAATAAGATGAGACGTTCTGACCGATTCTGATCCAGAATCAGGTAGCGAATATTGATACCTGCCATGAAAGTCTAATGATTCCCATGGTCAACTTATTTTTCATAATAAATTATGAGAAATTAGTTATTCAACTAATTTTGAATTTTATATTTAAATTAGTGAATATATAATGAAATTAGTTGAATATATTCAACTAGTTTTATATTTTATGTTTAATCATTATATTACCAATGTAATTATCGTACAGTGAAATATATATTTGGACGAATAGCATATTTTTTTGATTTTAATGAACTCTTGGTGGTTTGAAATAAACATGATTATGATGAAAAAAAAGAATCTATTGTTCGAAACAACTTTTCAGTTTCGTCAAAATCAGTTTCAGTTCATCCAAAATAATATTTAGTGAATTGAACAAAATTATTTTTTTCGAAACAACTATTGAACGTTTTTAAATTAACAAAATATTATGTTCGACGTATTTCACGAATCTATTTTGTAGGATCAAGCAAATATCAATTGACTTGACAAAATTCTTTTCTCAGTGTATGGAAGTGAAAAAGGTTTTAAACGTATGTTTAAGTTTGCGATTTGCGGCTTTCACGGCAGTTGTTGAGTTATAATATATGAGTTGGTTTTTGACCACCCTTTCAAATGGAACCTGTTTTCATTTGTTAATTTTTTTTAATTCATTCAACCATTTAAAAGAAAATATGAGGAATCTGGAAAAAAATAATCGTTTGTTTCTCGATTCACAACTGTCGTTAGGGTCGATTTAAGTAGATCCATACTAACATTCATTCTCATTTCATCAGAAGTATAGAGTCATTATTGTGATAATAGAATTTTTTCGAAAATTCACCCTTCCTCTCCCCCCCCCCCCCAAAAGAGGTGATCCGGAGATGTTATGGTGTTGAGAATTATTTTTTCTCGCTTCTTTTACCTTTCTAGCCTATATATGAAATAAAAAAGTTACGAATGCCCATACAGCGGATGATGGAAATCTTTTCGAAAATTTACCTCCTGAGAAAGGGGTGATCCGGAGATGCGAGGTAGGTGCGATTCTATCTCTTTGCTTTTTTTCTCCTTTAGCCTATTCATAAAACAAAAAAGTTTCGATTCCCCATATAGTGAATGATAGAAATTTGTCGACAATTCGCCTCCCTTAAAAGGGGCGATTCGGAGATGCGAGGGTGTTGCAAATTGCTTTCCTTGTTATTGTGAACTCTCTCGCCTATTCATGAAATAACAAAGATTCGAATCCCCATACATCAAATGGTAGTCTTTTCGAAAATTCACCACCCTTAAAAAAGAGGTGATCCGGAGATGCGAGGGTGTTGTAAATTGTTTTTCTTCAGTTTCTGGACCCCTTTAGCCCATAATAACAAAGTTTCAAATCCCCATATAGCGCATGATAGCATTTTTTCGAAAATTCTTCACCTTAAAGGGTGAGTTCCGAAACGTTGTTTTTGTCGAAACTTTTTTTTCCATAGTTTTTCGATCTGCCTCTGAGTCGATTGGTGAAATGAAAAAGTGGAGAATGCCCATACAGCTGATCCTGGAATTTTTCGAAAATTCAAACCCCTTAAAGAGTAGGTTCCGGAACGTTTTTTTTGTTGAAACTTCTCACTCTGCAGTTTATCATCCCCCTCAAGTGATTCATGAAATAAAAAAGTGGAGAATCCCCAAACAGTCGGTGCTACATTTTTTTCGAAAATTCGTCCCCTCGAAAGGGTAGGTTCCGGAAAGTTTTATATTGTGTACATTTTTTTTTTACGGTTTTTCGATCCCCTGAGTCAATTGGTGAAATAAAAAAGTGGAGAATCCCGAAAGAGCCGGTGCTGGATTTTTTTCGAAAATTTAAACCCCTTAAAGTGTGGGTTCCGGAACGTTTTTTTTGTTGAAACTTCTCAGTCTGCAGTTTTTCAACTCCCTCAAGTGATTCACAAAATAAAAAGTGGAGAATCCTCAAACAGCCGGTGCTACATTTTTTTCGAGAATTCAACGCTTTGAAAGAGTGGGTTCCGGATCGTTCTATCTTGTGCAATTTTTTTTTTCACGGTTCTTCGACCCCCTGAGTCAATTAGTGAAATAAATAAATGGAGAATCCGTAATCAGCCGGTGCTGGAATTTATTCTACAATTTAAACGCTTTAAAGGTTGTGTTCCGGAACGTTTTTTTTGTTGAAACTTCTCATTCCGCAGTTTTTCGACCCCCTCAAGTGATTCATGAAATTAAAAAGTGGTGAATCCCCAAACAGTAGATGCTGGAATTTTTTCAAACATTTATACCCCTGCAACGATGGGTTCCGGAACGTTGTTTTCGTTGCAACTTTTTTCTCCGTAATTTTTTGATGTTCTGAGAGGCCTCGTGAAATAAAAAAGTGGAGAATGCCCATATAACCGTGCTTGAATGTTTCAAAAATTCAACCCCTTTGAAGGGTGGGTTCCGGAATGTTTTTTCTTTTGCCAATTTTTTTTTCAAGGTTCCTCAACCCTCTGAGTCGGTTGGTGAAATAAAAAAGTGGAGAATGCCCAAACAGCCGGTGCTGGAATTTTTTCGAAAATTCAAACCCTTTCAAGGGTCGGTTTCGGAACGATTTTTTTGTTGAAACTTCTCATTCCGCAGTTTTTCAATCCCCTCAAGTGATTCATGAAATAAAAAAGTGGAGAATCCCGAAACAGCCGGTGCTGAAATTTTTTCGAAAATTCAAACCCCTTAAAGGGTGGGTTTCGGAATGTTTTTTTGTTGAAACTTTTCGGTCTGTTGTTTATCATCCCCCTCAAGTAATTCATGAAATAAAAACGTGGAGAATACCCAAACAGCCGGTGCTACATTTTTTCGAATATTCAACCCCTTGAAAGGGTGGATTCCGGAAAGTTTTTTCTTTTGCCAATTTTTTTTCCATGATTCCTTGACCCCCTGAGTCAATTGGTGAAATAAAAAAGTGGAGAATCCCGAAACAGGCGGTGCTGGAATTTTTTCGAAAATTCAAACCCCTTAAAGGATGGGTTCCGGAACGTTTTTTTTTTGTTGAAACTTCACAGTCTGCAGTTTATCATCCCCCTCAAGTGATTCATGAAATAAAGAATTGGAGAATGCCCATACAACCGTGTTTGAATGTTTCAAAAATTCAACCCATTTAAAGGGTGGGTTCCGGAAAGTTTTTTTTTGCCAATTTTTTTTTCAAGGTTCTTCGATCCTCTGAGTCGAATGGTGAAATAAAAAAGTGGAGAATCCCGAAAAAGCCGGTGCTGGAATTTTTTCGAAAACTTAAACCCCTTAAAGGTTGGGTTCCGGAAAGTTTTTTTTGTTGAAACTTCTCAGTCTGCAGTTTTTCAACCCCCTCAAGTGATTCATGAAATAAAAAAGTGGAGAATCCCCAAACAGCCGGTGCTGGAATTTTTTCGAAAATTTAAACCCCTTAAAGGGTGAATTCCGGGACGTGTTTTATGTTGAAAATTCTCAGTCTATACTTTTTCAAGCCCCTCAAGTAATTAATGAAATTAAAATGTGGAGAATCCCCAAACAGCCGGAGCTGGAAATTTGTTGAAAATTTAAACCCCTTAAAGGGTGGGTTCCGGAACGTTGTTTTTGTTGAAACTTTTTGGCTTGCAGTTTTTCAACCCCCTCAAGTAAGTCATTAAATAAAAAAGTGGAGAATGCCCATACAGCCGGTCCTGGATTTTTATCGAAAATTCAAACGCCTTAAAGGGTGGGTTCCGGAACGTTTTTTCTTGTGCCAATTTTTTTTTCACGGTTTCTCGACCCCCTGAGTCGATTGGTGAAATAAAAAAGTGGAGAATCCTCAAACAGCCGGTGCTGGACTATTTTCGACAATTTAAACCCCTTAAAGGATGGGTTCCGGAACGTTTTTTAAGTTGAAACTGCTCAGTCCTACAGTTTTTCTACTCCTTCAAGCGATTCATGAAATAACAAATCGGAGAATGCCCATACAACTGTGTTTGAATATATAAAAATTCAACCCCTTTAAAGGGTGGGTTCCGGAAAGTTTTTTCTTTTGTCAATTTTTTTTTCATGGATCTTCGAGCCCCTGAGTCCGTTGGTGAAATAAAAAAGTGGATAATCCCCAAACAGCCGGTGCTGGATTTTTTTCGAAAATTTAAACCCTTTAAAGGATGGGTTCCGGAAAGTTTTTTTTGTTGAAACTTCTCAGTCTGCAGTTTTTCAATCCCCTCAAGTGATTCATGAAATAAAAAAGTGGAGAATCCCCAAACAGCCGATTCTGAAATTTTTTCGAACATTTATACCGCTTAAAGGATGGGTTCCGGAATGTTGTTTTCGTTGTAACTTTTTTCTCCGTAATTTTTTGATGTTCCGAGAGGCCTCGTGAAATAAAAAAGTGGAGAATGCCCATACAACCGTGTATGAATATTTCAAAAATTCAACCCCTTTAAAGAGTAAGTTCCAGAAAGTTTTTTCTTTTGCCCATTTTTTTTTCAAGGTTCTTCGACCCTCTGAGTCGATTGGTGAAATAAAAAAGTGGAGAATGCCCAAACAGCCGGTTCTGGAATTTTTTCGAAAATGCAAACCCCTTAAAGGGTGGGTTCCGGAACATTTTTTCTTATGCCAATTTTTTTTTCACGGTTTCTCGACCCCTTGAGTCGATTGGTGAAATAAAAAAGTGGAGAATCCCCAAACAGCCGGTCCTGGAATTTTTTCGAAAATTCAAACCCCTTAAAGGGTGGGTTCCGGAACGTTTTTTGTGTTGAAACTTCTCAGTCTGCAATTTTTCGACCGCCTTAAATGATTCATGAAATAAAAAAGTGGAGAATCCCCAAACAACCGGAGCTGCAATTTTTTCGAAAATTTAAACCCCTTAAAGGGTGGGTTCCGGCACGTGTTTTATGTTCAAACTTCTCAGTCTATAGTTTTTCAACCCCCTCAAGTAATTAATGAAATTAAAAAGTGGAGAATCCCTAAACAGCCGGAGCTGGAAATTTGTTGAAAATTTAAATCCCTTAAAGGGTGGGTTCCGGAACGTTGTTTTTGTTGAAACTTTTCGGCTTGAAGTTTTTCAACCCCCTCAAGTAAGTCATTAAATAAAAAAGTGGAGAATGCCCATACAGCCGGTCCTGGATTTTTATCGAAAATTCAAACCCCTTAAAGGGTGGGTTCCGGAACGTTTTTTCTTATGCCAATTTATTTTTCACGGTTTCTCGACCCCCTGAGTCGATTGGTGAAATAAAAAAGTGGAGAATCCCCAAACAGCCGGTGCTGGAATTTTTTCGAAAATTTAAACCCCTTGAAGGGTGGGTTCCGGAACGTTTTTTAAGTTGAAACTTCTCAGTCCAGTAGTTTTTCTACCCCTTCAAGTGATTCATGAAATAACAAATTGGAGAATGTCCATACAACCGTGTTTGAACATATAAAAATTCAACCCCTTTAAAGGGTGGGTTCTGGAAAGGTTTTTCTTTTGCCAATTTTCTTTTCATGGTTCTTCGAGCCCCTGAGTCCATTGGTGAAATAAAAAAGTGGAGAATCCCCATACAGCCGGTGTTGGAATTTTTTCGAAAATTTGAACCCCTTAAAGGGTGGGTTCCGGAACGTTTCTTCTTTTGCCAATTTTTTTTCACGGTTTCCCAACCCCCTGAGTCGATTGGTGAAATAAAAAAATGGAGAATACCCAAACAGCCGGTGCTCGATTTTTTTCGAAAATTCAACCCCTTTAAAGTGTGCGTTCCGGAACGTTTTTTTTGTGCCAATTTTTTTTCACGGTTTCTCGACCCCCTGAGTCGATTGGTGAAATAAAAAAGTGGAGAATCTCCAAACAGCCGGTGCTGAAATTTTTTCGAAAATGTAAACCCCTTAAAGGGTGGGTTCCGGAACGTTTTCTTTGTTGAAACTTCTCAGTCTGCAGTTTTTCAACCCCCTCAAATGATTCACGAAATAAAAAAGTGGAGAATCAAAAATTTTTTTTTTCGTTCATTTCGTTGGACTCCAACGTTGCAAACTTCAGCGTCATAATTTTACCCCCACCACCGTGAATCATTTTATTCAGAGATAATATAGTCTCGGCGAGCCTCGGGCCAGCAGACGACAGAGCTGTCAATGTACTTGTCCTAAGACTCTACCGAGACTCTTGATTATTGCATGCAAGAGACATTTAATGGCAAAAGAGAAGAGGCACTGTTTTCGACTCCATTCTAGAGTTTACGTTCGGAAAAATGAATTGTTGGGGCTAGCGTTAATTAAAAAAATTATTTATTAATGTACTGTTCGAAAATTTATTTATTATATTACACTTTATTTTTTCACTATCACTCTTCTATCTATATATATAAAAGTTACTTTAACCAAAACTGAAACTGACCGTTATCTTTATAACCTCACGACTGTTCAAAGATATCAAATATTTACCGAATACGAGTTTATCATACACCATTCTCTAAGTTATAAAAAAAGAAAACAAAGAGAATCGTTTCTAACTATACTTTATTATTGCATTCAAGAAACATTTTATGGTAAAAGAGAAGAGGCACCGTTTTCGACTCCGTTCTAGAGTATATGTTCGGAAAAATGGTTGTTGGGGCTAGGGTTAATAAAAAAAATTATTTATTTAGACACTGTTCAGAAGTTTATTTATTGATTTAAACTTTATTTTTGCACTATCACTCTTCTACCGATAATATAATAAAAGTCACTTTAATCAAAAGTTGAAACTGACCGTGATCTTTATAACCTTACAACAAATATATTAAATGTTAGCTGAATACGCGTTTAAAGTCCTGATCTCGAATATGTCTAACCAAAAATCAAATTATCTGCTTTCACACCCGCGATTTTTATAACCTTACTTTTTAACCCCACAACTGTCACTAGTATAACCGCGATCTTTTTTCAAAACTAACAGTTGTCACTCTTGCACTTATACATCTTGAAAAAAAGTCATCGGCTGTCACATCAACGAACACAGTCTCGCATGTCACCAGAAAATTTCTAGTTATAACTAGTGTCACTAGACAGCAACAGCTAAACGTCAAAAAATGTGTGCGAAAAAAGCCACCTTTTTTGATGATTTGGAAGGATGAAATTTTAATATTTCCTATATGCGATAGGCTACAGAGTTCTAAATAGTCACGATCGAAGGAAAAAAAATAAAAAAATACGTGAACTAGCAACATATTTTAAAACGTTGTAATTAATTAAATATCGCCGAAACAATTTTCGTAAACCGTTCGAAACCGCTCTGCTTGCTGTAAAGACTCTAGTAGCGACTCGCATTCGCCATCTTATAGTATACGTAAATACTTGTCTCGAATCGCTACCGCGACTCTAGATTTCGCATCCGCGATCTTTATAACCTTTTTCAACTCACAGCTGTCACGGTTATTACATGATATGAAAAACACTTAAAGGAAACCTTCCCAGGTGTACCCCTCCGATTTTGTTCCGCTTGGAGTATGTTATTCTACATTGAAATCTAAGATAAACATATTTTTTTTTTTTGCGGAAACTCATATTTAAGGGTTGAAACACACCCCTAAAGTTGAGGTCTCCTAGGGGAGGTTGTTCAGTTCCATATATATGCAGACAAGGGGGCAAAATCAAACCAATTGCATTCAATGCTTCATAAAAAGTTATGACTACTCGATTTTTTTCAGCCCTGAGGGGGTGAATAAGCCGAAGTTATAGGGGTTGAAAATTAAAAAAAACGTTATAACAAATAGAATATGCTCGATATGGAAGTGAAAAAAATTGCATAATTAACAGTTTCAAAAGTTAAGAGATACGTATTTTTGCATTTTTCCAAAAAATGCATCCTTAACGGTGTACTACCCTTACATCCGAATACCTTTAATTTCTGTAGATGCGTATTTTTTTAAGTATCTATCTGCTGGAAAATATTCTTTTGGATATATTAATGTATTTTAGATGTATTAATGGATGTAAGATTGTTATCAACATAAAAAAAAATCCCTTGAAAAAAATTGTTTTAATAGGAAAATTGTGATTTCGTCTTCGTTATATATAATAATTGTTACAACATATGATTTAGGCATCGCAAATAATGAAAATTCTTTTCAATCACATTGTTACCATATTAATATATCTAATTATCGTATCATTGTTTTTATTATATTTTATATGCTGTATTTTGTACAGATGTATTTTTGATTGACAAATGAAATTATTCATTATATTCTTTACAATAGTGGAAATCGTCAAAAAAGTGTTGGAAACATAATGATTTTTTACACCATGAACACCTAACAACATTAAGCACACCTTTTGTATTTAACGTGCTGTCTCCGCCTATTGGCTACAACACGGCACCCAAGTGCGTGGGGCAGAGATCACGCCCTGCCAGCGCACTATCGTTCAACAGCTCCCAATTTACACCTGGCTGCCCCGGGTGAACCCTTGGTCCGGGCTTGACTTTCTAGCCCACGCCCCTGAGAGACCGTCTCCAGTTGAGGGGGCACGAGTGGCAAGTTCGTGGGGCTCCCCCTCCCCCCAGTACTCGCTATTAGCAAAGCTACCTCTGCAACCGCGACGAGTCACGGTCGAGGACACTTTCGCGTTACCTCTACCACATCTCTCTACTCGTCAGTCGCTACTTTGCTCTAACTCTAGAGGTCATAGACGAATCTGATAACCATGCGAGTTTTATGGGTAGCCGCCATGTGGTCTACCCTCTGCAAGACTCGGATACTAGTACCTCACCCGTAGGTGGCCCGACACCTCAAACGTCTTACAGACCGACTACCCCAAACACCTAACAACAGCAATATTTTGACATCCGGGTACATCACAATGCGCTTTGCAAGTTTTAAAACTAAAATCTACAGGATTTTCAAAATTCTCCGGTCGCCATTCATTGTAACCGCTTTTGAACCATGAATACCTAAATAAGTTTACATATCGTGGAGATGATAATTGGTTGTGAACAAGTGACTGAAGCTTAATTATATTATTTCGTAAATGCAAATTTAAATCATAATCCATTAATATGACATTGTTAGAAAAACGTTTCACACATTTTTCCATATCCTGAAGCCAAAAACATCCAAAGGTTGAATCTTTCCCGTTGTGCCCTGCAGTATTTTTCTTAATTTTATATTTTTATCCCGAGGTTTCGCTTCGTCAACAGCTTGAGGGCAATGTCCAATCTAGGAGTCAATTAATAAAATACTGTTTGAATCAACTTGGGGGAAGAAGACATTTTGTAGCCAGGTTTTAAAATGTTCTGAAAGTATGAATTAATTTTTCAATTTGCTTCGTTGCAAGAAATAAACAGTATCTTATGTGTCAATATAAGGAATTCTCGAAAAAAATAATTTTTTTTATTGCGTGAAGTGAGTTTTCCAGATTTCGATACTTCTATGTAAACATTTTCTGGTCTGAATAGTGACGATTCCACTATTGGACCAAATTTACCACTTGGTTCTTTCAAAACCAGGAATAGCGGAGAAAGAAGCCTTCCGTCACCTTCTATAGTGGGCTGAATCGTATAACTATGTGTTGTAGAAGCAATTGATTGTACAAAGCATTCAACTTGTTTCTCTCCTACAACCGCTAATATTCTTCCAGAATGCATTTCTAATTGGAAACCACTTTGGTCCGAATCGTAGACGTTCGATAACCCGTATTCTTCTATATCGTTCTTCACTTCAGAAACAAATTGTTCAGCAAGCTTTCGCAGATTGTCTGCATTTTCAATACTTTTTTTTGTGACAAATTTACTAATTTTTCTAGAAACAATCCTATGAGCTTTCTTAAATGAGTGTACCCACTTGTCTGACGCCTTAAAACGGACATCTTCATGACCGATTTCTTTTTGTGCTTGCATGGCCCATTTTTTCAAGTCGATGTCATGTACCATAAGACCAGCATCAACGGCAGCTTTAAAATTGGCTAAAGTGTACTCGCAAATTCTAGCTATTTTTTCTTTATAAGTTCCACCTTTATTTAAATATTTAGCCCATCTTTTTAATTGAGTCACTGATTGTACTTTTCTAAATTTTTGTTTAACGCTTGATAGGCTCAAATGTTTAGTTTTGCCACTTCTCCAATAGTTGACTGCCCTCGATTTATACTCGTACGACACAGATTGATCATCAGTAGTACAAACATCTGGGGGTAGTACCGGATCATTGATTGCCGATCCCCATTCTTCGTCTTCTACTATTTTCATATCCCAATCTTTGTAAGGTTCTTGGAAATATAATGAATCTTCTACGATTGTTTCGACGCCCATGTAATCTTGCATAGCATTCGTTAATATATTTTCAATGCTTTCTTTTAATTGTATTTCATCATTATTTGTAGGGCTTTCAGGTATATTTAGTACTTGAAAATGTGCCAAACCTAATCGTATCACATTAAGCGGATTCACTTTCATTTTTGATAATAAATACACTTGATTTCTTAACTTATGGAACTTTTAACAACTTTTGATTGCAAACAAAACACAGAGCTGTACACGCCTTTGATTGTTGATATTATTTTATCACGAGATAAATTCCTTCTAACTCGCACTTATCGAATTGAAGCAATTTCTGAAGAACGCGACTTATAAGCGTAGCACAGGCCATCATATGTCGAATAAGAGAGGCAGAGGCAGATAACAGTTATATATTTTTTATTAACATATTTTGAAACTTCTTTCAATGATAGGTGAAGTAGAATATCAACTCGAAGAATTAGATAGCTAATAAACAGGGCTAGCGAACATATACAAAGTAAAGTTCGAAATGATAAAACATATCAGTTCATTTACTGCTACGTGATTGTAACAACAAACATCACGTGTATAACAAACTTCTTTTTCTCTAACAAAACGAGAACGAATTTAGCCGATTTTTTCAACAGATTTTGATAATAAAAAATAAAGAAATAAAAATAAAAATGAACCCTCCATAGCAAAATAGTGACACACATGCAAATTAATAATCTTTTTAAAATTTTGTTTCAGACAATAATTACGGCTAGAATCGTGCACATCGTTTTTTTATAGGACATTTTCAATGATAGAAAAAAAACAGTGTAAAAAATGAAAATAACGTTAAGAATTCATCCTCTATTCTGTAAGAGTGATTTAATGAAACATCAAAAACTCGGTTGAAACAAAATCGCGAAAAAAGCTACTTTTCGATCTCTCAAGAAAAGAATTTTCATTATCTGCAATGCCTGAATCATATGTTCTATCGATTATTTTCAAGGAATTTTTTTTTATGTTGATAACAATCTTTTTAAACAATTTCACGATATGTTCTATATCCAAAAGAATATTTTCTAGCAGATAGATACTTGAAAAAACACGTATCTACAGAAATTAAAGGTATTCGGATGTAATGGTAGTACACCCTTAAGGATGCATTTTTTCAAAAAATGTAGAAACATGTATCTCTTAACTTTTGAAACTGTTAATTATGCAATTTTTTTCACTTCCATATCGAGCACATTCTATTTGTTATAACGTTTTTTCAATTTTCAACCCCCATAACTTCGGCTTTTCACCCCCTCAGGGCTGAAAAAAATCGAGTAGTCATAACTTTTATGAAGCATTGAATGCAATTGGTTTGATTTTGCCCCCTTGTCTGCATATATATGGAACTGAACCACCTCTCCTAGGAGACCTCAACTTTAGGGGTGTGTTTCACCCCTTAAATATGAGTTTCCGCAAAAAAAAAAATATGTGTCTCTTAGATTTCAATGTAGAATAACATACTCCAAGCGGAACAAAATCGGCGGGGTACACCTGGGAAGGTTTCCTTGTTAATAGTTCTCGCGCCATTACTCTTTATCTATTACTAACCAAAATCAATACTGAAAATAATAGCTGTCAGCTTTCACATCCGCGATCTTTATAACCTTATTTTTCTAACCTCACAACTGTCACTATTAATATAGAATTTCACATCCGCGATCTTTATACCCTTTTTGAACTCTCACATATTCACTGTTATTACACGAAGAAAAGTCAATCGGCTGGCTGTCACATCGACGAACGCAGTCTCACATATCACCAGATTTCTAGTTACAATTAGTGTCACTAGACAGCGATCGCAAAACGTCAAAAAATGTGTGAGAAAAACGCACCATTTTTTTGATGATTCGGAAGAATGAAATATTAATATTTCCAATATGCGTTAGGTTACAGAGTTTTAAATAGTCACAATCGAAAGAAAAAAAAATAAAAAATACGTGGACTGGCAACATTTTTCAAAACGCTGTAATTCTTTAAATATCGCCGAAACAATTTTCAAAAACTGTTCGAAACCAATCTGCTTACTGTAAAGACTCTAGTAGCGACTCATCATCTTCGACATTATAGTATATTAAATGTTCTTGTCTAGACTTGCTACCGCGACTTTAGATAATTTTATAAGTATTGACGGTTAATTACGAAGATTGAATTCATTTGAACACTTCTTAGATCAATATTTTACACTGCATTTTTAGGTCCAATATAGACGTGATACACCAGCTCGAAATTCGATCAAGTATCCATTTTTAACAGAAACAATTAAAAAATCGCTTGAGCGACCTTTAAAATTTTTAATCAGAATCTAATTCTTGAGAGAATCACTTTTTGATAAAATGTTGTCATATTTTGCTGCAATACCGAAAAAAATATTAATTCTTTTACATCATTCAGATACGTACACAATATAAACATGTTTAATTGGCAAGTTATGAATTTCATACAAAAAAGTCAACAAATCCTCGCAAAAAAACAGCGTATATGCTGTAGAAAAAGTTGAGACAAGTACATTTACTCCCCCCAAATAGTTGTACCGGTAAAAAATCTCCTTCTGAACGTGAACCCTAACAAAAAGTTATAAAAAAGATTTCCTCCCAAAAAAACTAACCTTGCAAAAATTCTCTCATTCACATCAAATGTCTCAAAAAATGATAGGACCCCACAAAAATTTTCTCAATAAATTAGAAACTTACAAAAAGTTATAAGACAGCCTCACAAAAAATTATCGATCAAATCATAATCTCACAGAAGATGCTAATTCAAATTCGACCAAAAATGAAGTATAAACTTTACAAAAATAAATTAAAACTATCAAAGTTATTAATTAAAAATATGGATGTGCTACAGTACAGTTGTTCTACGCAAAAAGAGTAAGAATAAAAAATTAGAATGAAAAAAAATTCGGATACAACAAAAATTTTCAAAAGAACAAAATTAGATCGAAAAAAAATTTCGGCCGAAGTACGTGGCGAGTTTATAACCATGAATCAATTAAGCAAATTGAATTAAATTAAGCACATCGTATCAATTATAATCAAAAAAACTAAATAATAATTTTTAAATAAAAAAAATAATTTTTATTGGAAAAAAATTGTCTTAAAGCAGTTCGCTCATTTTTTGTTGCTGAATGTACATAATGTACTATGCATAATTGATAAACGTTGTCATAACCTCGCTATGTACTTCCGTCGAAACTTTTTTTTTCCATCCAACTTTTTTTAGTCGGTAACTTTGTCAGCATAAATTTGGTTGTTTCGCAAATTCAAAAAGAGATTAAGTATATGAAGAAATACTCTAATAGAAATAAAATGCCCCTGAAGTTTTGAAATGACAAAAACAATCAGAATGAAACCAACTCAAAATGGAAGCAAGTGATGCGAAACCATTTTGAGCTAAAAGAATAGAATTTCATAAGTACTTCAACAATTTCTTTTTTTTTTACCAATGGCTGATGATATAAAATTCATAATCAAGAAACGTTATAAAAAAACTGGTGTAGTACTTCTGCCGAAATTCGTTTTTGTAATCGAATGTTTGCTCTCGATATTCTGTGCACATACCTTTTTTTGTTTCAAAATATCGTTTCGTTTTGATTTCTTTTATTCAAAAACTTTAAGTGCATTTTGATGCTATTGAAGTATTCTTTCGGTGTAATTATTTATGGAATATTTTTCGATACGGAATTTTTTTTTCCTAACATTTTTTTTTTTAATTCGATGTATAATTTACATACTTTATTTTGCTCCGAGAATTTTATTTTATTTAGATTTTTTATTAAATTCAAAAACTTTTAGTGCATTTTATTTCTGTTGGTATGTATATTTCGGTCTAATATTTTTTTGAACAATTTTTTTTACAAAATTAAAAAAAAATGAGTTCTTATTTGTTCGTGGTTCTTTTATACGTCATATGTTTTCAGAACTACTACAAGTTTTTAAGTAATCTAATAATGTTATAAGTTCTGATGGTTAATTACGAAGTTTGAATTCACTTGAACACTTCTTAGAGAACTATTTCACAATGCATTTCTAGTCCCGATATAGTAGCGATACAGTAGCTCGAAATTCGATCATGTATCCATTTTTAGCCGAAATCAGAAAAAAATCGCTATAGCGGCCTTTAAAATTTTTATTAACGATCGAATTTTTGATAGAATCACTTTTTGATAAAATATTATTATATTTTGCTGTAACACCGAAAAAAAATGCTGATTTCTTTGTATCACCCAAGTACGTACACAATATAGACATACTTAATTGACAAGATATGAATTCCATACAAAAAGTCAACAAATCCCCGCAAAAAAAAGCATAAATGCTGTAAAAAAAGTTGAGACATTTACTCCCCCCAAATAGTTTGTCCGGTAACAAATCTCAGTTTCGATAGAAAACCTTCACTAAAGGTTATAAAAGAGATTTTCTCCCAAGAAAACCAACCTTGCAAAAATTCTCTGATTCACATCAAATCTCTCAAAAAATGATAGGAGAACCCCACAAAAATTTTCTCAATAAATTATAAACTCATAAAAAGTTATAAGAGCCTCTCAAAAATTTATCTATCAAATCATAATTTAACAAAAGATGCCAATTCAATCCTGCCCAAAAATTAAATCTAAACTTCACAAAATGTTATTAAAAAAATAAAAATCATAAAAGCATTAATAGTCAAATACATTAAAACCTATTAAAATCCAATAAAAACACTTTCAACGAATTGAAAATACAGTTGTTCTATACAACAACAATAAGAATAAAAAATAATTATGAGAACAAATTTTGATACAAAAAAGATTTCAAACGCAAAAAATTAGATTGAAAAAAAAATTTCGGCAGAAGTACTTGGTGAGTTTTTTCGCTTAATTTACATAATATATCATTTATGGTTGCAAACTCGCCAAGTACTTCGGGAGAAATCTTTTTTTCAATCTAATTTTTTGCGTTTGAAATCTTTTTTATATCAAAATTTTTTCTCATAATTATTTTTTATTCTTATGCTTGTTGTGTAGAACAACTGTATTTTCAATTCGTTGAAAGTGTTTTTATTGCATTTTAATAGGTTTTAATGTATTTGACTATTAATGCTTTTATCATTTTTATTTTTTTAATAATTTTTTGTGAAGTTTAGACTTAATTTTTGGGCAGGTTTGAATTGGCATCTTTTGCGAAATTATGATTTGATTGATAAATTTTTGAGAGGCTCTTATAACTTTTGTGAGTTTCTAATTTATTGAGAAAATTTTTATGAGGTTCTCCTATCATTTTTTGAGAGATTTGATGTGGATCAGAGAATTTTTGCAAGGTTGGTTTTTTTGGGAGAAAATCTCTTTTATAACTTTTAGTGAAGGTTTTGTATCGAAACTCAGATTTGTTACCGGACAAACTATTTGGGGGGAGTAAATGTACTTGTCTCAACTTTTTTTACAGCTTTGATTCATCCATTCTGTACATCGGAACGTGCGAGCGAAGTTTTGCAATCCGATGTGTCGGACTTACGAGCCATTTAGATAAAGTTGTATGATGTTAAATTTTATAGTTTCGTGAATATACCATCCGATAATACCGGTCAAAGTATTTTCGTTCGTTAAAAATAATTATTACTATAATAACGCATGCTTTTATAGGATTTACGATAAAAAACATAACCTCAACCGCTAGTCTGTCTGTTAGCGAATGATACTTGGCTAAATATCGAAAACGATTTATTCTACTGCTGGCAAAAATGTAAAACCGTGAATCTCAACCATATTGGAAATAAGGGTTTCGGCCTGGGTCAAAATGACTTAATTGTAACCTCTGGTGAAAAATAAAAGGTCATTGTTTTTCTGTAAATAGAAATATAATTGTACTTTTTGCTACCGAGACGATTTTCTGGCTGCTGCCAAAGTGGTGTATTCGTACAAAGGACAATCATTGATAAGCGGAAAAAGAGGGAAGGGAGAGATCTGTTGGAGGGTGGCACTTTTAACGAAATCTCGTTGATGTCATGCAAATGACTCAGTAACAGCTTCCCCGCCTTCCTCCTGCCGTTCTTCGGCCCGTCTCGACGTTCTCTCTCACTCTTCCTCTCTTTCTCCATAATAACGTTGACGCTGGTTTAACTCGAAGCCCCATACATATTTCAACACCACCACAAACCGTAAGAAAATTGCCTGTTATCCATAAGCGGTTGTACAAACATGTTTAAATGGCGCTGTTTGAATTTCTCCATCCCTTGAGGCAAAAAATGGATAAGTAACAACCGGGTTACCTTTATGTAATAGTGCATGGTATTTGCCACCGTTTGTTCCGCACATAACAAAGCTTCTATCGCGTTATATCAGTGCATAACTAATGAAAGAAAAATATGAATAATTAACGAGACGGGATGTAAACGATAGTAGCGTTCAGCAATGTATATATCGCGGGCAGTTATTCATTTATGCTTATTCGGTACGATATACCATGGATTTTTAATAATTACGAAATGTTTGTAAAACTTTCTCATGCTTTCGTATTTCGTAATACTGTAATCGTTAACATTTGAATACAACGAAAATTTAAACAGACTAATGGGGGATAAATAATGTTATATCGTACTTGACCTATAGCAAAAAAGGCTATTTTTCTGGGCATCTTTATTTATTTTCTCCTAGAAGTAAAATGCTCAAGACAAAGTAAAAATGAGCAGTGACATCACATACCGTCAGATGAGACATAAAAGGGAATGCGGTGAGCGCAGACAGTTATGACATGTGCAATTCTGACCACCGTCAGGTGGAACTACAAGTTAATTCACAAATATGTGGGCGGACGCTTAGCTACCTCTTCAAGATATGCTAAAACTAACTGTGACTAATCACGTCAATATCCCAGCTTTTACTTTCGGAAAGAAAACACACCCAAATATTATTGAAAAATGCACAATATTGTTGAATGAATGGACGAATGTCTGGATTTTGTAAAATAGTGTCGGATGAATTTGAATTCTCGCGAAACAAAATAAATTTCAAAGATCCAATCTCTGATTAAAATTATAATCTTTAATAGTGAATTTTGAGTAAATTATCAAAGAAACTATTATTCGATCACAATAAAACATATATGCTGAAACATTTCGATATTTGAACAGTGGTTCGATATTCAAATATCGAGACTTAGGATTTTTTTAGGACCTTTTCTCTCTCGAAAGAGAGGTTATTTCGAAGGTTCGTGTACTGACCGGCCATTCTTAACTGGAGCGGGAATCCTCTTTAGATTTCCCCGTCTTACATCCCAGGAGTTTAACTCGACCCGAGATTCAAGACGAATACTCTCGATTGGATGATTAAGGAAAACCGAGTGACTGTGCTCAAGAGTACCTATTCGTGACACGATTAGGTGGGAAAGCCAGATTGTGTCATCGTATTTTTGTTATACGATAGGTGCACCATGCAAACTGACGATTTGGATTTTTTCACTTACCGTAAGTCGGAGGTGCTCCATATTATTTATGAGCAAAAAACAGCATAAATGCTATAAAAAAAGTTGAGATAAGTACATTTACTTCCCCCAAATAGTTATTCCGATAAAAAATCCCTTTCTGAACACGAAACCCTACCAAAAAGTTTTAAAAGAGATTTCCTCCAAAAAAAAACAGCCTAGCAAAAATTCTCTAATTCACATCAAATCTCTTGAATAATTATAGGAGAATCCCACAAAATTTTTTTCAATAAATTAGAAACTCAAAAAAGATTTAAGAGAGCCTTACAAAAATTTAACAATGAAATCTTAATCGCACAAAAGATGCCAATTCAAATCAGACCAAAAATTAAGTCTACACTTTACAAAAATAAATTAAAACTATAAAAGCATTAATGATAAAATACATTAAGGTCTATTAACCTCTAATATAAAATCTTCCAATTAATTAAAAATACAGATGTACTACAGTACAGTTGTTCTATACAAAAAGAACCAGAATAAAAAATAAGAATGAAAAAGAAAAAATCGGATACAAAAAAAATTTCGTGCAAAAAAAATTAGATTGAAAAAAAAATGTTGGCAGCAGTACTTGGTCAGGCAAGATCTGCATCTTCGAGAACGTAATATCTTGGAGACGCGCGAACATCAATCGCAAAGTGAGAATAGTTGCGTAAATCTTAGTTGTAATGCACATTTAACAGAAGCAAGATCGACTCCTTCGAGAACATGCAGCCTCGGAAACGCGCAAAAGTAAGCGAGTACGACTTGTATTTGCTCGCTACAATGCGGTTTCGGATTTCTAGTTTAAGAGATCGAGCAAAACACGTGTATTCTCGCCGACCTAAACGAACAAAAGATTCTGCACGACTCAAATGATGCTGAAAATCGTCGTCGTTCGAGCTAATCGCCGCCTTGGCGAGTATGCAATCTGGTAGATACGAAGAAGCGTGCACGAACAATATTTATTTCAGCACAAGGGTGATCAACACTTTTGAGAACGTGACATACCGGAGACGCCAAAAGTGAGTGAGTACAAAGAGCATTTACTCGCTTCTATGCATCATTAAATTTCAAGTCCAAGAGTTAGAGCGAAAATTGTATATTTTCGCCGATTGAAGTGAACGGAAAATTCTGCACGTCACAAACGATGCTAGGAATCATTGTCGTACGAACTAACCGCCTCAATAGAGATCATGCAATTTCGGAGACGCGAAAAAAGTGCATGTCCAATGCACACAACAAGCTTGGTTTGGCAAATAGCGGAGGGACTGGAACCGCATCACACTTGCGTAATCAAGACAAAACATATTTTGTCTCTCTTCTCTGCCCACCTGATGTGGGGTCGGATTGGACTAAGGGCTTCTCCTAAAAAGCACAAACAAATCGATATCGGTCTCAAAGTGGAAATTGTTGCGTAAATCGTGGTTCTAGTGTACATTCAATGGCAGAAAACTATGATGACTCAATCCACACAAAAAGCTAAGATGAAATTTTACAAAAAGTTATTAAATAAATTGAGCTTAATTAAAGTATACATGGCCAAATACAGGAGGCTTTATTGTGTTTGATATAGAATCTCCAAATAATGTTGAACGTTGGTGAAAAAAGGATTATGTTTGAAAATACATACAGTTATTCTATAGTACAGTTGTTCTACACAAATAGAATAAGGATACAAAATCGGTATGAAAAAAGACCGATTCATAAAAAGATTTTAAACAAAAAAGTTAGATGTGAAAAAAAAAATTCTGCCGAAGTACTTGACGAGTTCGTGACCATGAGTGATGCATTATGTGAATGAAGTGAAAAGACTCGCCAAGTACTTCGGCAGAATTTTTTTTTCATATTTAATTTTTTTCGTAATTAGTTTTATTGTATTTATTTAGTCATGGTCGAATAGGTTTCCAACTCATTTTTCGCACCATCGCTCTAACCAAAAGTCAAGCTTTACCTGTTTATCAGGTTAATAGGAAGAAATGTTTAATGTTAAATGTCAAAGTCTAATCGGACAGCTAACTGTCATTTACGACTGACGATAAATTTTTTCAAATATCACCAGCAAATTTTAACAATATTTTTAGTGTCACTAAATGATAGAAACGACGAAAAAAATATTCTATACATTTAGCTTCGTCGAAAAATGAAAAAATTTGTATCTTCAGTATGCCTGCAGTTACAGAGTTCGTATTAGTCACGATGGAAAAAAAAAATACGTGCACCCGAATTATCCTTCAGAATACTGTAATTAAGAGTCGCGGTAGCGTCTCGAGACAAGTACATTTACAAGCGAGTGCTACAAGACACTTTTACAGGAAGCAGCACGATTCTACCTGTTTTCAAAAATTGTTTCTTTAATATTTATTACATAACAGCGTTTTGGAGGACTATTCAAGTCCACGTATTTTTTTTTCTTTCTATCGTGACTAATTAGAACCTTGTAACTTAAAGCGTATTGATAATATTAATTTTTTCTTAAATCGTTGCTCCGAAAAATTGAGCATTTTTTCGCACACATTTATGATGCTCAACTGTTTTTTGCGCAGTCGCTGTCTAGTGATACTAGTGAAATATTGGTATAATACTCTGGTGATATTCGATCGATCGTCCATATGATAGCTGACCTATATCTTTCTTAAAACAATCGTGAGGTTATAAAGATCGCGGTCAATTTTAACGTTTGGCTAGAGTGGCGTTTATATAGAAAATCCTAGCCAAAAACAGCATAAATGCTGTGAAAAAAGCTGAGACAAGTACATTTATGCCCCCCAAATAGTCGTTCCAGTTAATCCCCCCCATCACCCAGCACCAAAATACCGATCCCCACAAAAATTTACAAAAACCCGTCTAAGTCGTTCATGCAAAGATCTCCGCACAAAAATTCTTTCTGAAAACAACTCATCATACAAAGTTTTATGGGTAACCGCTCTCATTATCTTATCAAATTAAATCAAATTGTACAGAGGTGATAATTTCATTCTCGTAAATGTTGTGAGTTCACAAAAAGTTGATAAATAGCTAAAGATCTACTAAAGTATATGTGGCCAAGTACGTGGGATTTTATTATGTTTATAAAATCTCCAATTATGATCATATGCCATTTCTCTAATTAATGCTTTATTACAACGAATTATTATCATATGACTTGGAACTACAAGGGCTTTAAAAAAAAATACAGAATTGCATTAGCCTGCGTGAGTTGAACGCTGCCACACTCTCATTTGTAATATTTGTAGTATAGTTTTATTGGTAACAAATTGATAAAAGTTTACTATCGTACGTAGAGCGGATACGCACAGAGTACTTGTCCGGCCTGAAAATTTTTCAACTAGTCAGCTAAAAATATGCTTTTTTGTTCACGGCAAATTTTTCAACCACTTCGAACATTCGGATCTCCTGATGCAGATTCGAATCTTACCCGCCTTGGAATGCAATCAATTGATGACCGCTCCTGCATGGCAGGCTTATTCCGTTTTGTAAAACCTGTTGTAGAAGTGCGTGTAAATGGTACCGGATTACTTATTCCGGGTGTACAGTACCGTTTAGACACTCTATTACTCCAGTTTTCCCCCAGATGTTACAAAACCGGAATAAACATGCCGTGTAATAACGTGAGATATGCTCCACACGAGCATCAATTCATCGATAACAATTGGTTAAAGGAAAGGAGGATAATTTGGGATACAAAACGATCCGCATATTGTGATTCCAAATTAGCTGTACTTACTTTACTAGTTAAGGCCAAAATGTATCGTAGATTAATATTGACTTATGTGACAAACTTTATGAAAAATTTTCGGGCCGGACAAGTACTCTGTGCGTATCCGCTCTACGTACGATAATAAACTTTTATCAATTTGTTACCAATAAAACTATACTACAAATATTACAAATGAGAGTGTGGCAGCGTTCAAGCTCATGCAGGCTAATGCAATTCTGTATTTTTTTTTGAAAGCCCTTGTAGTTCCAAGTCATAGGATAATAATTCGTTGTAATAAAGTATTAATTAGAGAAATGGCATATGAACATAATTGGAGATTTTATAATCATAACAAAATCCCACGTACTTGGCCACATATACTTTAGTAGATCTCTATTTATTTATCAACTTTTTGTGAACTCACAACATTTACGAGAATGAAATTATCACCTCTGTACAATTTGACTTAATTTGATGAGATAATGGGAGCGGATACCCATAAAACTTTGTATGATGAGTTGGTTTTTAGAAAGGATTTTTGTGCGGGGAGATCTTTGCATGAACGACTTAGACGGGTTTTTGTAAATTTTTGTGGGAATCGCTATTTTGGTGCTGGGCGGTGAGGGGGATGAACTGGAACGATTATTTGGGGGGGGGGGGCGTAAATGTACTTGTCTCAGCTTTTTTCATAGCGTTTATGCTGTTTTTGGCTAGGTTTTATTTTAGCGTGCGATGACGACTATGTTCAAAGTGGATGAACTCCGTGCATCTTTGGACAGTCGCAGAGTGCCGAACGACTAAGCTAGTAACGTCTTTATATTACTGCAATAAAAAATATTATTTTAGACCAAGTTCCTATAACCCTCCCATCCCCCACAGTAATCCGCCCAAAAGTAATCAAACGCTTAAAAAAATGTTTAATCTCCAACATAAAATCATGAAATAAATTCGAATAGCGTAAAAAGGTGACAATTCCATCGTCACAAAAAATTTAGCTGGGACTCTGTAAAAACTGGGACTCTACAAAAAAGTTGCGGAATGAATTGAGATCTATACACTAAAGCGTACCTCGCACAACCCTACCCCCCAATATCACCAAAATAAGAGATCCCCCAAAAAATAATAAAATAAGTTCAACTTTCTGTGAAGAGAGGAGCCGAGGATTAGTAAGAGTGAAAGATGTAGGAGAAGAACGATGCACAGATACTACACACTGAAACAAAATTTGTCATCCGAACAATACATATTTAGTTGCTATAATATTGAGTCAATACAACAGGGTTTTCGCCAATCGATCTTAAATCGAGTTCATTCCACAACATATTCAACGTTGGTTGAACAGATTTTTTTAAACTATTTCGTCAAGTAGATAGGAGTATCATTATGTGGTTAGTTCGAAAAAAATCTTGTCGAAAAGAACTCCATATTTATTTTGACCACTTCGCAAAGCCAACTGTACTTCTTCGTATAGGACAGGTAAAAGTTTTTTGTTTTGAATGTAATCGATTGGACAAATGTTTGTGTTTAATCAAATTTTTTGCATTTGTATTTGCGTTTAAGGGCTCTGTCTACTTTAAACTTTCAAAAAATCGATTTTTTTTGCATTTTTCGAAAGTTTATATATTTAAAAATATTCTCTGAAAATTTCAGAAAGATCAGAGCATTCTAAAGGTATTTTTCCATACGTTGAACGCTACCTGAGTGCGCTTGTTCACCCCAACCGCTGCGTATACCGTATTGCCCGGCCGGAGCGGAGAGCTGGTGTAAATACCGCAAGGCCGAAGCCACCAATACTTTATATAATTTCAAACATCCTCCTGCTCTTTCTAAAGATGTTCAAGGGGTTTTGAAACCAATCTACGAGGACTTGACGAGAGACGAATTGCTCCAAAGATGTCTTGGCGGCAACACCCAAAATAGTAATGAGAGTTACAACAACTGCGTCTGGAATATTGCGCCAAAACACACTTTCAATGGCAAAGTCATTGCTGAAATTGCATATTATATAGCAGCCTGCATTTTCAATGAAGGGTACCAATCAGTATTAAAAATAATGAGTGTAATGGGCTTCAAAATCGGTGAATGCGCGAATTGTTTCGCCAGTGCGCGCGATATCCAGCGCATCAACTTCGCGAATAGACACTCATTAGAGGCTTCTAAGGAGAGCAGAACAAAGAGGAAAAAGGCTAAATAGCAAGAAATTGAGTTACAAGAAGAGGCAGAAGGAATTATGTATGGTCCAGGCATTGCTGATTAAGTGTAAGTTAGATTTTTTTTACGATTTTTTATCAATTAAAACGTTAAACGCGTTTTTCTCGAAACAACGTTTTCGAACCGCTTGTTGAAAAAATCTCGGAAACTACTGAACTGATCCTTATGAAATTATAACCACATATTCTGTACACTTATCGCTATATCCCGTGCCAGAATTATTGCAAAATTTTATTTTTTTTTTGACAAAAAACATGCAAAAATAACACGTTTTTTAATTTTTTTGTCCGCCATTTTGTTATTTTTGTATATAAATTAATATTAGAGGTACGGGATATAGCCACTGTCATACTAAACCTAAAACCATTCAATTTTTTTGTTTCAGATGGGCCGTTGTTCAGATTTTTTCAACAGCGCACATGTACCTACTTTTTGAGGACTCCTGTTGACCTGGCATTTTCTCACTAAAAAAGTGGTTAAAATCAATAAATTTTTTTTTTTTATAATTTACGAATGTTTTTGTTAAGCTTAACAAGTTTTATATCAATAAACATAACAGTATTCTTAAAAAAAAATTAATAAAAATAGCGTTTCTTGCATGCATCCAAAGTAGACAGAGCTCTTAATCAAATGCCGACTATTTCGTGTTTTATTTATTACAAATAACCAAATGCCTTTGCAAAGCAGTCTAAATCTGTTTCAAACGAATCAAATCTTTGGTGAAATGGAACCAATTAATAGTTAACAACGGTTCATGGTATGCCTAAGTATTCAAATATTTCAACTAAATGTCTCTTTCCATAGAAAAATCACTTGAAAAAAGAACACCAATCAATTGTTGGAAAGTTACACTGTTAACGAGGTACGTCAACTATTTTGAGATTACAATAAGTCATAGTGATCATCACTGTCCAGATAGTATATATTTATTTAAAATGAACAACTCAGTGGCTCAGAAATATTAAGCAAGTTCAACCGTAACATTTATTTGTTGAATACACGTCTAGCTTTGAGATACAATGATTTAAATTCATTCAACTTTGCGATGTTTGGTGCTTTGAAATCATACGAATGTAAAAAAAGCTCTAAATTTTGTCAAATTAACTGTGAAAGATTGTTATGCCAGAAATTCTGAGTACCCTGCTCTATCTTTAAACCTTGATACGGTTATTATTTTTATGAATCTGATTCAACTTTTGAAATCTCGGTCTCGTAAAGAGGTTGAACAATACGAATTATTTTTATCCTACTGTATTATTCTTTTCATTACTAATGGAAAAAATTTCGTGTTCACCTTAAGCTCCTTTTTTGTCGATGCAACCAGCGACATTTTTCGGAAATCGAATATTTTCTCGGGGCAAGGCGGCAATCACACTCAACCAACTGGATTTCAGAGGAAATTAACAACGAATTTTATTAGTTCAATCAAATATTAAGCTGCATCAAAGCAACAGAAGGTACGTGCTGTTGTACTTGTTTTCGCTACGACATACATCCTTAGTTATGTAAAAAATATTACGTTTGTATCAACATTGTTAAGTATCAAATCCAACCGTAACTAATTTGGTCGAAAAAACTATATGTTCAAACAAACTCAATCGCATATTTTGTTGTTGCATCATATTGTTTACTCGTGACAGATATTTTTATGTTCACGGAAAAAAAGAATTTGTAAATTTAACTCACCATCTGCGATCACTGAAAATTTGTTAAAATTGACCGAAATTAGTTTGAATTTAAGGCACAGTGTTTAATTTAATGGAACTGGTCTAGTTATTCGAACTGTATAGTTTTTTATCGCGGATTACTTAATATTTGTTCAATCAAACTACATTCCGATTCAGACAATGAAATATTTTTTTGTTATGTACTATGCAGTCGGCAACCGATGAACCAATGCTTTTTATTACATTGAATGCTATTGAATTAACATGATCATTGCTTTAAATAAAATGTTTAGTAAAATCAATCAGTTACGTTCAATCACAAATTAAACATTTTTCATACTTTATGTTTTTTGAATAAAACTAAATCTGAATAATATTAAGTAAATATTTTTTTATTTATAGCCGAACCACATTGTTGAATGGAACCATATATTATATTGACTTTATGAAAAATATTACGTCTATGAGCATGTCACACCTTACAATGACCAAAAGCATGAGTTTGACTAATTACGTCGTGCTATTTCGTATTGAACCAAAATAATATGATGTAAATAGCACAGTATTTTCAATTAATAAAAATATTTTCATGATAGCAAAACCAGATTTAGTCACCTTTGTTCACTCTGCACGTTTAGTGAACAACAGTAGTTCAGGATTTAGTTTAGTGAACTCAAGATTTTGTTGTTGTAACTGAATGTCGAGTGTGAAAGCTTCTCAGTCCGGCCACAGTGCGGCGCAGAGCACTGAGGCTTTTCTTGAATATGAAACTCGCCCTGGACCGATATTAATTTCAGAAACCAATGTGACCGATGTATACTAATTTCTTCTGTCTAAAGAGTTATTCTAAAATATTTTTAGCTACCACGGGTAGCAGATTCATGGTAAATTTTTGATTTTGTCTATCCGCGACATTATATGTTGAAATTTTTTTGTATATGGTATTTAAGATCATTTGAGATTCAATTATCTATTTGTGAATCAAAATGAGAATTTGATGATATCCGAATTTTTTTTTACCAAAACCCAATTCTCCTAGATAAATAATTTGAATGGGCAGAAAAAAATCATAAAATAAATAAAATTCTTGTAAATAGCCGCGGACAATTCGTTTTTATCATATCCTAATTGAATCAACTATTTAGACGGTATATATGATTATGCAATTTTTTTTGGTAATATATATGTGTAGTAGATTTGAACTTCTGTGTGATTGGATACACTTAATACGTTATTAATTCAAATTGATTTATAGTTAGGTCGAATGCATCTGGAAGCGAAAATATTTTTTGACACTTTTAAATTAACTCAATTCGTGAGTTACATTAATGTCATATTTATTTCACCCATTATCGTAATATTGGTTTAGTTCAATTCGATTCCTTTTGAATATACGAATCCTTTTTTTCTGTATTGCTTTAATAACCACGATTGTATCGGTCTCCGCATGAGATGTCAGTTTAATCAAATGAACCCGTGGAAACAGAAGCAGATTTTGTTTACATTTGCGACTTTTAGTTAGAGCGAACTAATCATTTTTTCAACAATTTAACAAAATATTTAACCGTGATTACATTTATATTTATTTGAACGTGTTCGACCGTAGGAGTTTGTTGAACGAAATAATATTCGATTGCTCGAATAAAATTTGTTTTTGGGTATATCGCTAGCACTCCGTACTTCCAGTCACTAGCGGAATGCCGCGTGAATTATTCATCTGATTTTACATCTGATAGTCGTTGAAATAATTGCCATGAAAAATTTGAAACAAATTCCATTCCTAATACTGAAGATTTTTCGAACAAATTGTTTTTTCATCAGCACATTCACTTTCAGTTTACAGACACCAGATGATATTAATACTGAACATTTTTAATAATTTGCTTCCATATTGTGAATATGGTACGCTGACCTAAAATACAAGTGGGATCGATCCGCTAAACAGGCGTTTCACTTTACCTTAAATTAATTTTATTGATTGAAATATATCAATCTTATTAAATGTTTAATTATAATATTTACTCGAACATTGTGTCGATCTACAAAATACAAGAATAATTGATATTTCACTTTTTACATGGAACCAAAATTATACAAAGTGTTTTAGGTATATGGTGGCAAGCAGGGGTTACATGGAGAAGCGAGGGCGAGGCATATTTGTTGCATAAATCAAAACGTTGGGTGGATCCCTTGCCGCTGGCTAAGAGTTTATATGCAAATATAAGGCGAAGCACACTGTATATGTAACACCATCTTGACCGCGATACCGTCTTCTTACAGACGGTTATATATATAAAGATATAGCGCATGGGAGCTTGGTCGGAAATGTTCAACGGTCTTCCAAGAGATAACCAATATGCCTCGTCATATAATACCATGTACAATCTTGGTACCACGATGCCCATTCTTTCAGCCACGGCCAACTGCAACGTTGGACGTAAAACTTTGAATGTGCCTCGCAACTTATTGTCGAGGTCTTGAATAGAGACAGATAGGAGATAACTGATTCCACATAGAATATTCATGCCACGAAGAGCAATAATAGATTTGTCCTTAAAATACAACCGAGACTCTCCGAGGCCAGGAATTTTAGTATCGGGAATGATGATATGAAGATTTTATAATATGAAGTATTTGCAATATGAATAAATTTTGTGACAACTTTGATGAGCTAACTATACATTTTGTATAAAAGTTGTACTCAGTATGGCAGTTGCATGTAAAGGACTGGTAAAAAATTTCCTTCTCAACATAAAACTCCCACAAAAAATTATAAAAGAGATTTGCTCCCAAAAAAACCAACGTTGCAAAAATTCTCTGATTCACATCAAATCTCTTAAAAAATTATGGGAGAACCCCACAAAAATTTACCAATGAAATCATAATTTCACAAAATTAAATTTCTTAATTAAATTCGATTATAATTATAACATTTGTCAATTTTATGTAAGTTGTACATTTTTTTCATCATCTACAATTTTCGTGCAATTACTTAACTTTGATAATTACTTTTTGATTTTTAATTTTCGCATGTAAATGACTTATCCTACCGTCAATTAACATTAAACATAGAAATTGCATGCCGAGGGAGTTACACTAACCAATTGAATGATTTTTTATCTATATGTATTATTTTCGATCAATTTTTATTCCACACTTTTTCAAGTTCACTACTATCTACTTTTGGCGGGGGGGGGGGGGGGGGGTTCAAAATAAATCCTTTTTTGGAAATTTTTTTCATTGTTTTTTATAAATATTTTATAAAAATATATTTTCAGGAAGTTATACTATATTATAGCAGTCGGGAGTTTTTTGTTTTTTTAAAACAATTTTTATTTCACACTTTAAAGTTCACTACTATCTACTTTTGGTGGTGGGTTTTAAGTTAATTTATTTTTTAAATACTTACTTCGTTCTTTTTTTGAAACATTTTTAAAAAATATATTTTCATGAAGTTATACTATTATAACAGGCGGGAGTTTTTTTGTTTTTTAAAACAAATTTTTTTTTTTATTATAAATGTTCATTTTTATAAAATACAGTTTTTCTTCAATAAACGTTCGTCGAATTTATAAATCCAAAGTTTTGTTTTTCTCAATTTTATTGCGGTTTTTTGTCAGATTTATATGTACTTACATAAAAAGTTCTCTTTTTTTACACATTTTCTCCATTCTGCGTTTGTTGAATTTATAAATTCAAAGTTTTGTTTTTCCCAACTTTATTCAATTTTTTGTCGGATTTATACTTAAAAGAAATACTGTTACTAAGTTCGATTAGTTGAAAAATAAAAAAATCGGAACCTATAATTTTTCAAACTTCACGTTTATATATTTCCTTTTTAATTCAGTTTATGTGCGTAGTAATAATAACTTGTTTTTTTTTTCAAATAAGTACTAAAAAAAAATATTGACAAGTTCGCTCATTAAAAAATGATGTAACTTTCTATAAAGCTATAAAGTTTTGTTAAAATTCACTTTGTTTGCGTGGTGAAAAAATTAAGCATGGTTTTATTTATAAGCTCATTCTGTGTACGCACTAAAAAATAATGTTACTAATAAAATTTTACAAAAAATGTTATTAGAATCTTTTTATTAAAAATATAATTATTTCACTTGTGCATTTGCGAAATTAAAAAATTGAAAGTTTTGTTCTTCCCAATTTGCTCGTTTGTCAAATTTATTATTAAATCTATATTTTGATCAGTCTGCTTGAAAAAATAAAAAAAATACTGTAACTTTCAGTAACGTAATAAAGTTTGGGTGGGGGTTAATACGTAGAATAACCAAATTGTAGAACGGTTAATATTTTGAAATTTTAGTATTCATAATATTCGATTAACGAAAAATAAGAAATTCGAAGTTTGTATTTTCGATAGTATACTAAGTTGAATGCGTATTTGATGTAATATTTTTTCTTTTTATTTGAGGCTTTGAAAAAAAAAAAAATGAAAATTGAACTGGAGACTAATTAAGAAATTATCGTTCGAATGCGTCCAAAATCAGCATGATTCGTGGCGTAATTGCTGAGAAAAAACTTTGCATGGGCTCAAGATTATGCAAAACTTACTAACACATTTACGGACTTGATGTATCTGTATGCGCGTTCTGACCGATACATACAAGGGCATTTTGATGCCCATCATAGCCAATCCCCGCCGAGAAAATACCGGCGTCAACCAATCGCCGATGAGGAAACTTCTAATTGGTCCTGTCGTCTGACTGCACATCGTCGGTCTTCTTGGGTACGTTCGGCTTGCACGCTTTCAGCGCTGTAAGCACTCAAAGTGCGTTCGACTTGCACGCTCTGATAGCGCACGTTATAGTAATACCAAAGCACGGTACAGCGTGCAAGTCGAACGCACCCTTCGAGCGCTTACAGCGCTGAAAGCGTGAAAGCCGAACGTACCCCTTGTCAAATCGTTCCACGTCTGTTTACGATCGTCGCTTTCCTGTTACATCGTTCACGTCGACTGTAGAAATAATTTCGTTCGTTCATCGTTTGTCTAAATTCGTTCATCGTCTGTCTAAATAATAATATTTCCGGGAAACAGTGCGAGATGTGTGAATTTGATTTAAAATATTTATGTTATGTGAGTTTTGTGAATACAGTGCGGGTTGTTTGCTCCTATGGCACTCGGTTCGTGAGTGTTTGTTTGTTAACATATAATAATTTTGTTAACATATAATAATTAACATATAATAAGTTAACATATAATAAATTTGTTAACATATAATAAGGTATAGTGTTGGGCAATGTCTTCTTGTATAAACACTTTGACTTTCCGCTATTTGTGACAATTTTGTTACAATCGAAATATCGGTAATGTTTTAACCTATTAGTTTCGGAAGTGTTTAGTGCAGGACGTGTAGACCATAAATGTAAATTTCGGAAAAACAATTTTTTGAGGTTCAGTGATATATATAAGAGTCAAAAACTTTAAATGTCTGTGTGTTGATAAACGGCAAATGCGAATTTGTGTATATAAAAGTTATTTCGATCTTCAGTGGGAAAAAAGTGTTACGCATTGCATTTGTACGATAAAATTATACGTATGTGAAAAATATTTATAAATGTCTTGATTACACACCCCGATAGCCAAATGTCGCTAGAATTGCACAAAAATTGCGTTGGTCGCGTCCATATTCAAACGTTAGAAAGACGATGTTTGCCGGACCATTTTCCTATGTTCTTTGTGTTACAAAGTGACGTTACTACATGGCGCACTTCTGACACAAATGTGGCGTTATTCAGAGCTATTTTTCCAACAGCATTCTAACGTTAGGTTATGACGGCATTCGAGTGTCATGTTCCAACATCATTGTAGCGATGGGTTTAAACGGCATTCTAGCATTACATTTACCATCATTCTAGCATTGGGTTTGAACAGCATTACAGCTTCACGTTTTGCCAGCATTCTAGCGTTTGATTTGAAGAGCATTCTAGTGTTACATTTTAACAGCATTCTAGGATTAGATTTTAATAACATCATCTTGCAATTCGTTTTGGAAGCACATTTCATGGTTGAAACCTAAACTAAGGATGGGGGAGGGAGTGTCAATTTTTTTTTCATTTGCAATTAACCGCTTAATTAACAATGCTAGCTCATTTTTGTATAGAATCTTTTTTATAGAGAACGTTATTATGAACAGCTTTTATTCGAAACTTTTTTCGATAGGACGCGTTCCAACAAAAATAACTAAAAAAAATCGATTTTTTAATATTCAATAATTTTTTAATGCTAAAATGCAGCTCAGATTTTTACGAAAACTCAGGGCTATATTCCAATAGGTCCAAACAACCTATAAAAAAATTGGCCAGAGGCTGGGTCTCTTAAATAGGACTTTTGCTAAGGTGACTGGACTATATAGCTAACTGGATATCTCAAATCTTTCTTTCGTGGAAATTATTTCGTGTTCGAGCGATAAAAGTAATTGTCCATCATATTGCACGTGTACTGTGTAATAAATGTAACGGGCTAAATTGTGGGAACGTTCTAGAACCCAAAATAGTTTCAAGTGATGATGAAATCGATAAAGAATTTTTAAGATTTTCCGACGAAGTTGATAATGCAGCTGATGTAACGTTTTCGTTAACCGAAGACCCGAATGATTCAATTAGTAATGAAGACTATCAGCCTGATGCGAAAAAATAAAGAAAATGCAATTATTACTCGATTTTTTGGAAAAGTGTATATAATATAATTATTGTAATAAATAAATAGAATTGCGGAAAAAATACAATTTATTTATCATACCTTTACCTATTGATTGTATAATTATTTATAAGCACAAGTACATATATTTAAATTCAAGTAGAACAATAGTTATTTTCGGTTATCGAAAACGTTACATCAGTCGTATTGTCAACTTCGTCGGAAAATCTTAAAATTTCTTCATCGATTTCATCATCACTTAGAATTATTTCAGGTCCGAGAATGTTTGCACAATTTAGCCCATTACATTTCTTGCACAGTATTGTGCATTTTAACCCAAGTTTTCGACATGTGTAATGTGGCGAACAATTATTTTTATCGCAAGAACAATAAATAATTTCGATGAACGAAAGATCGGAATAATTCACTTAGCGATGGAGACTATGAGCCTGAGGAAAAAAAAAATTTTAAATGTAATTATAACTCGAATTATTGTAAAAATGTATACAATATAATTATTGTAATAAATGAAATTGCGGACAAAATACAATTTATTTATCATACCCTTACCTATTCATTGTAAAATCATTCATAGGCACAACCATATTTAAATTCAAGTTATTGGGGTAACTATCAGAAAATATTGATTTTCGAGGGCATTTTCGAGTTCGTGAGAAAAATATACGTGAAATTAAAAGAAAAAAAATTCTACGACAATTTATAAGGAAGTTATGGAAATTATTAATAAAGCCGCTCAGGGGAGCACCGGGGCGAGACACGGTGCCCCCGCCGCGCCGTCCAGCCGCACCGACGACGCTGCTTGCTGATCCGTACTCGGGCAATCGATTCAAATCAGGATCCGCAATGAAACAAACACTCTAAAGGGTTTGCATTATACTGAATGTTATGCCCAAAAATGTTGAGAATGCTCTCGAACTTGAATTATGCGAAAATGTTGACTATAATAATAATAAATCGAAGAAACGTACAAATAACTGTATCTCGACTTGTAATAAAGATATTGAGGCCATTTTCTTTAATTACGCGCTTCGCATAGATGTTTAAAAATCTCGAAAAATATTGCATCACAATTGAAGGCGTTATTCCTGTTTGTTTATGAGCAAAAATTTTGTATCCTCGAAAAACGGACTTTTTTCCCCCGAAATCATTTTTCGAGTTAAAGTAGTTCGGTCGTCCTATGACTAGTCAAGTTGGTAACTAATTTATATTGATTAAATTCAAGTCTAAATTATTAATAAAATTAATAAACACTTACATTGAAAATATTTTTATCACGAGAATGTAATAAAATGCTTTAAATATATCGTAAAAGATAAAATTTATACTTCAACTTTACTAGTTAAGTGATTGAGTCCGCTATAATTGTAGTAATGTTCGGATAAAGTCGGGTCACTGCCCCTCTCACCCCCGCCATGCCGGTACCGGTGACATTTTAAATACACATAACCTAGCGAATATTTGCATTATGTGAAAGAAAGTTTATATCGGTGTAATGGCACCGAGAAAAAAAAGGTCAATTCGCTAAAAAAAGCGAAGCTACTCAACGAATCAAAGCACGTGAGTCAATCTCAAAAATAAATTTAAAAAAAGCTGAAAAACTCGACCAAAAAGTGAAAACAAACGTAAACAACGCTGGTCGAAGAATAGTTGATACAGCGTTGCTCGGAAAAAGTATGTGGTGCAGTGATTGTAAAATTCCATTGAGTTTTTTAAATGTGGAAGAAGAAACGCAGCGAGGACTTGCATCTATATTTCGCATACGTTGCTCAAAATGTTCAAGCATTGTTAAAGTTTCAAGCTCAGAAACCGTGCAGACTGACAGTGGATCTTCATTATTTGCCGTAAATTGTAAGGCTGCCACTGGTAAGTTGGAAATAAATTTTCTGGAGCCAAAATTTGTATATATGTTATATAAGATACATTTTTTTGTTATCAATGAACTCTGATGATAAATTATTCCTGCGGAACTTTGTTTACATACATTAAACTCTATTGATGGACGTGCAATTTCATATTTTCTTATCTTGTTCAAGGCTGCATTGATTCTGGCATCGGACATGAACAACTAAAAGTTATGTTGTCAGCAATGAATTTGCCCATAATTCACCATAAGACTATGAAGTGTGCTGAGGCTCAAATTGGTCCAGCTTTCGAAGAATCAGCTAAAACATCTTGCATGAAGGCTACTGCGGAAGAGAGGAACCTTGCACTTGCGGCTCAAAGGTATTTGTACTTTTGAATTTATGCGATATTCATTATATATAATTGTAAATATTTTATATAATTCAAATACACAGAGAACATGTTCTTATATTTCAATTATGTATTCAGGAAATGTTACAAAACGACAGCCGAAGCAACATCCAATGTGGACAGCAATCCAACTCAATCAATTTCAGATTTTTTTAAAAATATATTCCTTCACTGAAAAAATATATTACGTATTCTTTTGAATATTATCTTTTAATCAAATTTATTTCAAGCGATTTGACATTTTGATATTTTTTTACAAATTTACAACGTTTTGAATAAAAATCAATGATTATTTTACTGTACAAATTATAATTCTTCATTCTTGAACGTATATCAACAAATATAGAAGAACAAAATTTATTTTGTTATAAAGTGATTCATTAATATTACCATGATCCTGAAATTTGTATTGACAACATTGCAAACTGAGTCCTGTACCAGGTAACATATTCAGAACAACAGTTTGATGTATCAGCATTGTGGCTTTGAAATGTTGTTTGGTACAGAGAAGCGTAATACTCTTCTGTGCATGCTGCAATTACCTTTTTTCATCTTTTCCATCATTTATTTATTGCAACCCATTCAGGTTTTGATCTGAGAAATGTTTTGGCTCCTTGAATATAATCATTGCTTCCAAATATGGCTAATAACAATATTAATCTATCTACCTATTTACATAATTGCAATTAAACCATTGTGATTCTTTATCTAATTAATATTGAGAACATCTCTAATATTTTGCTTTTTTCTATATCCAACTTTGTATTACGAGTGAATTATTAGACTCTATTTACATAGGGACGTAACCAACAGTGGTGAAATAGAACCAGTGCATGCTAACAATGATGCGGAAGTAGGAATTGTATGCGAATTCGATTTCGGATGGGATAAACGTGGCAATGGATTTACATACGACAGTAAAAGTGGTATGCATAAAATATATATCGTATTCATACAAACTCTACTTGTATAAAGTATTTAATCCTAATTTATTACGTGTTGTTAAGGTCAAGGGTCTGTCATCGGACATCAAACCAAAAAAATTTTAGCCTGGGAGGTTATGAGCTCAACGTGTCGTATGTGCGATCGTGGCTATGCTCAAGAGAATCATGATTGTCGAAAAAATCATCAAGGTAGCACTAAGTCGATGGAACCCGCTTCAGCCGTGAATCTTCTAGTGAATAACACTACTTTCAAGGAAGGAAAAGTTCGAGTTGATGTGCTAGTAGTTGGAGATGAAGACGCTTCAACGATTTGCCACGTTCAACAAGCTGCTAATCATAACGTGGAAAAATGGATTGATATAAATCACACAGTGAAAAAGTTCTCCAATAAATTGTATGCAGCTTCAAAGAAGCATAAATTCTTGAAAGCTTCAGTAATAAAGTATCTAAAAAGATGCTTTTGCTATTGTATTTCTCGAAATATTAGAAATTCCAATGGATTGAAGAATGGATTGCGAAATATTGCCAAGCATACTTTTGGACAACACGACACTTGTGGAGAATGGTGTAAGGCACAAAATAATCCAGGCTACGTTTTCCAACATTTGCCAGAAGGCAGGCCTTTTTCTTCGAAAACGTGGAACGATGACTTTGTGCAGATTTTGGAAAGTTATGTGGAAAAAGCAGAAAAGATCTCTCCAGGTGGTTCGTCTCAACGAAATGAATCCTTCAACCACATGGCCGTCACACGTGCACCGAAAAGTCGTTTCTATGGATCAACACCTGCCCTATCCTATAGAGTTGCTGCCGCTGTATTGCAAAAGAATGATGGAGCAGACCACATGACAGAAGTCAACCGAAGCGCAGACTTGTCTCCTGATAAAGTTACACAAAAACATCGACACATGATGTAATCCAAACGGAAAAGAAAAGTGGAACGACAGCAGACAATCCAATTTAAACGCAGGAGGTTATTTCTCAAAAATAAAAGCGGTACTCAACAAAGAAAAGAAGGATTAACATATATGAGCGGAATGGGGCCCACGATGGAGAAAGCTATAACCGCAACATGCACGATAAATGAGTTCATTCCTGAGCTTGCTCCACTCCAACTATCGAGCAAAATCGTTATTGTTGATACCGAAACCACGGGTTTTGGAGCAAACGCTGAGATCGTGCATATTGCTGCTAAATGTGGTGCTCAATCGTTTGAAGCGTATATGACTCCTCAATAGCCCATCCATCCCAAGGCTTCGGAAATAACTGGATTCTCCGTCGACAATGGTTATCTGCTATATTTCAGACAAAGAGTAGAAAGTACTCCATCAGCCACAGCAGCCAAAGACTTCGTCAACTTTCTATGCGGTTTAGATTCGCAAATTTTGATCGTCGGACACAATTTCATCAAGTTCGATGCTCTCTTGATATTCCAGTGGTTGGAAAAACAGGATTTGGTCGAAAAAATGTGTTCGATCACATATGGTCTGACGGACACAATCCCACTGCTTCGACAAGGAAAAGTATCAAAACAAGACGTGCTAGCAAAACAGTACCTCACAAGTCCGGAGTGGAATTCATTTCATGAAAAAGCTCACAATGCATTAACTGATTGCTACCTTCTAAACGGTCTTTTGGAACATTTTGAAATAAGTGATGAAGTTCTCAAAAGTAAAGCTTTGTCATTAAAGGAATTTTTTGAACGACAGGCAATACTGCGGAAGCAGAAAACTCTACTTCCGTCTCTTCTTCCACTGAAAAGTGCTGTTTCACGCACCATGTTGAACAAAATGGCACGGCAAGGTGTAATTGTGGAGAAGCTACTAAGAGAATTTCAGCTTAATGGAAATAAAGGCATCGAAGTCAGTCTGGGTGTGCGAGTGAATGGAAAACCAAGAATAACAACAAAGAAAAGAATTGTAGAAAATGTGATAGAGTGCGTAAAAAAATTGCTATAAAAATTATATTTTCAACATTTATAAGTTGCTCTGAGCACGGTTCTTTAAAAAAACAAAATTGTATTGTTTCTGTTACTTAAGGGAGCTTTCCAGTGTGAAATTTTCAAAAAATCGATTTTTTTTGTTTTATCGAATAGTATACACTCTTCCGAATATTCCCTGAAATTTTCATGCCGAAATTCAGATTATTTCGGTTACTGTACAGCATTTCTTAGAAGAAGGCAACGGAGCGCTACAGCTGCCGCGTCGGCCGTCTGCCCGTGCGACCGTTATTTCTATTGTCTCGTTCCTACCTGCTCGTGTACCTTCCAACGTGAGTCCGGTTCGTCTTTCAGTTCGGTTTCGACATTCAAAATGGATAGATCTACGAAAGAGAAATGTGCGTGGCAGGATAGAAAAGGCTCGAGAAGCGGACATCCGCGAAATGAACGAAAAAGATCCGCGGGTTTCAAGGGAACAAATCGACACGATATCGAAACGGATCTAACGTTTGCGAGCACTTCGGCAGCAAAAATCTTGAAAAAGAGTCCAGAGTTTGAAGTCCGAATCTTTTCGAAGAAGCAGAAGGGATATTGTATGGACCTGGCATCGCTGATTGACCGTAAGTAAACGATTTACCTAAAATTTCCTCACTTGAAACTTTGAACGCGTTTTTCTCGAAACAGCATTTTTCAAAACGGTGTCCAACTTGGAGGGCAGAGTTTTAAAGCTATCGAGTTGAATTTTTTACACAATATTCTTAACGTCATTGTTTATCGTGCTATGGAAGCTTTTTTTTTTTGACATCTTCCTATTTTTTTGTAAAAAAAACTGCCAAAAAAAAATGCTAAAATCGATACTTTTTGTTCAAACCGGCGCCATTTTTGCAAAAAAAAAAAAAAAGCCTCCATAGCACGAAAGCCAATTATATACCGATCAATAATCTTTTTGTGTTTTTTGTTTCAGATCAAAATTGTGACCCCCAACGTGGACACCACATCCAAGTGCATTTTCTGCAACAATTGTTTCATCATTTTTATAGATATTAATTAATAAATAAATCGATCTTTAAAAAATTGTTTTGTATTCTTCAATACCCAATTAATATACAAAAAAAAACCAGACCGATTAGATTATTTTTTCTTTAAAAAAAAAAATCGCGAAAAACAGCGATTTTTCGGGCTGTCACACTGGAAAGCTCCCTTAATGTGATGCTTTTATTTATATTTATTCTTATTTATATTGTTTAAAAACATTGACTGAATAAACAAGGTTCTCAAATTTTTGTCCTTGCCTTTATTTATCGTATTCACGTTGCACTGACTCGCATGCATATTTTTTGTGGTTAAAAAATGAATATTACAAACGATTTTACATTACAATTTATTTGCAAAACTTAATTTATTCATAAAAAAAAAGAAAAAATAAAAATAAATGTTTTTTCGCTTAATTTACATAATATATCACTTATGGATACAAACTCGCGAGAACTGTTTGTTTTTACCATAAAACGTTCCTGGGATGCAAAAATTAAGTTTATTTAGAAAACATTCTCGGTTTTTTTTTCGATAACTGAGAGAAAGGTGTATGATAAACGCGTATTCGGGGAGTGCTTAATATCTTTGTTGGGAAGTTATAAAGATCGCGGTCAGTTTCAACTTTTGATTAAAGTGACTTTTATCATATTATCGATAGAAGAGTAATAGTGCAAAAATAAAATGTGATTCAATAAATAAACTTTTGAATGGTATCTAAATAAATATTTTTTTCTATTTACCCTAGTCCCAACAATCCATTTTTCTGAACGTAAACTCTAGAACGGAGTTGAAAACGGTGCCGCTTCTCTTTTACCATAAAACGTTCCTCGGATGCAGTAACAAGGTTTATTTAGAAACCATTCTCTTTGTTTTATTTTTTTTGATAACTATATAAGACAATGGTGTATGATAAACTCGTATTTGGTGAATATTTAATATCTTTGAACAGTCGTTAGGTTATAAAGATCGCGGTCAATTTTATTTGGTTAAAGTAAAACTTTTCGTTGAAGTGACTTGAATACCTAGCCAAAAACAGCATAAATGCTGTGAAAAAAGCTGAGACAAGTACATTTATGTCCCCTAAATAGTCGTTCCAGATAATTCCCCCCACGACCCAGCGCCGAAATACCGATCCCCACAAGAATTTACAAAAACCCGTCTAAGTCGTTTATGCAAAGATCTCCGCACAAAAATCCTTTCTAAAAACCAACTCATCATACAAAGTTTTATGGGTAACCGCTCTCATTATCTTATCAAATTAAGTCAAATTGTACAGAGGTGATAATTTCATTCTCGTAAATGTTGTAAGTTCACAAAAAGTTGATAAATAAATAAAGATCTTCTAAAGTATATGCAACCAAGTACGTGGGATTTTATTATGTTTACAAAATCTCCAATTATGTTCATATGCAATTTCTCTAATTAATGCTTTATTATAACGAATTATTATCCTATGACTTAGAACTACAAGGGCTGTAAAAAAAAAATGCAATATTGCATTAGCCTGCGTGAGCTTCAACGCTGCCACGCTCTCATTTGTAATATTTGTAGTATAGTTTTATTGGTAATAAATTGATAAAAGTTTAAAAATTAAAATTGCTCATTCCAGTAAAAATCAGGGGTCTGTCTCAAAAGTCAAGGGTCATAAGTACGCACTTTTTCATTGTTGGTATTGTCTTACTTAATTTTTATTTTTTTATGATTAATCCCGCATAACCGTTTAAATTCTCTTTTTCAAAACATAAAAGGCTATTTTGATAGCTGGCGCCCAAGAACGTCAAAATGAAACAAAAGCAGGAGGATTATTTTGTATGAAATTTGCGTGATCTTAAAACTTTGGATACAAATTTGACGGTGCATTCATAACCTGCATCGATCTTTTGACCATTCACCAGTGGTTACTTAGATCTTCTACTAATAAATAGTAGCTTTCTAAAGTATAATAACTTTCATTGCTGGCAATAATAGTTTTCGAAAGTACGATACGATACATTACTGGCAATGGTTTACTGAGTCGCATCTGCAGAAATTTCATAACTGACTGCATCTTATGTTAATGTAATTTTATGATGACTACGAACACCATTTTATTCTGATTAAATCGACGTCGAATGTTGTGTATGCTACAAGGCCATTCTGAAATTCGCAGAAGAATTGATTTTCTTATAAATTTCTGACGGCGAAAAGCCACGCATGTAACGAAAAGTACCTCCAATGATTTTCACTTGAATGAGCAATTTTAATAAAAAGTTATGGGCCGGACAAGTACTCTGTACGTATACGCTCAACGTACGGTTTTGAATGTTCGTCAAATTATTACCAATCAAACAAAACTGTGCTATCATGTACGGACATAAATTAAAGTTTGTTTTTCACATTACAAAAGCACGGGATCTTATGCGAAACTTCCTGTTCCTGCTTGTTTTTCGTTGTTTTAGCCACGGCGCAGTCAATCTTGTTTCATTAGGTCATATGAGTAAATACTGTTTGGCAACATTGGTCGCTCCATAGCCAAAACAAAAGTAGCTACTCGACTTAGGAGATCCCAGAAGCAATGCACCAACTGCATGCCCTACGTTGCCGGTACGTCCATATTGATATCTTCTCAGTCACCAAAGAAATACTTGTCCTAGTACTGATATCATAAATTTTACTGCTGCACGTAACTTAGATGTCGACCTTTTTTCATTTTTTTCTAGACTATTGATACTTCTTACACACCAATTATAAGTGGTATTTTTCTCATCTTGATAACGCTGATTTTTTAATGTTTTGATTCTTGTTTTGTTCTGTGGAAATAAATTCAAAGTAACATTTATTGTGAAGTCTGGTTTTTTTGGCCGGATATTTCGTGATCAATATGGTTGGTTTCCCTCCGGGATATGAATAAAATTAGTAAACATAAAAAAAAAAAAAATTAAGTGGGGTTTTGGATTTTTTGTGATATCATGGGGAAACGAGGGACCACTAATGTACTTGTCCGGGTTTTTTTTCCCGGGAGGGGATTTTTGCTATTTTAGATATATCTGTACTCAAAAGAGGAATACTCCTTAAATGGCTACACGGCAACCCAAAATCTTTTTCAGCTAATTTTTAAGTTGTTCACGAGCATGTGTGTACTTCGTCCATACCCGGGTAGAGCGAGAGGATTATGAACGCGAAGAAACCTTTTTTTGGTTACTGTTTTGATACTCCTCTAATTGTTCCCGTTTTATAATCGCTCACAGATTTTCATTATTAGTCACTTCCTTCGCAGTAGTGCTACCGTGTAGACATTAATATAGAGGAAAACAACGGAAGCGAGTTAAATGTATGTTCAGTTTTTCGGAAAAAAATTTTTTTCACAAATGCTCCCAGTTGTGGTTACGTCTTTGACAACGATCTCGTGCAGAACGAGGCCCTCAACCTGTTTTCTACCGTGAACATTCTTACCCATACGCGTTGTTAATATTTCTTGAAATTGATATCCTTGGTATAGTATCATTGATTTTGTTCTTAATTTCGTGGAATTTACTCGATAATGTAGAGTCCGGGTTTTTGATATAATTGTAAAATATAAGTAAGTGTGCGTGTGTGCGATTCTGCGGTAATCCTTCTGTACAGTGAAGTTCCTATGATTCATCATTGTATTAGAGTTATTAATCAGTTATGGTAATAATAAATACACAGTCACTACGGTGTTGGCATATATACTTTTTAACGATGAGTACGAGTCCTCATTGAAAACAAATATATTTTTTTCGTCGCTTTCAATAATATTTTATTACAGATGATCCAAGAACCTGGTCAAAGACCGGATTCGTTCCGTTACTTGCACGACGGATTTTCGTATCACCGAGTGGGTGATACGGCAACTTATAGATATACCCTTCGTCGTACTCGGTTTAATTGTTTAGATAGCACCGTTGTCGAGGAAGAAATGGTCATTGAAAACCACAGACATAGCCACTCGGCCGATGCTTTCGAAGAGGAGAGGCTCTGTATGATCGAGGAAATGCGTCGCCAAGCACGTGAAACTCATATTCCTTTGAAGAAAATTTTCGACACCTTTTGCCTCGATCCAAGTTATTGATTATAGATACACTACTGGTAAAAAGATTCCGGAGAAATGTCTGAATCTGACTCACAGCCGTTTTCGGTGCCGTTTCGTCTGCAATGTGTATAAAGAAATTGCATGAACGGCATTTTAAAGAGGGCAGATCCAGCTTCAAATTATTCTTTTTTTTAAGATTTCTACAATTTTTTTTGTACCCGGTAAGTTTTTTTGAATACGAAATTTTTTTGTTTTTTTTTTTAACTGTGCATCGTGAATGACGCTTGGGTGGCAAATTGAGTATTATTTTTAATCGCTGTTCCAACGGGAATCTTAAAAAGGGGAGCTCCCCTTTCTTTTTTTTGTTTGAAAAATGGTGTACTGGTGCACCAATTAAGGCGAGAAATCCCTTTAGGAGCGTGAAAAATAGGTATTTTTCGGGAATTTTTTTAGAGGGGATAAAATAATCTGATCATTTTCAAATTTGGACATGACTTTATTATAACTGCCAAGTTTAAAATTTTTTTTTTTTTTTAGGATGACCAACATAATGGCGGCGTTATTAAGGATCTTCGAACGCCTGTTTTCCGCGACATCGAAAAGTGCTGCAGTTGTCACTTTTTCTGTTGATCTGAAAAAGATTTAATAAGTGCCATTCGGTTAGTGATACATTAAGGGGAATGATATACTTAAAAAATGATGAAAAAGTGCAAAATTGAAAATTTGGGAGCCTTTTACTCCAAAGTTCGAATTTTCGACCATTTTTTCGACATATTTGACCCCAAAAAAATTATTTATTTACACGCTACCTTTCCAACTTTAGGTATATCCTTCAAATAATATTACTGAGAGTAACCTCCCAAAATTTCATCCAAATCTGTCAATAACTTTTTGAGCTACAACACGAGCAGTTTTCGAAAAAGTAGTTTCGAGGTAATCGCGTTTATAGTTTCAACATGTGAAAACTATTAATTGTAGTGACTTACCGATTAATCAGCGATTTCAGGCGCGTACAGTAGACCTTCAACTTCCTCGAAAAACTGATTTACCTCCGCTTGCTGTTGTTTCCGGGCTGTACAAGCTTCTTTTGTCTTAGAAATACTCATCCGGTTTTGTCGTACAATTCGCGCCTCATCAGAGGTTTCGGCGAAAACTTTGCAGTTGGTGCCAATGATTATGTCCGTCGCATTCATAATCCTTAGGATCGAAGAAAAAGCAATGTAGGCCGAAATTTCAACAATTCTTAGTCCAGAATGTAAGTGTTTCGGAGCCAATCGCCAGATCGTCGAGTTGAAACTTTCGTTAGCATTTTGGGTATGGCCACCCAAGCATCTTTCTAGCAAATCATCTCTGGACAAATCTTGATAAATTGGCAGTAGATGCTGTTTGATATTTTCGTCAAGTAACGGTGAAAGATCTTCCAATTTTGGATTTTTATTTAAGGCGATTGCTTTCTGCCATTTGCACCAGCTTTCGGGTCCAGTCGGGCAGTATTCATGATTCGGCTCTTCCTTTGTTGAACAAATATGATAAAAAGTAGCCATAATCTCTTTTTTCATATTTTTAACACTATTTACATTTCTTTGAATGCTCAAACCATAATATTTTGTGACTTTTTTCACAACTTTATCCGTTAACTTGCCTCTTCCGGAAAGTTTTTTTTTTCTTTTCTCACGTTTTGAAGTCTGGTGCCCATTCTCTTCTCTATGTGGCCAATGCATTCACTTTTTATAGCAGTCAACTCGTCACCATAAGGATTTAGTTCTAGTATGGCCTTGAAAGTTTTGGAATCCCCATCACCTATATAATTGCCATACTTTACGCCGAATTGCTCTTCCGATCTGGAAAACATTTCTTTCATAGAATCAACCTCCATTTTTCCCGCGGAGCCCTCGTGATTCTTCATGCAATTTTCTTCATGATCTTCGAACCATTCCTCATATTCTTTAGAATGAGTCTTATTTTTCCAGAACGTACAGCTGTGGCAGTAACTGCTTTTCACAACCAAATCGATCCCTTTTACCAGAGTAGTAGCCGACGAGCGTGGTAACACCATACAGTAATTTGAACCCACGCTGTTTCCATGTACCGTCACCAGAGACTTTGAGAATTTTTTCTGCTCTTTCATGCTCGACATTTTTTTTCACCTCTTCTTTAACAGCATTATGTGATGAAAAATCGAATGACGACTTAGCAGCTGCATAAATATGCTCGATGATTTTAGTGTAGCTGCTTTGATTGAGTCCAGTGCACAGGTCCATGAGATTGCAAAAGGTATTGATTCCTTGTCTTGTATTTGGAAAAGCCCGTAGTTATTCGAGTCCTCGCGTGAGGCCATCAGTCGACGGTCGGTCGCTCGCTTGGACCTCGCGGTAGCCGGGCTCACTGGATACTTCCCCCTCTTCTACTTACCTCTGTTTCCGGCTTCTTCCTCAATTTTAGTCTTCTTCTTCGAGTTTAATTCGACAGGCATGCTTCTAACGACCACTCAAGTTTTCTTTTTATGACTCGTAATTTATCAGTGCGCGGTAACGATTTACGACCGGGATCGTGTGTTGAGACAATTACGTTTCAAGTGATTTTCTTTCGGCTCGCTTCTATGGACACTTCATGTTTATTATTCAAGATTTGAATAGTTTCGTTTTCTCTCGACCCACGCGGCGAGAACTTCGGGTTCGCGGCCATTACGTTCGCAACACCATTCGTTAAGTCTTCGAACATTTTTTTAATTGTAATCCTTGACCACGAATAAATCTTCGCTCTTGTACATTTACACCGTGTGTTTTCTCATTCATTTCGATTGTTATTTCCGAACTTCCAAATTCCTCAATAATCCCCAAATTCTTATTATTTCTCTTCCGGATTCAAGGCCACTTCCCCAACATCTTGTGACCCCTAAAAGTCTCATGACTAACACAAGCCTTCGATTAATTTCGTAACCAGTATGAATCAAAGGTCCTGAATGAATTTCTCGATTACCGCACCGACACGTAAGGACAATTTTGAAACCCAGGCCTCTATGCCCTGACTCTGTAAAATTTATCCTTTGCTTGCATACAGAACAAATTAAAATGCCTGATAGAGCCGTAAAAACTGTTAAAAACTCAATCATTCTATATGCGTGCAAAGGATTTGTACGGATATCCTCTGTGCACGCAGACTTTAGTTTTTTAGCACTTGCATTTATACCGTCACTTGTACTCGGCCCGAAACTCTCCCCGCTCTCATCAGCGAATTGATTTCCTTGAAATCATTTTTTTTTTACACATTTCCGAGCTATATTACCTCGGGTTTCTTTCGAATAGTTCGGCATTTTAGTTTTGAAAATTCAACCGTTCACGACAAACTTTCGAGCTAAACTGACTCTATTGCTCGGGCAACGTTTCGTTTCGCATACCTACAGTTTCACGCTATATATATATATATATATATATATATATATACACATACATATATATATTACGGTGGCGCAAAAAAAATCGATTTTCTTTTTTTGGGTCTCGTATGAAAATATCTCAGTTTCTGTTGTTTTAAGAGCCCACACCAAAAATTAGCTCGATAAAACATTTTTTAGAGGTCGCTCACGAATTTTTAAAAATTTTTAAATGGTCAAAATTCGATTTTTTTTTATTTTCAAAATTTTTTTCTGGGTGCGGTGAAATTTTGTATATAGAAAATCAATAAGTTTCTGAAATTTTCAGATGAAAATATGAATTTTTAAAGGTCGCTCGGAATTTTTGAAAATTTCAGAAACTTATTGATTTTTATGCTTTTTAGCGACCTTTAAATATTAATATTATGACTTCATTTTGTATTTTAAATTTGATTCATATCATAATGCATAAAAATACATCACCAGAGAAAAATAAGAAAATAAAGACACCGCATCGAAAGTGATTTTTCTGATTGACTTATACTTTAAATCAAATATTAATTCGAGGTCAAAGCTATAAATAAATATTACATTTATTTATTATTATATCAGATTAACACTAGTTACTTCTACCATATTTTTCATTTTTTATGTATTTCGAAATTACCATCTCTCGATAAAACAGAGATTTTATTTACTGACGTAGCAGAAATGAATAGTTTTTTTTTGCCACCATGTACCTTTGGCGCTATAAACGTTTATCGTGAAAAACACTGTTTGATAAATGTTTGTTGTCTAAATTTGGTGCTTTCACATAACTTTCACATAAGAAATATCTACGATAATCATTAATTGAACGTAATATATATGTTCTAGGTATATTTCTCTATAAAAAAAATGTATCTTCGGAGAATTGAAAAAAAAAAAACTTCAATGATACAGGTATACGCCAGTAACAATAATTATTTCTCCACTAGCTTGTTTTTCCAATCTCAAAACAATTGTAATGTTTACAAAAAATATTCTATTTACGTCTAATTTTTTATTTAAACTTATCATATTTATTTCATTTATGACTAAAAAATACGTTTTTTATTCCTGATTTCGTTCTTGATTATTTTTTCTGTAGAATTCGAGATGAGCTCGAAACTACGTTTGAGATCGACCAGACCACAAGGTCCTGGCGAATGGTAAATTGGCAAATATCATGAGGAATTAACGACTACCAAATTTCCTTCTCGTCTCGAAGTGCTCAGCTTTTTTTTTATATCATCATTATGAAAAAAAATTGACGATTGCTGAAAGTTTCAACGTCACTACTCAGCAAATTAGAGAAATCTGCAAAGCCGTGGTTCTCATTCAGGAATTCCATATCAAAGAAAACATTAAAAAACTGTTCAACACGTGGCAAAAGTTGAAAAAAAATCGTTTAAGGCTCTCAAAAACTCAACGGGAAAACGAAGAGATATTCTTCAATTCTTTGAGTAACAAATTCGACTGTACATACCGAACAATAAAAAAGGAAGCACCAAACTCCACTCGAAATGGACTACCAAACTCTATTCTTCATACTCAAAAAACTTTGGTGCTTTCTCAAGAAAGTACTACTTCACATTCTAGTGTATCGTCACATGAAATTTATCCATCTCCTCCGCCGAAAAAAAGAAAAATCGATCAAGTGAAGAAATCTAAGATAATTACTCCAGAATTGTCAACTATTCTAGATCGTACAAAGACATCGAATTGTCAAGCGACATTTATCTTAGCTGCAGCATATACTTCTCTAAGGCAAGATGTAGTTAATATTAATTTGAGTAAAGACAGTTCGTCGTACACGTCAAAAACATCGAGCAGAGATAGCAAAATATTTGCAGGATTCTTTTGAACCAGATACAAGTCTCACAATACATTGGGATTCTAAACTGATGAAAAGTTCAAACTTTTCCGAAACTGAAGATAGGTTGGCAGTACTGGTTACAGGGCAGGGAATAACTAAAATTTTATCTATTCCTAAAATTGATGGATCATCAGGCATCAATCAAGCTACGGCTGTTTATAATGTAGGCTTGGAGTGGAATTTAAGTGATCAAGTTCGGTCAATGTGTTTTGATACGACTGCTAGTAACACTGGAAAAAATGAAGGAGCCTGTGTTCATTTAGAAAAAAAACTGAATAAGAAAATGCTCCACTTTGCTTGCAGGCATCATATCTTGGAACTAATTTCAACAGCAATATTTGCAAAACAGTTAGAACAAGTAGTGAGTGGCTCTCAGATAAAATTGTTCGAACGCTTCAAAAATACATGGCCAAAACTTGACAAAAACAAATTTGAACGTGGAAATATCAAAGACGAGACTAGAATTAAAGATTTCATCTATAACCAATTGAAAAACGAACAACCAAGAGATGATTACAGGGAGTTATTAACAATATCATTGGTTTTTCTTGGCGAATCTACTGATTTTGTAATTAGAAAGCCTGGTCCGTATCATCGAGCTAGATGGATGGCTAAAATAATTTACTGTTTGAAAATATATCTTTTTCGCAGTCAATTCAAGTTATCCCGTTCAGAGTTATGTGGACTCGAGGCATTCAATGAATTTGTCATTAAAATATATTTAAAAGTCTGGTTCTTTGTCAAAGTCCTACAATAGCACCAAAAACCGATTTACAGTTATTAAAAGATCTTGTGCAATATAAAAAACACAATGAAAAATTAGCTTCTGCAGCACTCACAAGTTTTTCTCGGCATTTATGGTACATTAGTGACTACTTAATTGCATTGGCGTTTTTCGACGATGAAATTTCGTTTGGAACAAAAATTAAAATGGTATCCGCTCTAAACAAAAAATGTGGACAGCCAGTAAATCAGGTTACTATAGACGAATCTGATATTCCCAATAAAGAAATTCATCATTTCGTAAATAAGAATACGAAATATTTTTTTCAAGCTTTATCTCTAGATGAACAGTTTTTAACAACTCATCCCAGTACTTGGGGGTTCGAATGAGTCCTATTTGAAAAGTTTGAAGACCGTACGTGCGTTAAAAATAGTAAACGATTCAGCTGAGCGTGGCATCTCATTGATGCAATCGTATATAAAATTTGTAAAAGATGAGAAAGAAATGCAGAGGGTGTTGCAAGTTGTGGAACAGAATCGTCAAACATATGTGAATGCAAATAAGGCCAATTTAATAAACGGTTTAATTGGGGCGACAAATAAATAGAACGAATTAAGGACGAAGGAAGAAATAATCGGGCAATGGACGAAAAAAATGAAAAATATGATAAAAATAATTAGTGCTAATTTAATATTATAATAAATTGCAATTTCAACCGCGAATTTTATAATTATTGAAATAAAAGAAAATGATACGTTATAAATATTATTAACTATAAATAACCAATTGTATTAATCTTCGAATTAAAATATACATAAGTCAATCAGAAAAACCACTTTTGATGCAGTTTCTATATTTTCTTATTTTTTCTCTGGTGATGTATTTTTATGCATTATAATATGAATTGAATTTAAAATATAAAATGAAGCCATAATATTAATATTTAAAGGTCGCTAAAAAGCATAAAAATCAATAAGCTTAGAAATTTTCAAAAGTTCCGAGCGACCTTTAAAAATTCATATTTTCATCTGAAAATTCCAGAAACTTATTGATTTTCTGAGTTCCAAATTTCACCGTATCCAGAAAAAAAATTTAAAAATTAAAAAGAATCGAATTTTGACCGTTTTAGAAATTTTCAAAATTTGTGAGCGACCTCTAAAAATTTTTTTATCTAGCTAATTTTTGGTGTGGGCTCTTGAAACATCATAAATTAAGATATTTCCATACGAGACCAAAAAAAAAATCGATTTTTTTTTGCGCCACCCTAATATATATAATGTCGTTCACATGAAAAGGAGTGGCACGTCGTTTCAAGAAATTCTTCGAAATATCTGCCTGGCCATACAAAAGGTAAATAAGGAAGTATTGTGAAGCAAAGGTTGCTCCGCCTCTAACGGTCCGAGCGCCCGACTCGCTACCTGACTGCATGCTGTCCCCGCGCTCTAGACTATATGCGATAACTCCGCAATTTGACAAATGTTTAAACATTAAAATGTTTATATTCAAAAAAGTGTTTTTGGAAACGGTAACTATTCTATTTCAAAAACTAAACGACCAATTTGGATCAAATTTGGTATAGAGGACCTTTACACAATTTCCTAGTCTTTCTCGAACGTTTTTTCTTTTAAACATTATAGTTCTTGTTTTACGAGTAAAAAAAGAAATAAAATTCAGTAAAATCTGGACTTTACAATTCAAAACTCTGCCATTCTGCAAAAAATGCATTACAAAAATCGGTCTCGACAGGCTGGTTTTTTCGACTTTTAGAAAAAAAATTGTTTTATTTTTGGGTTAAAGTGCACAGTCAGAATCGTGGTTATCGCAAATAGCATTTTGTAGAAAACTGTTTTACAAAAACTACAACCACAACTCATCTAATCAATTTTTTCAAATGAAATTTCCCACTTTCATTCACATCTATACGTCTTTTTAAATAAACAAAACATTATTTTAATAGATACATTTTTCAGCATAAAAAAATGATTAAAACTGATCCTATTTTTGGTATCACTAGGTGTATGTAAGCCCTTAAATTATTGATATTCAACGTACACTTCAGTGACATAAAATTATTTTGTTCGTACCTAGGCTGTTTACCGCCAGTGGCGGAAACTCCGACCAGCCAACGTGATACCAGAGGATGTTTTGTGGATGGCGATGAGTTTACCTTTGATTCCAGCTGAGAGGTTTCACGAAGGCTTGGCCGTTATCAGCGAATCGTCGGATCCGATAGCCGATCGTTTTCCATTTATCGACCGGTTTATCAGATATTTACAATGGCAATGGGCACCACGGACTGAAACCTTAACCGTGTCCGATAGCCCAATCCGAACAAACAATATTGCGGAGAATTTTAATAGGCATATTGTTGCGCGGCTGGAGGGTGCTCATGGCAGTATTTGGAAGTTTCGTGGTACATATTGCATGTATGCCACATATTTTGTTATTGACGAGTGTAGCCCTATATCATTCAAGTCTTGCTGAATTAAACATTATCGAATTCCAGAAAAGCTTGCAAAATTTATCAAAACAATTGATCAAAATTGGCAGCGATCGATGACCAGATTGGACCTGAGGCGACGCGCGTGTAACGCACAGATGCAAGAGGACGCGCGTCTTCTGGTAGCGCAGGAAAAGCTCGCATCAGCAAGGTCAGTGCCGATGAACTTCAAAGCGTAAATTTATTTCCTGCTGGAAAAAGAAAATTGTCTCTATTGTCAGTTAACTAATTAGTATTTTTTAATTCAGATACAGCATGGCGGATTTCTTGATAACAGCTGTCCAGCACCGGCATCGCTACGATGAAAGCAGACGATGTAAGCGTATAAGTTTAAACTTTGTTCATATATCCTCAAACCATTGCGTTATTATGAATGTAATTTACAGTGGACGCAAATTTAGATGGTGAGGACACTGAAGACGATGGTTTTGGTATGTACTAATAGGAGTATAAAATAATTTACAATGTTCTTTTTAATATTTGACGTTGAGCCGCTACCGCGTCTCCTGATAGTTGTTGAAATGAGTAAAACTTATATTATAAAGACATTTGACAGCCGGCGAGCAGGATGAGGTGCATATTGCGCGTGAGCCCCTCGAGCAGCGAGTGGAGGCGGTAGCGCTCCGGCCAGCCACCGGTGAACGGGGTCCCACTTATGACAAACCCCCGGTTTACTAATAAATTGGTGGCGACTCTGGACCATCGACTAGTTCGTCAGCGTAGTTGTCGAGAAACGAGAACGGGACGTTTCCCGTATCTTCCTGTCGCGGATGTATGGAGGCTCAACCGGCCGTAGCATTTGTCCCATGCGGGCACCTTGCCTTTTGTGTAAGATGCTTGGAATACATGGAACAATTAAACTTGCAAGCTCAAGAAAATGTATACGGTGACAACGTCATTATCGATGTCGATGATTTTATACGGCCACGTCGGACGTGTCCGGTCTGCCGGCAACCTTACTTAAATACGATACGAGTATGGTATTTAAAAAAATTGTTCTCCATTGAAAATTTACAAAGCTGTGATAGTTGATTAAGTAAAGAAAATATATTATTTATTTGATGATATAATAACAGTGTAAAATCTTAGATCACAGGAGTTATAAAAAATTAATACATGAAATTTATAAAAATTAATCAAGATTATCAATAAAATCTTAATCTTTTGTTGGTATTTAACGGTTTATTTTTCACTTGCCTACGATTTAAACTTTATACAGCATGATTTCATTGATTCTTCGATTCAGTAAAAAAACGAGACTATAACGCAATGGCGCTTGCACAGGTGTGCAAGCGCCATTGCGTGGCAGGTGGCAGTGCATGTGCGAGGTCATGGAAAAAATATTTAATTCAATAAAATTACTTTGGCGTATTTTTTGCCTCCAAAAGCCACTTTTCAACTAAAAAAGCGAGTAGGTTTTATTACATTTTGATTACATTTAAAAAATCCACGATTTTTTTAAATAAAAAGTGAAATATTTGAAATCACTTTTTTTATTTCAATTTTTGTCGCTAGTTTATGATTCGGGCTGAATTCAAGTGGCACCAAGTGATTTGGCAGGAAATTTCACCCCGAAATCATATACTTATGCTTGCATTTTGGATTCCATTTTCACCTCCAAATCATGAGTTGTAATCATGAAATCCCTATTTGCACCTGTGTACGGTTTAAAGGTGTTGGGAATCACTGTACGGTTTGGGGGTTAATTATTTGAACAGTTTAGAAAATCCTACTATTAATAGAAATTCAAGAAAAGGTGAATTTCTAAAGAGACGAGACCCTCTGAATAACGGGTAAGCATTTCAGGAAGTCGACTTGTTCATATTATCCGATCATGAAAACATTCGGATTGTATGTTGAACGGTTACTTTCTTAAATAATCTGTTAATGTATTTTTCATAATTTTCTTATTGAATATAATTTATCGTAAAGTCGTATAAAAAGTAAAAAACAAATATATAATTACCTCGAGAATTTCTCTGTGTAAACTAATAAACATACATCCAAATTCATAATCTGTTAATGTATTTTTCATCATTTTTCATCATCCAAAATAATAATCTGTTAACGTATTTTTTATCATTTTATTATTGGATATGAATTATCGTAAAGTCGTATAAAGAGTAAAAAATAAACATGTGATTACTTCGAGAATTTCTCTGTGTAAACCAATAAATAAACATCCACATTCATAAAGCTTACAACATAATTTCTATATATATGCGTGAAGCATCTTCAAATAATATAATAAAATGTAGCTTAGATAAGGTTTGAAAAGAAAAAACCGCCGAGATCATTTCTTAGTATACGGTCAATCGGTATAGTAGATAACTGACGTAATAGGTAGTCAGTACATTTAAAAGTTCACCACTGCAATGGTGATCGAATGTGGAAAAACGTATAGTTGCTACGCTGTTCAATTAGCATGAGGGGCAGTTGGGAATGTTGGAGACTTGCTACAAAGGCGAGTAGCGCGAGACAGCTGACACAGTAGGCAATAGCCCAGTGTTTTGCTGCTACGCTGCTAAGTTCGCAATATGGGCAGTTGGGAACGTTGGTGTATTGCTCCAAAGGCGAGTAACGCGGGGCAGTTAAAACACTAGGCAGTAGCGCGATGTCTGCTTGCTGTGCTGCTGAGTTAGCACACTGGGCAATTGCTACCGTTGGGTATTTGGCATAAGGTGCAGATGGGACTGTTGGAGAGTTGCTACAATGGCAAATGACGCGGGTCAGTTGAAACAGTAGAGTGTCGACTTGCTACCCTCCCAGCTGATCGCAGTGAAACGCATAACTCCCGTATTTTTGCCCTACGGGCAGTCGGGAGTTAAAAACGGAAGATAAGAGAACTTCTTGAACGTCATGGCTACGAAAAATCGCCGGCTGATCACATTCTTTCAAGTTCTATCGTATCTAATATTTTTTTAAATATCCGGTGACTGTTTTTATCGTTGCTACGGAATCTTTAGAATTTGATGTAACCATAAGACAGTTTACATCAAACATCTATCATTATTTAATACATGAATTATTGAATAGAAATGCGAGCTACAGGTCAACTCCATAAACTATCGTATAAATTATACGACTTTCAAAGTTACCATTCTTTTCTAAAAGTTCAGTAACTTGGCTCGATATTTTTCCAGTGGAATGGGATGTATTTTTACTTTTCTGAACAAAAAAATCTGTTAATTGTAAAATATTTGAGTTCGTGAAAGGAATACCTTAATTCACATAATGTGTCACTCATGATTGCTAATTCGCCAAGTAATCCGGTTGAATTTTTTTTTCAATCTAATTTTTTTCATTTGAAATGTTTTATTATTATTCTTTTTGTGTAAAACAACTGCAATTTGAATTCATTGAAAGATTTTTTATTATACATAGGTTAATAGGTTTTTATGTATTTGACTATTAATGCTTTTATAGTTTTAATTTATTTAATGACTTTTTGTGAAGTGTAGTCTTAATTTTTGGGCAGGTTTAAATTGGCATCATTTGTGCAATTATAATTTGATTGGTATATTTTTGTGAGACTCTCTTATAACTTTTTGTGAGTTTTTAATTTATTGAGGAAATTTTTGTGGGGTTCTCCTACAATTTTTTGGGAGATTTGATGTGATTCAGAGAATTTTTGCAAGGTTGGTTTTTCTGGGAGGAAATCTCTTTATAACTTTTTGTGGGGGTTTTGTGTTGAAAAGGGAATTACTTACCGGAACAACTATCTGAGGGGAGTAAATGTATTTCCCTCAAATCTATTTACAGCATCTACGCTGTTATTTTGCGGGAATTTATTGTCTTTTTGTATGTAATTCATAGCTTGTCGATTAAGGGACAACACCACTGTGACGGCTTCAAAAAAACGATTTTTTGAAAACCATTTTAAAAAATCTAAAATACTTTTAAGATTGAAATGCCGTTGGACCCAGGTCGAAAAAATAATTATTTTCGTAGATATTGAATATTTTGTGGAGCGGTGCAGCGGTCTGCGACGCTCGGGGTCCCGCACAGCTGGGCGCTGGTGACGGCGATTCTAAAACGTTTCTGGGCATATCGAATAGCGATCCATACGACGGTTTCGAGATAAAAAAAAGAGTGCATCGATCATGTCCAAAAACGTATGGGGACGCGCCTCCGCGAAATCGTGAAAAAAAAGAAAGGATTGTCCGGCAGAGGAAAGCTCACCGGAACATTGATTGACGAGTTGAGCACATATTACGGCTTGGCTATTCGGAGGAACAGCGATGATGTTGACAAAATGAGGAAGGCAATTTGGGCAACTATCAAACATAAAATGTCCACAGACAGTGAGCCACAACATGACGATTGCCCGGAAGGAGCCGAGTCGTGATGTTCGTGGCAGCGCGCGGTCGCAAATGGTGATATTTCTAAATATCGCCATAAACCGCCTCTTCCTCAGGAAATATTGGAGGCAATTCAGTCAATCTTCGAAAATTTGAGCAGGGACGATTTGCTGCAGCGTTGTTTGGGCGGCTATACGCAAAACAATAACGAAAGCTACAATAAATCAGTTTGGGCAATAGCCCCCAAGTGCCAGTCCGGAAGCAAAAAAATCATTGATATTGCAACTGATATCGCGGTATTAGTGTTCAGTGATGGCCTGAGAAGTCTCATGAAAGTACTGGAGACGTTGGGGATAACCATCGGCCCAAATTGTTTCAACTTTTGCGTTGAGACCGACGCAGCGCGGATCCAGCTCGCGGAGCGCTCGCTCACAGACGCTGCAAAAGAAGCGAGAAAAGCCTTAACAAGTTCGAAGAAAGAATCACGAGACAACGATTTACTTCTTAAAGGCCAGCTTTAAGAAGTAAAGGCCAGCTTTAAGTTTGGAGCCGGCATCGCTGATTGAAGGTAAATTTTTTTTTTTCAATTTATAACATAAATTAACAAACCTAAAACTTTGAACGCGTTTTTCTCAAAACCACTTTTTGGAGTGCGGCACGCAGCAGAACGTGAGCAATTTTTATCCGATCGACTTCAAATTTTTACTGTATCAATAAAAGTAGATTATCTAGAGAAGTACATAGGATTTTTTCGATATCTGAATAATTATAAAAGTTATAGCCTATTTTCGACGAGAAATTCTGCTGAAAAATCATTCTTTAATTTCAAAGGCGTGCCTGTTTTTTAAAAATCAATATTTTTCCAAATCCCTATGTACTTCTCTTCAAAATATCATATTATTAAGGAAAACACTCGGTATTTTTTTTTCAGATCGACGTTGAAGAGAGTTCTGCTGCGTGCCGCGAACCACTGCGGAGATGACGTGAGAGCTTCCCCAGCGCCACCATGCGGCGTGAAAAATGTGAAAAAAATGTTTTTTGATACATTAATAAACAAGGAACAAAACCCAAAAAAAATTTTCGAATATCTCTTTTTTCCCACAAAAAAAAATTCTTGAAAAATGTAAAAAAATAGGGGGTCACAGTGGTGTTGTCCGTTAAACATGTCTATATTGTGTACATTAGAGTGGTTAAAAAAACACGATATTTTTTTTTCCGGGCCTCAACGGAAATTATTAATACATTATAAAATATGAATTTTTACAAAATTTGAGTGGTCTAAAAATTTTGTTAGCTAGTGCTCAAGCGACTTTTTGGTATTTTAAAACATTTTTTGTTGATAATCTCGGCATGGAAATTCTTTTGTTTATTCTCATAGCAGGAAGTGTCAGTACTTGATGAAAGCGTTATTCGTTCAAAATTTGGACGCTCCGAAAAAATTTTAACAGCTGCCTCAAATAATTTTTTCGCATTTTTTTTCAATTTTCGGCAAAAAATCACGAAACAATCGAATCTCACTACATTCGTTAATTTTTTATTTTCTCTCATAATAAGAGGTATAAGTATTTGATGAAACATAATTTTCTTCAAGCATTAATGCTCCAAAAAGTTTTTTCAATTAGCTCAAGCGATTCCTTTCCATTTTCTTGTGTATTCAACTACAAGCATAAAAATCCTCCCTCGGGGAAAAAAACCTGGACAAGTACATTTATTGACTCCCTTTTCCATATATTTTCAGAAATATACAAACACTCCAGAAATCTCCCCTCACAAAAATCCCTGAAAACATCAAATCCTATCAAAAAGTAAAAAAAAGTGATCCTCTCAAAAAAATTATCAAAAAAGTCAAATCACACAAAACAAAAATGAGTTAATCCTCGCAAAAAGATAAGATTGAATTTCGCAAAAAGTTATAAAATAAATTGAGCTCCATTTAGATATATGTGGTCAAGTACGGGAGACGTTATTGTATTTTATAAAATCTACAAATAATGTTGAATGTTGATAGAAAAAAGAATTCAGCCCGGAAGTACAGTTGTTCTACCAAAAAAAGATTACAAACGAAAAAAATTAGAATGAAAAATTAGATTGAAAAACGCTATTAAAAAAAAATATACCCCAATGCCAGAAACTCTCTATAATCATTTTTTGGATGAAATTCCTGGTAGAATAGAGCAAAAATAACGTCATAATAATTTATTCTTTTATGAATTACAAAACATTAATTTTGCTGAAATACGACGTACGATTTTTCTTGCAATCCTACTTTGAAGATTTGGGCCGCTTGTTATAGGCCAGCAAACCTCGACAACGTTTCTCAAAACAAGCTCGCATGCGCGTATCGTGCTAAAAAAAGTATAGGTCCAATTTTTTTTCAAACCATGTATAAACTCCGTTCAAATTTCTTTTTTCACCAAGCAATGATTCTTCATTCCAGATTGAAACCAAAGAGAATACAATGGCAAAAGTAATATCATACACTTGACAAAGAAAAACAAAAAAAAATGTATATACTTTTGTTGATATTTTCTGTATGAAAGGTGTAACACGATCAAAAAAACTACTTTCATTCCAAGTTTCGACAACCACTACGAAGGGATTTTTATAACTTCTTTTATTTCAAGATTTTTTTTAAGAGCCGATGCTACACTTATTCTGGATTCCATTCGTTTTCTGAGACTGTTGTTATATATAGCTAACGTTGATGTTGATACTTAATCTAAAGATCTCAGAAATCGTTGCGCTTATGTCTAAGACGTTCTTATTAGATGTTTAAGTTCTACTAAATACAGTAGCCAGTATCAAAGTAATAATGTCAAGTTTTTGCAGTTTCGAAACGTGAGCGAGAATCTCATTATTGAATACCGAAATCCAAAATCCAAATCATTAGAAACTGAGGTTTGAAAAGCCTCTTTATCAAAATCTGATATTTCTCAGCGGAAGACGTTGCATTCAGAAGTTCGTTAAGTTTCTCGATTCGGTGTCGACAGTTGCGAAAAATTATGGTACAATTCTATTTAAAAATATGAACATAGTTCAATGGACGCAAATTTGTCGAAACATCTCGTAAAAATAAAAAAAAATATAGCTGAAAATTGCCATTTTGTACGATTTAAACACATATTTTTGTTCAGTACATTCTATACAATTAAAAATCTTTTCTTCTGTCCATTATATATTTATTATATTATGTTGAGTGTAAAAAAAAGTTCGATGGGAAAACATTGTTTCAGTAATGTCCAAACAAAAACCACGCCATTCGCTTTTTTGTTAAAGATTTGATTATCTCGTCATTTTTATCCAAAAATTCAAAAGAAAAATGCAGAAAAATTACGTGAGGCAGCTGTTAAAATTTTTTAAGTATCCAAATTTTGCACAGATTACGCTTTCATTAAGCACTAACACTTTCTGCTGTGAAAGTAAAATAAAAAAAATTTAATGTCGTGATTTTCAACGAAAAATAGGAAAAAATACGGAAAGGTCGCTTGAGCACTATCATAAAAATTTTTTAGAGCACCCAAATTTTGCAAAAAATCCTTTTTTATAATGTCCTAATATTTTTCGTAGAGGCCCGTGAAAAAAAAATATCGATTTTTTTTGAACCACCCTAGTATACATACTTAGGTGAAGTAAAAAAAACAGCATTTTTTCGGTGCTGCAGCAAAATATGGTAATACTTAATCGAAAAGTGATTTTATCAAGAATTGAATCCTTAATAAAAATTTTAAAGTCGAGTTATAAAATAAAATTGCAATAGGCTACGCTAGTTCGAGCAGTGCTGCGCTGTTATTTATAGAATAATTTTGATATATCTACTATTTTCTAATTTACGCTTCATAACATCAAGTCATTACTTTATAATACAGCATTACAAGAGTCCTAAAAAAATTTAGTTAAGAGTCACCGCAGCGGCTCGATGACAAGTATTGAAAAACATAAAGAATTGCATTAGCCTGCGCAAGTTTGAACACTGCAGCACCCTCATTTGTAGTATTTGTAGTGTAGTTTGATTGGTGACAAATTGATAAAAATTTACCATCGTACGTTGAGCGGATATGCACAGAGTACTTGTCCGGCCCGAAATTTTTTTGACTAGTTAAGCTAAAAATATGCTTTTCTGTTAACGGGAAATGTGTCAATCACTCTGATCATTTGAAAATCTTCTGGTGCAAATTTGAATTTGAATCTCCTGGTGCCGATTTGAATCTCTTGCCCGCCTTGGAACGTAATCAATTGATGACCGCTATTACATGGTAGGCTTATTCCGATTTTGTGCGTGTAAATGGTACCGGATTATTTATTCTGGGTTTACAATACCGTTTATATACGCACTTTAACATCAGTTTTCACTCCATGGGATGTTACAAAACCGGAATGAGCGTACCGTGTTACAGTGGTCGATAACCTGGGATATGTTCCACATGACCATTCATTCATTGATAAAAACTGGTTAGAGAAAAGGCAGCTGATTTGGAATACAAAATTTGTACTTACTTTACTAATTAAGGCCAGAGGGGACATCAGCTATGCCACAATCATGGGAGATCAATGGGGTTTTTTTAGTTATCTGTGCATGTGCCTGAAATGTAAATCGTTTGCTAGAGATTTGGACACGAGATTTTTGTTAACTATTTGCATCTCTTAGCGTTTTAAGATGATTTATGATATATAAAAAATTTATAGTAAATTGATTTTAATTAATGTGATCGTTTTATGAAAAATTTTCGTTCCGGACAAGTACTCTGTGCGTATCCGCTCAACGTACTATGGTAATCTTTTATCAATTTGTTACCAAACAAACTACACTACAAATACTACAAATGAGGGTGCGGCAGTGTTCAAACTCGCGCAGGCTAATGCGATTCTTTATGTTTTTCAATACTTGTCATCGAGCCGCTGCGGTGACTCTTGACTACATTTTTTTTAGGACTCTTGTAATGCTGTATTATAAAGTAATAACTTGATGTTATGAAACGTAAATTAGAAAACAGTAGGTATATCAAAATGTGTTCTATAAATAAGAGTGCAGCACTGCTCGAACTGGCGCAGGGTATTGCAATTTTATTTTATAACTCGACGTCTGACCATTGCGACAGCTATTAATTACATTTGCGAATTTTTATAGTTCCAAAAATTATAGGGTAATTCGTTGTGATAAAGCATATCCTGGCCAAAAACAGCATAAATGCTGTGGAAAAAGCTGAGACAAGTACATTTATGCCCCCCAAATAGTCGTTCCAGTCAATCCCTGCACCACCCAGTGCCAAAATACCGATCCCCTCATAAATTTACAAAAACCCGTCTAAGTCGTTCATGCAAAGATCTCCGCACAAAAGTCCTTTCTAAAAACCAACTCATCATACAAAGTTTATGGGTAACCGCTCTCATTATCTTATCAAATTAAGTCAAATTGTACAGAGGTGATAATTTCATTCTCGTAAATGTTGTGAGTTCACAAAAGTTGATAAATAAATAAAGTATATGTGGCCAAGTACGTGGGATTTTATTATGTCTATAAAATCTCCAATTATGTTCATATGCCATTTCTCTACTTAATGCTTTATTACAACGAATTATTATCCTATGACTTGGAACTACAAGGGCTTTAAAAAAAAAATACAGAATTGCATTAGCCTGCATGAGCTTGAACGCTGCTACACTCTCATTTGTAATATTTGTAGTATAGATTTATTGGTAACAAATTGATAAAAGTTTACTATTGTACGTAGAGCGGATACGCACAGAGTACTTGTCCGGCCCGAAAATTTTTCCCGAAAATTAAACCGCATCGGTTTAAACTCAGTTCAATTTTTTTGATATAATTTTGACATAGGATGAACTGAGTTTAAACTCCGATTAACGTTGGAGAAAACGGGCGTTACTTATACTTCCTGAAGAAAAGTCATCGACTATGACATCAACGAGCACAGTCTCGCATATCACCAGAAAATTTCTAGATATAACTAGTGTCACTAACTAGTGTCACGATCGAAAGAAAAAAAAAATAAAAAATACGTGAACTACCAACATCTTTTAAAACGTTGTAATTAATTAAATATCGCCGAAACAATTTTCGAAAACCGTTCGAAACCGCTCTGCTTGCTATAAAGACTCTAATAGCGACTCATCTTCGCCATCTTATAGTATATGTAAATGTACTTGTCTCGAGTCGCTACCGCGACTCTAGATATCAGAGAAATGGTATTTCAATATAATATTTTGGAGATTTTATAAAACATCATATAATCGCACGTGCTTGGCCATATATGCTTTAGTAGATCTCTATTTATCAACTTATTGTGAACTCCCAACATCTACGAGGTTTAAATTATATCACCTCTGTACAATTTGACTTTTTTGATAAGATAATGAGAGCGTTTTTCCATAAAATGTTGTATGATGAGTTGGTTTTTGGATAGAGGTTTTGTAGAAGGGGATTTTTACTCCGACGACTTTGTGTTAGTTTTAGTAAATTTTTGTGGGGATTTGGTTTTTCTGAGGGTTTGATCTTTTTTTTTCTGAGGGCGGTTTTTCATAACTTATTATGATGAGTTGGTTTTTAGGGAGGATTTTTGTGCATAGGGATCTTTATATGAACAACTTAGCGTGGGTTTTAGTAAATTTTTGTGGACATTGGTTGTTTTTTGAAAGGGCTTTTATTGGAACGTCTATTTGGGGGGCGTAAATGTACTTGTCTCAGGTTTTTTCACAGCATTTATGCTGTATATTGCCATTTATTTATCGACTGTTTGTGAACTATGAACTTGAACTTTTACGAGTATTCAATAAAATCGGAAAAAACTTTAAAAAAGTAAAAAAAGGATGCCAAGTATTAAAAGATTGCGACCTTAATTATAAAATGACCATTCAATATTTTTTCTGTTATTACTTAAAACTTCACCTCACCTCGAAAAAACCGAGCAAGAAATGTTTGTCCTTAATTTCCAGAAAATGAAAAAAATATTAACATCCATTCCACTCCTGTAATACGCAGAAGGGTACTTTATCTCGAAAACGATGATCAGTAATGTTCTTCTTGATTTTGAAAAAAAATTGAAATTCCACGATTCTTATTTCATTACTGGGATATGCTCAAAGTTACTTTATCCAGAAAAAAAAAACATACTAAAGAAATTTCGATATTAATTTTCAAATAAAAACGTATTCGCATCGTTTATTTTTTTATCGTGATATGTGAGAAGTTACTGTACACCAAAAAAATATCTCGCTAGAAATTGTTGCCCATGATTGAAAAAACAATGAAATGATTTTTTAACATAGCCAAGAATGGTGAATGAATTACGGGTTTCTGCATGGAATCATGTACACCTCGAATGGTACCTACTAAAGGTTGTTGTCACCTCAAGGGCTTCAAAAATAATTCTGCGGATATAAAGAAATTGTTATTCTGATTTTATGCTAGCTAAGGACTTATAAACATACAACAAAATTCCACAGAAAATGATACAAAAAACAATTACATGTTTACATATAAAAGTGCAAATACGCGTACAAATGCACGTATTGTATATACACGTATGTACCACACAAATTAATTGTAAAGATTACACACAAAATTGGCGCGCATGGTTTTCAAATGTAAGGTCGGGAAGATACAGTTGATCAAATATGCTATCCGAATAATATTCAACTAGTTTTTCCATCGTGAGTGACAGAATTCCGTTCCCTGGATAGAACAGGAGAGTCCCCATTAATGATCTGCTGGACGAAATCAATGACTAGGTTGTATTGATGAAATGGATAATCAAATGAGACGAACAGGAAAAATGGATGAATGAAATGAATGAATAGTTGATAGCTGAACGGTATATGTTGACGAACGAATCGGATAATTGAATCGGTGAATCGATGAATGGATGGGATGAATGGAGGGTTGGATTAAATGAATAAAAGACATGGACAATCAGATAAATGGATCGATGAAAGGGATGGATGGCATGAATGAATAGTCCCAAGGGCTAAGTAGAATAGATGAGTTGGATGAATAAATTCATCGATGAAATCGACCGATGGATAGAACAATGAATGGATGGATAATGGAATCAGATTTTTTGTACGTCCGGACTGACGATTAGATGGGCTAAATGAATAGATGGTTTGGACGAATGAATAAATAGGTAGGATAGTAAATGGGTTCGTGGATGGTCGGATGAGGCATGCTGGGATGGAGAAAAAATAAAATGAAGGAGTATTTGAATTCGCCCAATGTACAGATGAATGGAACGTTCCTTCGTTGAACTGACATTTGAAAACCATGCACGCCAAGTTTGTGTGTAATATTTGCAATTAATTTGTGTGGTACATTCGTGTAGATACAATGCGTGCATTTGTATGCGTATTTGCACTTTAATATGTAAACAAGTAATTGTTTTTTGTATCATGTTCTGTGGAATTTTGTTGTATGTTTATAAGTCCTTAGCTAGCATAAAATCAGAATAACAATTTTTTTTATATCCGCAGAAATATTCTTGAAGCCCTTGAGGCGATAACAACCTTTAGTAGGTACCATTCGAGGTGTACATGATTCCATGCAGAAACCCGTAATTCATTCACCATTCTTGGCTATGTTAAAAAATCATTTCATTGTTTTTTCAATCATGGGCAACAATTTCTAGCGAGATATATTTTTGGTGTACAGTAACTTCTCACATATCAGGATAAAAAAATAAAAGATGCGAATACGTTTTTATTTGAAAATTAATATCGAAATTTCTTTAGTATGTTTTCTTTCAGAATAAAGTAACTTTGAGCATATTCCAATAGTGAAATAAGAATCGTGGAATTTCAATTTTTTTTCAAAATCAAGAAGAACATTATTGATCATCGTTTTCGAGATAAAGTACCCTTCTGCGTATTACGGGAGTGGAATGGAAGTTAATATTTTTTTTATTTTCCGGAAATTAAGGATAAACATTTATTGCTCGGTTTTTTCGAGGTGAGGTGAAGTTTTAAGTAATAACAGAAAAAATATTGAATGGTCACTTTAAAATTAAGGTCGCGATCTTTTAATATTTGGCGTCCTTTTTTTACTTTTTTAAAGTTTTTTTCCGATTGATTTCATATCTTTTTGAAAAACGGCCATGACTACTAACTTTCCTGTAAAGGTAAAAAAATTGTCTCATTCAGAGCCAATGACTTTTTGGATGATTTTTTTTAAATTGAGTAACTTTCTTCATATAACAGCAAAAACATTGAATGCTCATTTTATAACTAAGGTCGCGATCTTTTAATACTTGGCGTTCTTTTTTTACATTTGAAAGTTTTTTCAAATTGATTTCCTATCTTTTTGATAAACAAAATGGTAAAAAAAATGTCTCATTCTCAGAAAATGATTTATTGGATGATTTGTTTAAATTGAGTAACTTCCTTCATATGAAGAAAAATCATAGTCCTGAACAGTAGATTCTTACATCATTGACGAACAGAAACTGTTGAGTTGGTTTTATTCTGATGAATTTCGAGATAGGTCAATCAATAACCATGTCTCTTGGACGAGACAAATTTGAAGTTGGTAATAAGACAAACTGTTAAACATACGAAAAGGATTTTATCATTAAAATCTTCTTAAAAATATATACAGAGCTCGCTAATATGACTCAGGACCACTTATTACATTTTATATGCGAATATAAAAGACAACATTCGATTTGCGAAACTTACATAGAAAGTAACGAAAGGACATAAGCATATGATTGAACAAATTTTTGTGTTTTTTTCAATGACATTATTGAACTTTACTTCAATCATATGAACTTGAGGGTATGGATCAGTCAGGCCACCTGCTTGCGGTTTCGGAAGTGCACATTCTCTCTCTCTCTCTCTCTCTCTCGCTCTCTCTCGCTCTCTCGCTCTCTCTCGCTCTCTCTCGCTCTCTCTCGCTCTCTCGCTCTCTCTCGCTGTCTCGCACTCCCTCGCACTCCCTCGCTCTCTCTCGCTCTCTCTCTCTCTCTCTCTCTCTCTCTCTCTCTCTCTCTCTCTCTCTCTCTCCCTCCCCCCCCTCCCTCCCTCCCTCCCTCTCCCTCACCCTCCCCCGCCCCCTCTCCCCCCTCCCCACCCCCCGCCCCTCCCGCTCCGCCGTCTAAAGGTTAAGGCTAGGGTTAATAAAAAAAATTATTTATTTAGGCACTGTTCAAAAGTGTATTTATTGAATTACACTTTATTTTTGCAGTATCACTCTTCTATCTATATATATAAAAGTCACTTTAACCAAAAGTTGAAACTGACCGCGATCATTATAACCACACGACCGTTGAAAGGTATTAAATATTCACTGAATACGAGTTTATCATACACCACTCTCTTAATTATCAAAAAAAAAAAAACAACGAGAATGGTTTCTAAATAAATATTTTTATTGCATCCGAGAAACATTTTATGGTAAAAGTGAAGAGGCACCGTTTTCTACTCCGTTCTAGAGTTTACGTTCGGAAAAATGGATTGTTAGGACTAGGGTTAATAAAAAAAAAATATTTATTTGGACACTATTCAAAAGTTTATTTATTGAATTACACTTTATTTTTGCACTATCACTCTTCTATCTATAATATAATAAAAGTCACTTTAACCAAAAGTTGGAAGTGACCGCGATCTTTATAACCTGACAACAAAGATATTAAAAATTCACCGAATACGCGTTTATCATACACCATTCTCTTTATTAGAAAAAAAAGCGAAGAGAATGGTTTCTAAATAAACCTTATTATTGCATGCGAGGAACATTTTATGGTAAAAGAGAAAAGGGATCGTTTTCAACTCCGCCGTAGAGTTTACGTTCGGGAAAAAAATTGTAAGGGCTAGGTTTAATTAATAAAATTATTTATTTGGGCACTGTTCAATAGATCATTATTACACTTCATTTTCCCACTATTACTCTTATAACTATATCAAAGTCACTCTATACTCGTCTATCTATCTATAAATGCCACTCTAACTAAAAGTTGAAATTGACCGTGATTTTTGTAACCTCACGACTGTTTTAAGAAAGATATTGGTCAGCTGTCACATGGACCATCGATCGTATATCACCGAAGTTTTATGCCAATATTACACTGTAAAAAATTTCCGTATGAAAATTAATACACATGTATAGGAAGTTTTTACGCGGATACCGTACATGAAAATTCAGATACGCTGAGGAAAATTGAGAGACGCGGTATTTTAATGAAACGAGCACTGTTTAGTAAAATTAATATACTTGTGTATTTGAAAAATCATATACATGTAAGAAATGTTGACTTTGTGCATATTAAAAACACGAAACATCAACTAATATTACTATACAGGTATATTAAAGTTCATGTTACCAGCATAATAATTTTCAGATTCAAGATTACTAAATTTCAGGCACCGTATAACGTTTTCGCATTACATATGTCTACGATATTTCTAGAAATGTATCATAAAATTTGGTGATGCTTTTTGAATATTAATATACGAATGAATTTTAAATAAATTCAGCTATTATGAATTTTTACGGGGAATACATTAATTCATGTACAATAGTGTTCGATTTTTTAAAGTTGAAGGTCGAAATCATGCAGACATCTCAAGAAATTAATTAGAGTGACTTATCACCACTTGATGCCGTGGCAATCAAGTCGAGCAATTATCACCGTAAAAATTTTTATTATAATCTCATCTTGTGTTTTTATTATAATAACATCTTGTTAATTTTAACATCTTATTAATTTTAACATCTTGTTAATTTTATTATAATAACATCTTGTGTTAAGTTTGGTGTTTACCATTTTCATGTTTTACACAATTTTCTTAGATTCGAGCGACTTGTATATATCCTCGTCCGAAGCACGTGCCTCCTATGAGAAAGTCGATGCTCTGCGCCACACGGTGGCCAGAGTGCGAAGCACGGTGCCCACAGAGCGTTACGAATTTCCTACACTTGTGTATTAATTTTAATATTGAGATTCTTATAATTAATACATAGGCAAATGAATTTTAATACACGGATTTTTTTTTTATACTGCAGGGTATATTAATTTGCATTCCCATTTTTGTACCGTATTTTTAAGAGATAGAGTTATGATGGGAAATAACATGTATCGTATTATTAACATTCATGTGTATCTTATTTTTCAGTCAACTGTCAAGAAAAGTGAAGATCATACTGTAATTGTAATATATTGTTGATAGTAGATGAATTCATATACATTTGTATTAATTATCAATCAAACATATTATTTATTTCAATGCATGTCCACAAAATTTTCAGATTTCATATGAATATTCAATGTTATGCATCTTAAATTCCACATCAGTAACCAAAATTTATGTTCATATTTGAATTTTGGCATACGAGTGCAATAATTTTCATTTCATACACCCGGTTTGTAAATTTCATTTACCGTTGTATTGTAAAAGTATTGTAAATTTCATATATTTTTAAACTGTGTAGAAATCCTTACAAAAATTATCGAAAGTAATAGGTTCCACCGTATCTATCATATTCAAAGTATCGATCATGGGTCACTTCTATATTTAGGTTTTTTGGCCCTCTACAGGTTAATAAGTGTATTTTATATTAATCCATATTTTTATCCATATCCTTAAGGATATGGATCAGCCACGTAAGTGCGAGAGAGATATCTGCAAATTTCGAAGTGGAAATTTTTGCACACCATTCGTTCAATCGTAATAAAGAACTTTCAGCCGATGTTTGCCTTTTTTCTCCGTGGGCTCCAACTTTTTTATTCCAATCGGACGAACGTTACGGAAAAATTTTACTTTCGAAGATCCGAAACAGATGGGGTGACTGATTCACCATCCACTGCCTAAATTTGAGTAAAATTTTGAACTGTGCCCAAATGAATGGAGTGATCTTCAAAGTAAGTTATAACATTTTTTAAACAATTTTTTAAAATTCGAAATTTAAAAAAATGTAGTTTTTATTTGATAGTGATTCTTTTATGCATCGTTTCTGTTCAGAACTACTGTATGTTTTAAATAATCTGCACTGAAAACTCGACTTTGCTTAATCAGCTAAATCTGGCGAACAAAGTGAATTTTGTTGATTAATTAAACGTTTGGTCCTGGTGAACAATATTTATATGAGCAAGAGAATTAAGTGGTTGGAACAATTAAATCTTCTGTTGGATCAACAAAATGTTTTGTTTGCCGCCCGTCAGTTGACTCAACAGCAGATTTAGTTGGTTCAACAAAAATTTTGCCAATTTAACAAAGTCAGTTTCTCAGTGTAATAATTTTATAAGGATAAAAGGTTAATTACAGGGTTTGCATTTATTTAGTGAGTTCGTGATCATGAGTGATAGGTACATTATAAGAATTAAGTAAAGAAACTCACGAAGTACTTCGCTCGAATTTTTTTTTTTAATCAAATTTTCTTCGTTTGGAATTTATTTTCTTGTAGGGGCAGTTTCCCTTCGATCGGACGGCACCTATCGCCGGACAGGATGATTTCTGAAGCAGTTTGATATAAAATCAACCCTTTATACTATCGAAAGGCATAAGGGGGTTCCTCCTTACGCCTCTCGACACTGTAAACAGTTGATTTTATATCGAACTGCTTCAGAAATCGTCCTGTCCGGTGATAGGTGCCGTCCGGCCGTAGGGGAACTACCCCTATCGGAATTTATTTTCATACTTATTTTTTATTCTTATCCTTGTTCTGTAGAACAACTGTACTTTCAATTAATTAAAAAAATTTTATTCGAGGTTAATAGACTTTTATGTATTTGACTATTAATGCTTTTACAGTTTTAATTTATTTAATGCCTTTTTGTGAAGTCTAGTATTAATTCTTGATCAGGTTTGAATTGGCATCTTTTGTGAGATTATGATTTGATTGGTAAATTTTTGTGAGGCTCTTCTTTTAATTTTTTAAGAGATTTGATTTGAATGTTTTTTTTCTGGAGGTAATCTCTTTTATAATTGTGTTGAGGGTTTTGTGTTGAGAAGGCGATGATATACCGGAACTACTATTTGGGGGAAGTAAATATACTTGTCTCAACTTTTTTTACAGCCTTTATGCTGTTTTTTTTGCGGGGATTCAATATTGCAGAAACAATTTTCGAAAACCGTTCGAAACGCGATGCCTGCTGTAGAGTCATGTAGCGACTCGTCTTCAACATTCAACATACGTAAAATGTACTTATTTTGAGTCGCTACCGCGACTCTAGATAATAATTGTTTAAAATCTATAGAAGGGGGGGGGGGTAGTCCGTTTCACTGTTAACAATAAGAATTAGTTTCACGTAATTTTCATAAAAATGATGTTTCTCAGTATTTGTAAATAAATGTTGACGCGTTACAAACTAAAAAATGTCGCCATTAGCGAAGAATCGACATGGGCAACAGCAGTTTATCCAAAGAAGATCTGCATTTCCAAGGACAATTTCAACAAAGGAAGAAGCAGGTAGACCACACAACCCAGTGTCAGCAGTAAACGGTGGATAACGTTGCCGAGTCACCGTGTATCTCGCGTAGTGTCATTATACCTCGTAATCGGTGTTACGTTTAATTAAAGTTGTAACACTCGACGAAGAGGTTCGCTCGAAGGGGTTGGTCTTGTTATGCGAATGGCGTACAGAAAAGAGAGAGAGAGAGAGGAGAGAGAGAGAGAGAGAGAGAGAGAGAGAGAGAGAGAGAGGGAGAGTGAGTAAGAGAGGGAGGAAGAGGGGAGTGGAAAGAGATGAGTTCTCTACGGTGTGCTTGTGCGAGGTTTCATGAGAACGGGGTATCACGAAAGTCGTGTCGTAAAGGACCCGTTGCCTCGGTGAGTCGTTCAACCAGACTTCGTGTCTTTCGTAATACGGGCATCTTTGTGAAGCGTGTTACAGCCACCATTTTCCTTATCGCGCATAGGCGAACGTGTCATCTGCTTTGGGGGCGTTTTGGACCTCTTATATATGCCAGGCATTTCTACAACCCGTACATCGTCTTCTTCTTCTTCTTTTTCTTCTTCGCCCTTCTCATCTTTTGCTTCTTCTACACCTTCAACCCCTTGACGCCGTTTTATTACCTTTACCTTGCTTTCTCAAAGACAGGAGTGAACACATAATTTATTATTCCTGAAATTTCATCTGTATAAAAGTAGGATGATATCTTCTCTAATCATTTTATATCAACAATTCTGATCCGACATCATCTCCAAAACTCGATGAATATTAAAAAAATAATAATAATGGCAAACGATTGATTACTATTTATGACGCACCTAAAGATTTTTTGTTGTTGTTATTTTGTTTGATGCATCATCTCGTACAAAAAGCGCAAAGTCGAGATTACTCTCCTCTTCACTTTTCGCTTTAACCGCGACGAATCGAGATTTCCATTTTTCATCATGGTTCGAGCTCGCTGTAATAGAGATGGGAGGGTGAAATACACTAGCCGCAGGCGGATAGACGAGCGGCTGCATCGTATACACGTTTTATATATTCTGTGGCCTGTGCTTTTCTGTGTTGTATGAAACCGCTCGTGACATTATCGTCGATATTTGCAAACGGATTCTACTGTCGAGCTGCCGACATCCATGTATAACCATCGCACCGTGTACCCCTTCACCCCTCCCACTTCCCAATCGACCCCTGCACCCTTGTGATAATGAAGTGGTTTCAATTCCGGCCCCGGGGCATACGCCATTTTCGTTCAATGCCCGTATGTATAAACGCGAATATCGTCATGTAAAATACTCTGAACAAAACTACTCTGCTAAAAAGTTCGACAATGTCGACAATTTTGGAAAATAATTTCAATGCATCCTCGACCATTCATCGTTATCCAAGTCTTTTCGTATGAATACATTCCGTAGTTCTTGTATTAGTCTTCAAAATCAATACAATTTTTTCAATTTCTATACTTATTTTATATAGGGGAGGGTCGGGCAAAGTGAAATGACCCCTCCCCCCCCCCCGAAAAAAGTGAAATTTCTTTTTTCAGCGCAAAACCGAAAGATTCGATCATTTGACGCAAGGCATGCATTGAAAAAGTAGCATTCATTGAAACGACTAATATTTCTCACGTGACAATTGAAATATATTTATTCTTTTTTAAATGAATATTCAACGATAATTTGTATGAACAAAAATTTCTTTTGCTGCAAAACGGAAATGTGAATTTCTGACTAGCATAAGAACACTACTAACAGTGCTGTAAGCATGTTTGACAATCATTAATTGTTCATTAGACTGATGCAAAATATTTTTTTTTATTTTCCTGCTCCTAGAAATTAAACTCGTGGCAGCCTGGCGGCAAGTCTGTTTTGCTAGATACTATCTAGCGGCAAAGTCGATAACCTGACCAGCGGCTAGCGTTATATGTAACGCTGTGAAAACTAGCAGCTACATCGTCAAACTGTGCAGCCGCTAGACAGTATTTTCCGAACGGCTGGTCAGCCGCTGGACACAAAATGCACATTTTCTAACAGAATTTCGAATCAAATACTAGAAATAATTTTCAATTTTGCTAAAAAGTAATGACGAATGTTCTGCATTTTAATGAATCCAACTTCAACATCAACACATTTATCATTTGACATAAATATGTAACTTGCATTTGAGATTGTTCTTCTGATTGTGATTCTCCCAAGAATTGTATACTGAATAAAAATTTTAAAGGTCGCTCAAGCGAGTTTTTAATGATTTCGGCTATAAATGGATACATGATCGAATTTCGAGCTGGTGTATCGGGACTATATTCGGACTAAAATGTAATGTGAAATATTGATCTAAGAAGTGTTAAAATTAGTTCTATCTTCATAATTAACTGTCAATTTGTATACAATTATTAGATTACTTAAAACGTACAGTAGTTTTGAGAAGATACGACGTATAAAAGAACTACGAACAAGTGAAAACTTTAATTTTTTTCAATTTTGTAAAAAAAAAAATTTGAAAAAATATTACACTGAAACATCCATTCCAACAGATCAACGCATCGGAAAATATTCCATAAAAAATGACACCGAGGAAATACTCCAATATCATCAGAATGCACCGAAAGTTTATCAATAAAAATAGTCATAACGAAACGAGATTTTGAAACAAAAGAGTATGCGCACCAAATTTCCAGAGCAAGGGTTTGATTGGAAAAAAGAATTTCGGTCGAAGTGCCACATGAGTTTTTCTTTTATAACGTTTATTGATCACGAATTATATCTCATGAACAATAGGGAAAACAAAATTGGTAAAGTACTTATGAATTTTTTTTTTCAAATCAAATATCGTTTCTCTCAAAATTATTTCGCATCACTTGATTCCATTTTGGGTTGGAAGTGCAAATAGTATTTCCATGTATTTAACCACTCTAGGGTGGTTTAAAACTATGTATAATTCAAACTTAGAATGGTATCATACACCATTCTCTCGGTTATATAAAAAACGTAGAGCATAGTTTCGAAATAAACCTTATTATGGCATGCAAGGGACATTTTATGGTAAAACAGAAGAGGCACCGTTTTTGACTCCATTGCAGAGTTTACGTTCGGAAAATTGGAATATTGAGGCTAGGGCTAAAAAAAAAATTATTTATTTAGGCACTGTTCTAAAGTTTATTTATTGAATTACACTTTATTTTTGCACTCTATTACGATTCTATCTATATATTCAAATCGCGTTAACCAAAAGTTTCACTTTAACCAAGTAAAACTGACCGCGATCTTCATAACCTAACGACTGTTCAAAGATATTAAATATTTACCGAATACGAGTTTTTCATACACCATTCTCTTGGTTAACAGAGAAAACGAAGAGCATGGTTTCTAAATAAACCTTGTTATTGCATTCGGGGAACATTTTGATGGTAAAAGAGAAAAGGGATCGTTTTCGATTCCGTTGTAGCAGAGTTTACGTTTGGAAAAAAATTGTAGGGGCTAGGTTTAATGAAAAAAATATTTATTTAGGCTCTGTTCAATGGTTCATTATTACACTTTATTTTCCCACCATCACTCTTCTGTCTATAAAAAAGTCACTCTTTACTCGTCTATCTATAAACACCACTCTAACCAAAAGTTGAAATTGACCGTGATCTTTATAACCTCACGACTGTTTTAAAAAAGATATTGGTCAGCTATCATATGGACGATCGATCGAATATCACCACACTGAACCACGAAATGATTTTTTTTATAAATTTATCCATAAAATTGTTCACACGTCCCGCATTTCGTTATGTCAAAACAACATTCAAACTTTCCGTTGGCTCCGTACAGAGGAAAGACGAGTCGTCGTGACCAATCGCAACTTGTTGCTTCCGTCGCAGGAGACCGGCTTTTATGGAAATGGGTTTTGATGGGCATCAAAATGCCTTTGATTATATCGTCTGAGCGCATATACAGACACGGCAAATTCTTGAATGTAGTAGAATCGAGCATAATCCTATGCCTGTGCAAAGTTTTTTTCTCAGGAATTACGCCACGAATCATGCTGATTTCGGTCTCATTCGAAAGATAATTTGTTCATTAATCTCCAGTTCAATTTTCAAGGCCTCAAATGACTCATGAGCTTCGTAAATAAACGAAATGACATGCCGATTTTACCCCCACCACCGCGAAAAGTTTTGTTAGGAGAAAATATAGTCTCGGCGAGCCTCGGGCCAGCAGACGACAGAGCTGTCAATGTACTTGTCCCGAGACTCTACCGAGTCTCTTGATATCAGAAAGTTTAAATATAATAAAAGCTAATAAGAGATTCGTCAGGTTCCCGAAAGTTTTGGAATCCAAAAATCATATTTTCTATCATCCAGTTTGCGAAAAGTCAAGTTTAGATAGTGTAAGATTCCGATATAGAACGTTCAGAATGATCAAAATTCCGAAAACTCACACATAAAGCAGATAGCATGTAAGCCTGACGCGATTAGATGGCAGCGCCACTGCTCTATCGCATGTATTTTCGAAGTTTCGGTCTTCAGGGAAAATTTTTTCGGAGTTTTGATCTTTCAGAGTACTATTCTTTCGGAATTTTGATCTTTCTCGGTAGAATTTTTTCTGAGTATTGATCATCTTTCAAGTTCTATTGTAAACATATAATATGAGGATGTTTACACCTGTCGGATATTCCTATTTTCGGAACTTTTCTCTGTAGAAATTTTCGCCATTCAGGATCTTGAATATCAAGAGACGCGGTAGCGGCTCGACGCCAAGTATTATAAGAAAAAGCCAGCGCGAGGCCTACCGCACGCTTATATATGCGAATATGCCGGTTTTATGATGTCATGGCGTTTTCAAACCATTCTGACGGACGAACCATTTGATCAAAAAATCTGAATATTGGTGACGATTTTTTTTCGCTTTTTCTCTTTCTATTAGTCTTTGTTGCAAGTAAATCCGTCCAGCTCATCTTGGGATATGATGATTTAGCGAAATAAAATCGAACGTTTCGGGATACTGCGCTTTCTTAGGATCAGACAGGCGTAAGTCGCGCTCGAATGGGCGGGACATACGCTCTTTTAACAATAATCTACATTTCTCTACTGTCCGTCACGCTGCCCACTGAACGAGGCTACCCCCTCTCATTGCGCGCCGCTGAGTGAGAGAGACAGCGCGTTAAACCTCGTCCTCTCTCTCCCGCTTGTAAAGCGTGCTTTCTCTTTCCCGCTGTTTCGCGCGCTTTATATCTAGAGACGCGGCAGCGTCTTGACGCCAAGTATTAAATAGAAAGGCAAGACGTGCAGTGTATCTTTACTCGTGATTGGGCGATTTCCCCTCATTTATATATATATATGGCACGTTCCACCAATTGTGGGGGAACGATTGTGCGCCTATTTTTCTTTTTTCCTACACTGAGAAAAAAATTTTGTTGAAAATACCAAATACGTTTTGTTGCCTTAAAATTTTGTTAGTTTAAACATTGCTCAGATGCGCTAAATAAGCTACAGTTATTTCAACTAAACGTGTGGGTTAAATCTTATTTATCTGTTCAACATTATGATTTTGTCAGAAAAACTACTACCATTTATTTGATTTTTTCTGATTTTTATTTGGTCTAACAAAATGTGCATTTGATTATGAAATATCAACTCAATTAAACGATTTTGTCATACTGAAGGGATATTGCATACGTTCAACTGAATGATTTAGGATGATCGAACAGAACTTATTGTTCAATCACGTAAATGTAATTATAAAGTTCATTCGCTCAAGATAACAAAACATTTTGCTTAAGGACTGTTTTTCTTTGTTCCATCGACTAAAAGTTACTTCAATTTAATTAAGTCACTTGTTCATTTTAAAAACGATTACTTTGTTTCTCTAAAAATAATTTATTTAAAGATACGCATATTTTGCTTTGGTGATAACTATATTTCACGAAAATACAACAAAATATTTTGTTCACGTACTGGAAAAAGCAGTATTTAAATTATCAAAGTGAAAAGTTTAATCGAACGGTATATACTTACAACAACAAAATGCTGCGTTGATAAGCGAACACATTTTTTCAAAATCAAGAATAGATTCAGTTAATTCGGTATGTTGTAATCACAATGGAACGAGACAATTTTATTTTAATTACGAAACTGCTTTAAACAATTGGACATAAAATTTGAAGAAATAAGAATTCGATTAAGTTGCGTAAAACTCAGTTATTTCAAAAGCTAAAATATAGTCAATCTAATTAAATATCTTTTTTTCCAACTAAAGCCGATATTGAGTGAACCAAAAACCTTTTTTAGTGAAAGGTCTTCTTTTGTTGTATAATCTACATATATTGTTAATGTGAATGAATATGAGGTTGCTGCAACGACACATTCCTTCGTTGTAAAGAAATACGTAGCTTTTATAACATTATCCCTCGTTCATAATAAACGAATATGCATGATATCGATCAATCAAATATTGTTCGATTTGAATATAAAAACGCTTAATTTAAACAAAAGACATTTGTAATTCACATGAGGACAATATATACATTTAAATGTATTTTTTTTCATTATGAATAAGTTTTTATTTTTGATTCTGAAATATGTATACAAACTTCTTAAGGCGCTCTATCCATTGTCTGAGTGCGAGAGAGATAGCTAGAAAGCAAATTCCCATTTTTCTCGGAGAAAAAGGAACACTATAAGCCAAAAATATGTATTCACCTGTTTTTTTAACGTAATGACTAACATAGTCATACACGTAAGAAAATCTAGTGTTTTTCACGGGACTGTAACCCGTGGTGTTAGGTACAAACATTCGCTACCTAATTCTTCATCAGAATTGGTCGGAACGTCGTACCATACTCGGCTCCCGCAATTTATGCCCATCCACAGACCGGCGTGTATGTGAGAAACTTGGTGCTCTGCGTCACGCGGTGGCCAGAACGAGAAGCTACTTTAACGTTGCCATCGTTGCTCCAAGCATTATTTTGTTCGTTTAGCAAAATTCTTATACGTTATAGGCATGCAAAGGTTTGACCTTGCCTTTGTACCATAAGCCACTGCGCCACTGAGTCGAGTAGCACGTTTATTTCTTTTTCCTCCTAGAAAACTCCGAGTCTTATTAATTTCATAATGACACGTGTTAAAGAAAATTTTAGCCCCGACTCCAACATTATATTGTTAAATCAAAGGAACCGTTAGATAAAAGGAACAACAACATTTTCACAATCTACGTTTTACGAATGATTTTTTTCACTCTCATACGAAATCGTATGTTTTATCAATTATTTTATTTTGAACGAAACTTTTCTTTGCAATAAAAAATATATTTTGTTCGATCAAGAAAATAAATAGAAAAAACAACAAAGTATGCTCTTGACGCATACCTTATATCTGAATTATCATCGATTCAAACGAAATATCAATTTTCACTAATTATACACGAAACTCCATCAAAATTAATTTACTTTCGATAACGCAGCGTTTTGTGCAATTGGAAACATGAATAGATGAAGATGGAGAAGAAACAAAACTATCTTGTCAGGTTAACAAACTAATTGGTGTTCGAAACGATAATTCAGTTGTTGCAAATCTACTCATTGAATTCTACCTTATTGGCTTATGGTACAAAGGCACAGTCAAACCCTTGCCTATAACGTATAATAATTTTGCTAAACGAACAAAATAATGTTTAGAGCAACGATGGCAACGTTAAAGTAGCTTCGCATTCTGGCTACCGCGTGGCGCAGAGCACCAAGTTTCTCGCATACGCGCCCGTCTGTGGAGGGGCATAAATTGCGGGAGGCGAGTACGCTACACCGTTCCGACCGATTCTGTTGTAGAATTAGGTAGCGAACATTTGTACCTTATACCACGGGTTACAGTCCCGTGAGAAACACTAGATTTTCTTACATCTATGACCCCATGGTCATTATGGTAAGAAATCAGGTGAATACATATTTTTGAATGATAAGTGATTCGATAGAACATATTTGAGAATCGAAAAAAAAAACATTTATTGATGATATGAATATTGTGAATTAAAAATGTCTTCCGTTTGATTTAAGCTTTCGTATTTGCAAACCAACAATATGCATTTGTTGAATATGTTAAAAAAATACTTCAATGAAACAAAAGAATATTGTATAAACTTTATATTGGTTCGTTACAATCGGATATGCCAATGGGAGAACTACATATTTATTTATAATGAACGAGGGATAGAGTTGTAAGAGCTACGTATTTGTTTTAAATAAACGAATGTGTCGTGTCACAGTAACTACATATTCGTTCACAACACGACTATATGTAGACTAAACAACAAAACAAGATCTTCCATTGAAATAGATTTCCGATTCACACAATATCGGATTTAGTCGGAGAAAAAGACATTTGGTTCGATCGACTATGTTTTAGCTTTTGAAATAACTGAATTTTACTCAACTTAACCAAATTTTTATTTCCTCAAATGTTTATATCCACTTGTTTAAAGCAGTTTCGTAATCAAAAGAAAATTGACTCGTTTGATTTTAATCACAACTGACATAATCAACTGAATCTAGTCTAGATTTAACAAAACGTATGCGCTTATTAACACACCATTGTGTTGCAATAAGTATACATCGTTGAATTGAACTTTTCATTTTGTTGATTCAAGTATTGGTTTATTTAGTACGTCAACAAAATATTCTGTTGTATTTTCATAATATATAGTTGAACGTATTCAAACGAAAAATTTTGTTGGGGTGAACAAATTTTAGCTATACCAACAAAATTTTTTTCTCAGTGTATAAATTTATACATATGTTGGGGACATCGAGAAAAGCGCTGACCTAAATTTTTAGACCCCTATCACTATTAGGACCCGAGATAAACGATGTCCTATTTTTCACCTGTTTAAAATTTGTCTAATTTCACGCGTCATTTACGCGTTTAATTTCGTTCCTAGGACATTTTTGACGGAGGTATTTTTTTTGTAAAAAACTGTAAATTTTCCAAAAAACATCAATTTTAGTCTATCGATTATCCTTATGACTAAAAATTGAGTTTATTTCTTTAAATCGCGTTTTTTTTGGTCTTCCACCCTATTAAATGGTCATTTTTATTTTTTTTTTTGAAAAGCTGAGACTTTTTTACATAGATTTAAGTTCTTTCGGGAGTGGGACTCTTATAGGAACAAGGCAAGAAAAATTTATTCGAAAAAAAAAATAAATTAAATTTCTATGCTAAAATGTCCCAATTAGCCATTTTTACAAAATTTTAAATATCGTATACATGAAAAACTTTCATGTTATTACTCACAAAAATCATGTCCCTAGGAATATTAATGAAAGTCGTAAAATAAAAGACTCAACAAGCATATGAAATTGGATTATTCAATGAAATATCTTTATTTTTTCTGATTCCTCACAACCACTGTATTTTTTGCATATAATTATATTTTGTACTGCCGATGGGGCTATGTTATGGAAATGTTTTGTGCCTTTTACTGTTATAGCCTTCTGAAATCGATCATTCAAGAAATTTGCCGTTGTGGAATAATTATCATTTGTGCAGTAAACAGGGTTAACATTAGGCATATTTGCTTCAACCCAATTGTATAAATCAGATGGGGTTAATATTTGTTGAGTGGTACCCATCCTCAAGCTTGCCAATTTTGCACGGCGTTTTACAATCCCACCAAGACCGTCGCAGGGCCCTTTACCATGGGCTGTTGGGAAAAAATGCCAAATTGCCTCGATTCCAAAATCATCTTTATGATATGCCAAATTTATAAAAGATTTTTTATTTTTAAATTGTTGGGGAGCCCCATCCGAAAAGTAATGAATTAAATTGATTTTTTCAAATTTATGATTCAAAAATGCGATGAGATTTTTTGGAACATATATACGCTCACAGAATCATGTTTAAGACAGTCCCAAATACCCACAAAAGATATGTGTTTATGTCTTTATGATATGCCAAATTTATAAAAGATTTTTTATTTTTAAATTGTTGGGGAGCCCCATCCGAAAAGTAATGAATTAAATTGATTTTTTCAAATTTATGATTCAAAAATGCGATGAGATTTTTTTGGAACATATATACGCTCACAGAATCATGTTTAAGACAGTCCCAAATACCCACAAAAGATATGTGTTTAAGTTCGTCATTTTCCTTAAAATAGACAACTACTGGATATACAGTCGCTTGACTATTATTCCAGTGGTATCCCGGAGCTGCCTCTTGAACCGTAAATGCGTAATTTTCTGCAAAATCCTTCACGACAATCAATTCTGATGGCTTCAGTTCAGTTTTCAACTGACTGTAATATTTAGACTGCTTTTTTACGACAAAATCATGAGGCAATAATTTTTCCAATTGGTCAAATAAGGTCTCCGTGAAGTCCTCCGACAAACACACACTAGTTATCAAATTACATCGATCAGTGTTTGTCCAAATCTTGAATGTGATTTGCTCAATTTCCTGCTCTTCAAATGCATTTTTAAAGATGTCAGCAATATGCTCGGTTGATCGACACTCAGAACATTTTCGATACCAACAGTCATCATTTGGATCGGAGCATACTAAAGAATCCAGGAGTGTTCGATAAGTTATCTTTTCACCATGGCATTTTGGAAAAAGGCTTGAAAAATTACAACCTGTACAAAAAAAGGAATTCAATTGATTTGATCTTTCGTATAATTATTGTTACATTTTTTCCATACCTTCCAACATTAGTTTCAAATTTTGGTGTATTGTGCATACACATACAGTGTGAGTACCTGGCGCTCCAGCTAAGCAACAATATGCTGGTCGTAAACTAGCGAACTTGGAGAAACCGACTTTCATCGATGGATATTTCTCTTTAAATGCTGAGTACAATTCATTAATATTACAAAGGACCAGCCGTTTTTGTTCTTTCGATTTTGTCCCATCAGCATGTTTTACCATGACATAATCTTTTATGCCAGGTAGTATTCGAGAGTATTCATCATCCTCGTAAATTTTTTTTTTCATCATATCCTCCACTTTCTGATCCAAAGGTTTATTACCAGCTTTTTCTTCGGCAGACGTTCTGTAATATCCTTTTATCTCAGTGTCAATTAACCGTTTAGGAGCGCCAGTTTCATTTTGAATCTTTTGTACACTCCAATTGAGTGGCAGCAGATTTAAGAGTTGAATTTTGGATTCTCTATAAAATCGATTAAAATAATTTATTTGAGCAATTATAGCGAATAATTAGTTGAAGAACATGAAGTGCGAAATTAACCCTACTTGGAAGTGCTGCTTTGGATAGACTCTTTAATTTTTGATAAAGTGTATTTGAAATCCTCGATAGTTGTTGCTTCATCAGATTTTACCGTAAAACCAAAATCAGTCTCAAATTTTTCTTTTGCAGCATTCTTAATTTCAACCAGCTTACGTTCTGTATAACTTTTGATATGAAGTCTGCGAATGAAGTAAGAAAATTTGTTTATAAATTTGTAAAAATACGAAGATTTAAGGAAGCTTAGCCACGTCGTCGTTCCGTGACATCTTGAAATGTGTATAGGGTGTAAATAGGTAGTCAACTGACACGCGTGTAAAATTTCAGAAATTCGTCTTTTTAGTGATTGAGTTAAATGTATTCAAATATTATGAAAAATATACAGGGGTACGGGAACTATACCTAAAAGATCGTGTAATTTCCCATATCGCGAATGAACATTATTTATGATATTTATGGAAAACTACACAATCACAATAAAATATCTAATGAACATTCGGTCAAAATTTTATGATGATTGACTTACTAGTAATAAACATTCATCACGTTAAAGATTGACTCCTATAGTATTTTAGTCAGGAATGAATGAAATTTCGGTTTCAACCAGGGATGAGTACCCGATTAATTCAATGCTTTGTAATTTTATTTGACAAAAAAAAGTTAAAACGTTATTTATTTCTCCGAATCAATCACTCTGATATTAATTTGGAGTGATAGGGCATTTTCAAATAAAATTAAAAAATTGATTCTACTTCGACACCCACACGATACGATTCTCCGTGCATGAACTACCTTAATTGAAAATGTAGTTGTTTTTCTTTATTCCTATATACCTTTGCCGCTTTATAGGACTTAGACCTAAAAACTCATCGATGGAAGTGTTCGTTGCTCTCTTTTGAGAATTACTGGGGGAATAGTTTTCATCGTCTATTTTTTCCAAACTCTCTTTTAGAGTTCCACTCAATGTCTCAAGAGAGGAAGTATTCTCGGAGGAGGAAGAGGGAACGTAAGCTCTGACTTCTTTGAGACATGTAGTGCACAACCAATGATTTTGTTGTGCCGAAGGAAATTTGTCTAAACAATTGACAGGAAATACCCGAAGATTTTTCACATTTTTATTGTCTATATGAAAATAAAGAAAGAAAAAAAAAATTATGAGAAAAAATCATTCTTGAATATAATTCAAAAGAAGAAGGAAAAATACGTCGATGCAATTTTAATTGATTAATTCTCAATAGATAGTGAATAATTGGGAAGCGTACTTTGAAATTATTATTAGAATCAATAAATTCGATGGTCAGATCGAATGATATGTATACACCAAAAGAGGACACTGAAAGAAAAATTCCCTTAAAAAAATTTATTGTTTTCATTAGTTCCAAAAATATTCTGTTGAAAGTAAAACCAAGTAAAAACGAATGAACGTTTTTTCCTTCTTATAAATTTATTCCGAAGCTTGTATGCATAACAGTTACTCACGTCCAGGCTGTTTACCAAATGGATTGCAGCAAATTTTCTTTTTGGTGCTACTAGTTTTCATTGTTTAAGATTAAATGGGATGAAATGAATCGGAAGCACTCGGGATTGTATAAATATTTTGGATTAATTTTATTACAAATTATAGAACGAAAGAGCATGTATTATAAAAAAACATTGAGTGCTCGGTGGCATGCTCGCGCCTCAGCGTCTCCCCAAAAACTAACAAGCGAGCTCCTCTCCCCTCTTTTGTTTCCGCCTCGATCATTGCTCCGATTCGCGGAGCCAACGTCCTGTCGCAATTTTTAGAAACATAACCGTCGTGTTCTCGGAACTATGGATAAATTAAAGAAAATGCCTACAATTGTAAACCACTTTTACATTCCTAAAAAATGTTGAAGTGAAAGAAAAATAAAGAGGAAAATTAATCATCAGTTATATTGCCTCAAAAACTTAGAAATTATCAGATATTTCCCGATAACTTCGTTGCTTAGAAATATGATTTTTGTGAGTATTAACATGAAAGTTTTTCATGTATACGATATTTAAAATTTTGTAAAAATGGCTAATTGGAACATTTTAGCATAGAAATTTAATTTATTTTTTTTTTCGAATAAATTTTTCTTGCCTTGTTCCTATAAGAGTCCCACTCTCGAAAGAACTTAAATCTATGTAAAAAAGTCTCAGCTTTTCAAAAAAAAAAAAAAATGACCATTTAATAGGGTGGAAGACCAAAAAAAACGCGATTTAAAGAAATAAACTCAATTTTTAGTCATAAGGATAATCGATAGACTAAAATTGATATGTTTTTTGGAAAATTTACAGTTTTTTACAAAAAAATACCTCCGTCAAAAATGTCCTAGGAACGAAATTAAACGCGTAAATGACGCGTGAAATTAGACAAATTTTAAACAGGTGAAAAATAGGACATCGTTTATCTCGGGTCCTAATAGTGATAGGGGTCTAAAAATTTAGGTCAGCGCTTTTCTCGATGTCCCCAACATATGTACAAATTTATAGGAAAAAAGAAAAATAGGCGCACAATCGTTCCCCCACAATTGGTGGAACGTGCCATATATTAGGGTGGTTTAAAAAAATCGATATTTTTTTTTCGCGGGCCTCAACGGAAATTGTTAGTACAGAATGAAAAACTAATTTTTGCAAAATTTGAATGGTCAAAAAAATTTTTTAGATAGTGCTCAAGCGACTTTTCCATATTTTTTTCTATTTTTTGTTGAAAATCACGACATGAAATTTTTTTTATTCTGCTCTCATAGCGGAAAGTGTTAGTGCTTGATGAAAACGTGATTTGTGCAAAATTTGATCACTCTTAAAAAATTTGAACAGCTGCCTCAAGTAATTTTTCTGCATTTTTTTTCAATTTTTCGATAAAAATGACGAGATAATCAATTTTTAACTACAAAAATCAATTTTTGGCTTCCTAATAAAACGAGAGTCGTAAATATTGGATAAGACTATTCTCTCAAAATAATAAATAGAACAATTTCAAAAGATGTGTTTGAAAACACGTATTCCACATAATAGCATACGAGTATCTACAAACTTACGTGCTTTCTTCGAAGATGCAGTTGAAAAATAGTTGCTCTTAACCAATTAATTGGACTTATTTTTATTACCAATTTCATTGTTAACTTTTGCTGAAATTTCCTCCGTTTCCAAGTTTGATTCTTTAGTAATCCATGATATAGATTCTCTTCGATTTGTTCGTTGATCAATCAAACATTCTTTTTGTCTTTATGCGAGACTGTTGTGAATATTTTTTTTTGCAATGTCAAATAATGCATCCAACTGTTTTTGAAAGACATTTTCATTCAACTTTTGAGTTGGATTTTCCCGTAAATGATTTTTTTTTAATGCCGTCCATTCCAAGCGCAATTTTGTGATATTTTAAATATTGACGCAACGTCGAGACGTTTCTATTCCGGTTTCGCTCCAAATATTGTTTATTTCCCCGATAACTTTTTGTGCACTCTCTCGGATAGAAAATTTAAGAGTTTGATGGTAATAAAAAAATAGACCCAAAGCTTCCCTATTTGTGAGTAATTTTCGTTTCACAAATTCTTCAATTTCCATCCTGACTAAATAAATTTGACGACTCTTACTATCGTCAAAATGCGCAGTCATTTTTCACGTTACATTTTTTTCGTTTATCGACATGTGCCTCACTACAACAACTACTGGAAACAATTCATTGAATCGCGAAAAGAAAACTTACGAACAGTGGAACAAACAATAGCGCTGTAACTTCAACAGCACCGCGGTTTGTATCGTACGCGTTCGTATGACCTTGTTTACTTCAAAACAGCACACGCATATTTTTCACACTTGTTAGACGGTCAGGAATGTAAATACCAGGTGACGAATCGAAACTCAATCGTTGAATGAAAAGCTCTTTGACAAAACGTTGAATGCATTATTTTACATCTCAACGCATAAAATTTATGAAGCTCTGATACAAAGACGAAAGGTTTTTTAATTGATCATCGAATAGGTTGGGGTGAATCTATCTCATGTGTCTTTGAAGGATTAAGCCTAGAAGCAGAGAAAATATAAGCAGAAGTTAACGAAAAAATTAGTGATGAAAAAAAGCGAATTGCATGGTTTCTGTTTGGACGTTACTGTAACAATATTTTGACATCGAACTTTTTTTTACACTCAACATAATATAATAAATATATAATGGACGGAAGAAAAGATTTTTAATTGTATAGAATGTACTGAAATAAAAAATGTGAGCTTGTTTGCGAAACGTTGTCCAGGTTTGCTGGCCTATAACAAGTGGCCCAAATCTTCAAAATAGGATGGTAAGAAGAATCGCACGTCGTATATCAGCAAAATTAATGTTTTGTAATTGATAAAAGAATAAATTATTATGACGTTATTTTTTTCTCTATTCTACCAGGAATTTCATCCAAGAAATGATTATAGAGTTTCTGGCATTGGGGTATATTTTTTTTAACAGCGTTCTGCAAATAGCAATTCATGTAAAGCCGTTTAGTGGGATGCTGAATTAAGTTTTTCAATTCTTTTATGCCACATACTAGAATACATATTTTTTAACGCATAGCTCGAAATCATTCTGTTATCATTTATCATAATTTTTAATTGAATACACAAGAAAATGGAAAGCAATCGATTGAGCTAATTGAAAAAACTTTTTGGAGCATTAATGCTTGAAGAAAATTATGTTTTCATCAAATACTTATACCTCTTATTATGAGAGAAAATAAAAAATTAACTAATGTAGTGAAAGATTCGATTGTTTCGTGATTTTTAGCCGAAAATTGAAAAAAAAAATGTGAAAAAATTATTTGTGGCAGCTGTTAAAATTTTTTCAGAGCGTCCAAATTTTGAACGAATAACACTTTCATCAAGCACTGACACTTCCTGCTATGAGAATAAACAAAAGAATTTTCATGCCGAGATTATCAACAAAAAATATTTTAAAATACCAAAAAGTCGCTTGAGCACTATCTAAAAAATTTTTTAGACCACTTCAATTTTGTAAAAATTAGTTTTTCATAATGTACTAACAATTTCCGTTGAGGTCCACGAAAAAAAAATATCGATTTTTTTTGAACCACCCTAATATATATATATATATATATATATATATATATATATGCCGGCCGAAAGTATCGTAAAATTTCGAGCCGCACTAAAAGTTCGATTGCTCTGCCGAAAAAGTAGATATTCCAACTTTGTAAAAAAGGTTTCGAAGAGGGCATATACAGCTTCATTCTGGGTTATTTAAATATTTTTTTACGATTTTTTTTGGACCTTGTACACATTTTTGAACATGGTCGTTTTTCACCTTTTTTCAGTTGTTTAAAATTGGTTTAAATTACATGAATTAAATAATACGCGTACCATTTCTTCCTGTATGCACTAACTATCGAGTCGCTACCGCATCTCTTGATATGTATATTGTTTTTATTTTCACATGAGAAATAAACCACATGTAATAATATAACCACATATAATAATTTATATTAATATATAATATATGATATCGCGTGTCATTGACAATGAGTAAGAGTAAAAAAAAATAGAGCGCAAAGCCGGGCGCGTTTTATCTCTTTCTCATTTGTTTTCAATAAATAATGAATGAAAATATCGTATGTTTTCTGTATCGCCCGCTCTAACACTGTATTATTCTTTATTTTTTACTAAAAAAAAAAATGGAGTTTTCGTATAAATCAAGAGACGCGGTAGCGGCTTGACGTCAAGTATTAAAAGAAAAAGCCAGCGCGAGCCCTGCCGCACTCTTATATACGCAAATATGCCGGTTTGCTGACGTCACAACATTTTTGAATCGCTTTTACCGACGAACCGTTTGAGCAAAACATTTTAAAATTGGTGACGATTTTTTTTGGATTTTTCTCTTTCCATTGGTCTTTGTTGCAAGTCGATCCGTCCACCCAATCTTGAGATATGATGTTTTTGTGTATTGAAATCGAATTTTTCGGCAACTCCTGTCCCTTGGAATCAGAAAGACGTAAAACCATTGGATTCTTGTTGGACATACGTCCGTTGCGCGAAACGTGATATTTGTCTCGTTTACTTTCGCACAGTCCGCTTGAACGGGACTACCCCTTCTCTTTTCGCGTCGCTGAGCGAGAGAGACAGCGATATAAGAAAATGCATGTTGTTGAATTGATAAAAAATTAGTGTTGCAACCATCATATCATACTATTACGAGAGAGAGAGAGAGAGAATGTGCACTTCCGAAACCGGAAGCAGGTGGCCTGACTAATCCATACCCTCATTTTCATAGGATTGAAGTAAAGTTCAATAATGTCATTGAAAAAAAACACAAAAATTTGTTCAATCATATGCTTATGTCCTTTCGTTATTTTCTATGTAAGTTTCACAAATCGAATATCCTCTTTTACATTCGCATACAAAATGTATTAAGGGGTATGGCCACGGTAGCGGGTATAAAATCATGTGCATATTCAACAATTTTTTTTTGTATAAAAAAGTAATTTATTTACAAAACTAATTGCAGGTATTTTTAGTGTATGAATGAAAGTAACAAAAATAATTTTGTTTATTCATTTTTTTATGCAAAATGGCCGACAACTCCTATTTGCTTTTTTCATCTTTTTTCTGAGGCGCTGCACGGCGTGACTTTTGGCATCCACAATTTTTGACCTAGAACAAAACTAAAAAATTCTCGTTAATCTATATAAGAATTCCTAGAGAAGTACATATGGAATTTTAAAAATATTAATTTTTTCGAAAATGGCAGGTATTTGAAGTTAACAGGTGATTTTTCAGTAAATAATTTCATATAAAACTGCTCATAAAATGGAAAGTTTGTAATTAATCAAAAAATCCGTATGTACTTCTCTGCGAAATACAATTCAAAAGATGATTTAAAAATTTGAATTCAATCGGAAGAAATTTGTCGAAGTTATTTATCATGCGAATTCGAAAAAAGCTGTTTTGAGAAAAATGCGTTTAAAATTTGACGTATAACTTTTTTGTTTTTAAACTTGAAGAATCGAACCAAAAAATTTTTTTACCTTTAGTCTGCGATGCCAGCTCCGTAAAGTTGGCCTTCTAAGGCAAGATTTTCCTCCTCTTCAGCTTTCCTGGACAATAGTGCGCTCGAGCGCGCGTCCCTCGCCGCATCCGACAACGATCTCTCAGCGTAATCGACGCGCAGTGCATCCACTTCTAAGCAAAAATTATAGCATTGTGGTCCTACAGTCATGCCCAAAACTTTCATGATGACCATTACACTGCTGAGACCATCATTGAAGGTACACACTGCAATATCGGCAGCTATATCAAAAACCAATTTGCCGCTGGAAGTTCTCTTGGGCGTAAGGCTCCACACAGTAGAATTAAAACTCTCGTTGTTGTTTTGTGTAAAACCCCCCAAACAGCGAGTAAGGAGATCGACGTTCGAGAGCTCTTCATAAATTGGTTTTATTGCTTCGAAAACTTCGGTGCTGAGCGGTTTCTTATGCCGGTAAGAAGCAAGAACATCCGTAGCCTTTGCTTTTTGCCACGTACACCAGGAGTCGGTACCGGAAGGGCAATTGCCGTGCTGCGGTTTCTCGTCCGTAGAAAGCTTGTGGTAAAGAGTGCCCCAAATTTCTTTTTTCATATTTTCAATGCAGCCTGTGTTTCTTCGTATCGCTAATTCATAATATATACTCAATTCATCAATTAATTTTCCTGTCAACTTTCCTTTGCCGCCAAGACCTTTCGTTTTCTTTTTCAAATTTCGGAGCCGAGTGCCCATACGCTTCTGGACGTGATCGATACACTCTTTTTTTCGTACAATTAGATTTTCATAAGGAGCTGAATCAATAATACCCTTGAAAGTTTTACTATCGCCATCGCCAATATAATAGGCATACTTTGTGCTGTGTAATTCTTCAGAGCGTCCGAACATTTCGACAACGGAATCGACCTCCATTTTTCCTGCAGAGCCCTCATGATTGCTTCGGCATGAATTTTGATGTTGCTCATACCATTCGTCATATACTGCCGTGCCTTCTTTACCTTTCCAAAATTCGCAGGATTTACAATATTTTGATTTAACTTCTATATCGACGATCTTTCCCGTGAACCAACCAATTAGAGATGTAATGCCGTACAGAGAAGAATATCCCCTCTTTCGCCAAGATCCATCGCCTGAAACTGTCATTTCATCGGTTTGTCCTTTTTCAAGCGACATCGCTTTCTCTTCTGCAGCTGCCCTTTGCATGCACGTAGTACGCACAGCTTCCGTTCCTACACCAATTGCCTCGACAAGTTTGTCATAAAAAGAATGGTATATCGGTCGCGGCAATTCCATGAAGGCACAAACTTTTTTATGCCATTCAAACCTACACCTAATAATCGCATCGCTAAGGTGATTCTGCGATTAATTTCATACCCATTTCTCACATAAGGGCAATTAGGTATTTCAGTTTTTTCACACTGGTTACAAGAAATTACGATCTTGAAACCCATACCGCGCGTGGCCGATTCAGTGAATTTTACATCTTGACCGCACGTTTTGCAAACAACCACTTGAGCTATTGCGTTCATAACAGTTACGAAATTTATAAATCTGTAACCGAATGCGGCGTTAATGTCAGTATCACGCGAACTTGTTGACAGTCGTAATTTCTTGGCCGACGCGCTCACGCCTTCTACATCTTCCTCTGTTAAGAATCTATTTACCGGTCTACGCTTCGAAATATTGGTCTTATGCGAAGACCAAATATTTGATTTTGACCCCTTCTTTGATAAATTAACCTTTTTTTGGCCACTCATTTCGGCTGCTCACAAAAAAATGCTTGAACTCGCACAATACAAAATCACGCACAACAAGCAGAAGAGCAATAGAATGGCGTTCTTTCAACGGTCATACTGGCATTAAATGATGCTCTATAGGTATGTTTGCGTACAGGTAGATAACCAGTGCCCTCTAATGGTATAGCTCCGAAAATTCGAGGGCGTCACGCGGCACGCTCGGGTACCTACGGCCGCGCCACAGATAGGCTTACGTTACACGCTCAAAGTCGGTAAAAAAAATTTTTTGCCCTATAAGTCGAATGCTAACTTATTCTTATGATATTAAAGCTTCATTTAAGCAAAAAAAAATCGTTTTTTTGAACTTTCTACCGTGGCCATACCCCTTAAGTGGTCCTGAGTCATATTAGCGAGCTCTGTATATATTTTTAAGAAGATTTTAACGATAAAATCCTTTTCGTATGTTTAACAGTTTGTCTTATTACCAACTTCAAATTTGTCTCGTCCAAGAGACATGGTTGTTGATTGATCTATCTTTAAATTCATCAGTTGGAGTATGAAAAAAAATAGCAATAATTCATTTCTTGTCTTTTGACTACATTCCAGTTATGAATGAAGCTGTAACATCGTTATAATCAATGCGTCTGCTCATTGTTAAATGGACACACGAGCATTGCGACTACGAGTGAGACATCCAAAATTCTGTACGATCGTTGTATGACTCCTACATAACAGCTTGAAATTTATTAAAATTTATGCTGTATCCGAGCATTAGTTTGGCAGGAATTCATCGTGTCACTATAAAAACATGTGGATGTTCTCATACGGTAAAGCCATGTCGAAAAAATTTGCGAGACTCGGCAATACCTATGTATAGCATTTTTTACTCATTAGGTAGTCTATCATAATGATCTCTACTTTTTAGAGAGAAAAACATTTTTCTAGGTTTTATTTACTATTATATTATTCTGGCAAGGAATTAATTATTGATCTTCGAATAAGAGAACTGATGATAAGTTGAACCTTTTCTAATTTTATAGAATCTGCAGCGTTTCTCTCAACACTACATCAGATAATGCATCTTCCTTGTAAACCTCAATGTACACAAACTGGTGTCATACGTCACGTTTTTTATCGGTAAGAGAAAATAAAAACTGAAACCGTGCATAGCTTCATTGTTGTCTGGCTAATTCTTATTGTGGCAACTAGCAGGACGCGACTCGGAACTGGTCGCAGATGTCGACACTGAGTAGGAATGATCCAAGCATGAGAAAATGACGAGTGATGCGCTCGAGGACAAGAGAGTGAAAGCAAGATCAATAAATATCATGAGTTATAATTGCGCGTATATCAGTTATTTACACTTGCGTCGGGCATAACGATTACCGGAGAGTAACTGTAATTGTGGGCATCACACTTATCATCACGAGCAATCTCTTTAAGTTTGAGTTCCAGTTAAAAACGATGTGAAATAAACTAATGAGGGGTTTTTAACTTATCTGTATTTTATAAGCAACCGAGAAAGTGTAAGAACTACTCCATATATTAATAAAAAAAAACTCTTAATAACATCTTTGTTATTCTTTTCTCGAACTTTCTCGTCCATGTCATCCAGCTTAAAGTTCCATGATAACATGGCACGTTTTTACCGGGAGCGTGCAATTTCTTTCAGGTCTATTGAAACATCAGTAGATATCACGTTTTTTAAAAAAAACTGATATCTATTTGAAAATACTTTGGAAAGATATAAAAAAGTACGCCACATATTAAAAAATTGTAACCTTGGTTATCAAATGACCATCTCACATTCCTGATATTACTCTGTAAAAAAAATTGTGTTTATAACTATGTTATTATCACTATTATGTCTTTATAACCATTATTCTCTTTGCATTTCATGTATCAAGTTTATTCACCTCGAATAAAACCGACTCAACAGTTTTTGTCCGTCAATGATGGAAGAATCTACTGTTCAGAACTTTGATTTTTCTTCATATGAAGGAAGTTACTCAATTTAAAAAAAATCAAACAATAAATCATTGTCTCAGAATAAGACATTTTTTTGTACCATTCTGTTTATCAAAAAGATAGGAAATCAATTTGAAAAAACTTTAAAAAAGTAAAAAACGAACGCCAAGTATTAAAAGATCGCGACCTTAGTTATAAAATGACCATTCAATATTTATTCTGTTATATGAACAAAGTTACTCAATTAAAAAAAAAATCATCCAAAAAATTATTGGCTCCGAATGAGACAATTTTTTTACCTTTATACGAAAGTTGGTAATTATGGCCGTTTTTCAAAAAGATATGAAATCAATCGGAAAAAACTTTAAAAAAGTAAAAAAGAACGCCAAGTATTAAAAGATCGCGACCTTAGTTATAAAATGACCATTCAATATTTTTTCTGTTATTACTTAAAACTTCACCTCACCTCGAAAAAACCGAGCAATAAATGTTTGTCCTTAATGTCCAGAAAATGAAAAAAATATTAACATCCATTCCACTCCTGTAATATGCAGAAGGGTACTTTATCTCGAAAACTATGATCAGTAATGTTCTTCTTGATTTTGAAAAAAAAATTGAAATTCCACGATTCTTATTTCACTATTGGAATATGCTCAAAGTTACTTTATCCCGAAAAAAATATACTAAAGAAATTTCGGTATTAATTTTCAAATAAAAACGTATTCGCATCTTTTATTTTTTTATCCTGATATGTGAGAAGTTGCTGTACACCAAAAAAAGATCTCGCTAGAAATTGTTGCCCATGATTGAAAAAACTATGAAATGATTTTTTAACATAGCCAAGAATGGTGAATGAATTACGGGTTTCTGCATGGAATCATGTACACCTTGAATGGTACCTACTAAAGGTTGTTGTTGCCTTAAGGGCTTCAAAAATAATTCTGCGGATATAAAGAAATTGTTATTCTGATTTTATGCTAGCTAAGGACTTATAAATTATAAAGGAATTATAAACATACAACAAAATTCCACAGAAAATGATACAAAAAACAATTAGATATAAAAGTGCAAATACGCGTACAAATGCACGCATTGTATCTACACGTATGTACCACACAAATTCATTGCAAAGATTACACACAAACTTGGCGTGCATGGTTTTCAAATGTAAGGTCGGGAAGACACAGTTGAAAAAAAATTTCGCCCTAAGTACTAGTCGAGTTTGTAACTATAAGTGATATATTATGTAAATTAAGCGAAAAAACTCACCAAGTACTTCTGCCGAAATTTTTTTTTCAATCTAATTTTTTGCGTTTGAAATCTTTTTTGTATCAAAATTTGTTCTCATAATTATTTTTTATTCTTATTGTTGTTGTATAGAACAACTGTATTTTCAATTCGTTGAAAGTGTTTTTATTGGATTTTAATAGGTTTTAATGTATTTGACTATTAATGCTTTTATCATTTTTAGTTATTTAATAACTTTTTGTGAAGTTTAGACTTAATTTTTGGGCAGGTTTGAATTGGCATCTTTTGTGAAATTGTGATTTGATTGATAAATTTTTGAGAGGCTCCTATAGCTTTTCGTGAGTTTCTAATTTATTGACAAAATTTTTGTGGGGTTCTCCTATCATTTTTTGAGAGATTTGATGTGAATCAGAGAATTTTTGCAAGGTTGGTTTTCTTGGGAGAGAATCTCTTTTATAACTTTTAGTGAAGGTTTTGTGTCGAAATTGAGATTTGTTACCGGACCAACTATTTGGGGGGAGTAAATGTACTTGTCTCAACTTTTTTTTTCAGCATTTATGCTGTTTTTTTGCGGGGATTTGTTGACTTTTTGTATGGAATTCATACCTTGTCAATTAAATATGTCTATATTGTGTACGTACTTGGGTGATACAAAAAAATCAGCATTTTTTTCGGTGTTGCAGCAAAATTTAAAAATATTTTATCAAAAAGTGATTCTATCAAGAATTCGATCGTTAATAAAAATTGTAAAGGCCGCTCTAGCGATTTTTTGCTGATTTCGGCTAAAAATGGATACATGATCGTATTTCGAGCTACTGTATCGCTACTATATCGGGACTAAAAATACATTGTGAAATAGTTCTCTAAGAAGTATTCAAGTGAATTCAAACTTCGTAATTAACCGTCAGAACTTATAAAATTATTAGATTACTTAAAAACTTGTAGTAATTCTGAAAAGATACGACGAATAAAAGAACCATGAACAAATAAGACCTCATTTTTTTTCAATTAAAAAAAAAAGTGTTCAAAAAATATCAGACCGAAATATACATACCAACAGAAATAAAGTGAACTAAAAGTTTTCGAATTTAATAAAAAATCTCAATAAAACAAAATTCTCCAAGCAAAATGAAGTATGTAAATTATACGTCGAATTGAAAAAAAAATTGTTAGGAAAAACAAATTCCGTATCGAAAAATATTCCATAAATAATTACACCGAAAAAATACTTCAATAGCATCAAAATGCATTTAAAGTTTTTGAATAAAAGAAATCAAAACGAAAGGATATTTTGAAATAAAAAAAGGTATGCGCACAGAATATCGAGAGCAAACGTTCGATTAGAAAAAAGAATTTCGGTAGAAGTACTACACCAGTTTTTTTTTATAACGTTTATTGATTACGAATTTTATATCATCAGCAATTGGTAAAAAAAAAGAAATTGATGAAGTACTTATGAAATTCTTTTCGTTTAGCTCAAAATGGTTTCGCATCACTTGCTTCCGTTTTGAGTTGGTTTCATTCTGATTGTTTTTTTTTTTTCATTTCAAAACTTCAGGTGCATTTTATTTCTATTAGAATATTTCTTTATATACTTAATCTCTTTTCGAATTTGCGAAACAACCAAATTTATGCTGATAAAGTTACCGACTAAAAAAATTTGGATGAAAAAAAAGTTTCGACCGAAGTACATAGCGAGGTTATAACAACGCTTATCAATTATGCATAGTATATTGTGTACATTTAGCAATAAAAAATGAGCGAACTACTTTAAGCCAATTTTTTCCAATAAAAGTTATTTTTTTTATTTAAAAATTATTATTTAGTTTTCTTGATTAATTTATATAATGTGCTTAATTTAATTCAATTTGCTTAATTCATTCATGATTACAAACTCGCCATATACTTCCGCCGAAATTTCTTTTTCAATCTAATTTTATTCTTTTGAAATTTTTTGTCGTATCTGAATTTTTGTTCATTCTAATTTTTTATTCTTGTTCTTTTTGCGTAGAGCAACTGTACTGTAGCACATCCATATTTTTAAATAATTGGAAGATTTTTTATTAGAGATTAATAGGCTTTAATGTTTTTTACTATTAATGCTTATATAGTTTTTATTTATTTTTGTAAAGTTTAGACTTCATTTTTGGTCGAATTTGAATTAGCATCTTTTGTGAGATTATGATTTGATTGGTAAATTTTTGTGAGGCTGTCTTATAACTTTTTGTAAGTTTCTAATTTATTTAGAAAATTTTTGTGGGGTTCTCCTATAATTTTTTGAGAGATTTGATGTGAATGAGAGAATTTTTGCAAGGCTAGTTTTTTTGGGAGGAAATCTCTTTTACAACTTTTTGTTAGGGTTCACGTTCAGAAGGAGATTTTTTATCGGAACAACTATTTGGGGGGAGTAAATGTACTTCTCTTAACTTTTTTTACAGCATAAATGCTGTTTTTTGCGAGGATTTGTTGACTTTTTGTATGAAATTCATAGCTTGCCAATTAAAAATGTCTATATTGTATACGTATCTGAATGATGTAAAAGAATTAACATTTTTTTCGGTATTGCAGCAAAATATGGTAACATTTTATCAAAAAGTGATTCTCAAGAATTGGATCCTGAATAAAAATTTTAAAGGTCGCTCAAGCGATTTTTTAATTATTTCTGCTAAAAATTGGATACATGATCGAATTTCGAGCTGGTGTGTCGCGACTATATTCGGATTAAAAATGCAATGTGAAATATTGATCTAAGAAGTGTTCAAATGAATTCAATCTTCGTAATTAACCATCAATACTTATAAAATTATTAGATTACTTATTACGTACAGTAGTTCTGAGAAGATACAATGCATAAAAGAACAATGAACAAGTAAAAACTTTTCATGGAATATTTTCCGATCAACGGATCGGAAAATATTCCATAAAAAATGATACCGAAGAAATACTCCAACAGCATCAGAATGCACCGAAAGTTTTTAAATAAAAGTACTCATAACGAAACGAGATTTTGAAACAAAAACGTATGCGCACGAAATTTCGAGCGCAAAAGTTTGATTGGAAAAAAGAATTTTGGCCGCACTACTACGCGAGTTTTTCTTTTATAACGTTTATTGATCACGAATTATATATTACGAGCAATAGGTAAAAAAAAAAAATTGGTGATGTACTTATGAAATTTTTTTTTCTCAAATCAAATATCTTTTCGCTCAAAATTATTTCGCATCACTTCATTCCGTTTTGGGTTGCAAGTCCAAATAGTATTTTCATATATTTAAGGTCTCTACCACTCTAGGATTATTCAAAACCATATATAATTCAAACCTAGGGTGGTATCATACACCATTCTCTCAGTTATATAAAAACGAAGAGACTAGTTTTCAAATAAACGTTATTATTGCATGCAAGGGACATTTTATGGTAAAAGAGAAGAGGAAAGAGGCACCATTTTCGACTCCGTTCTAGAGTTTACGTTCAGAAAAATGGATTGTTGGGGCTAGGGTCAATAAAAAAAATTATTTATTTAGGCACTATGCAAAAGTTTATTTATTGAATTACAGTTTATTTTTGCATTATCACTCTTCTATCTATATATATAAAGGTCACTTTAACCCAAAGTTGAAACTGACCGCGGTCTTTATAACCTCACGACAAAGATATTAAATAATCATCAAATACGAGTTTATCATACACCATTCTCTTAGTTATAAAAAAAAATGTAGAATGGTTTCTAAATAAACCTTATTATTGCATTCGAGGATTCTAGGAACATTTTATAGTAAAAGAGATAAGGTATCGTTTTCGACTCCATTGTAGAATTAGATGTGGAAAATAAAAGTTACAGGCTTAACAATAATAAAAAATACATATTTGTTCAAGCACTGTTCGAAAGATGATTGAAATGAATTGCACTTTATTATTTTCGCACTATCACTTTCTTATTATAATAAAAGTCACTGTAACCAAAAGTCGATCGAAACTAACCGCGATCTTTATAACCTCATGACTATTCAACAATATAGTACGGTTGTCGGTTAGCTGTCATATCCAACGATCGATTGAATATTACCAGAGATTTACCAATATCACTAGTGTCACTAAACAGCGACTACGAAAAAGACCGTTGCGCATCAAAATGTGTGCAAAAAAATGCTCAGTTTTTCGGCACAACGAAAAAAAAACATTAATATTTATAATACTATTTAAGCTACGAGGTTTTAATTAATCGCGATCGAAAGAGAAAAATAAATAAAAAATACGTGAATTTAAATGAACCTCCAAAATGCTGTAATTTAGTTTATATTAAAGAAACAATTTTTGAGAACAAGCAGAATCACGGTCCTTCTGGTAAAAGTGTCTTGTGCGACTCGCTTTGTAAATGTACTTGTCTCGAGTCGCTACCGCGACTCTTAATACTTTATCATCAGCTTTCAAGTTGTGTATTAGAATAAGTCATTCAGGGGCGAAAAGGCAGCGAGGATATTAGCAATTTCGGTATAAGCTATAAATAGATAATTATATTCAACTTTATTATCAGAAGGAGCCTCAGAATTATTATTCTTTCAAAGATGAAATAACGGAAGGATATGATGCATCATCCTTGGCTTACAAATTGTTTTATAAAACGTAGAAAAAAATTAGATTAAAAAGAATTCGGCCGAATTACTTGACGAATGTTTTTTCACTTAATTTACATAATGTATCGGTCATGGTGACAACCTCGCCAAGTACTTCGGCCGAAATTCTTTTTCGTCTAATTTTTTTTTCGTTTGCAATCTTTTTTGCTTCGGACTCTTATTGATACAGAGTTTTTATTTTCATTCTGGATGGTAAAACTACTGCATTTTTGAACTTGATTCTTTTCTCTATCAACATTCAACATTATTTGAAGATTTTATGTCACACGATAAAGCCTCCCGTACTTAGCCATATATATTTTAGTATAGCTCAATTTATTTTATAGCTTTTTGCGAAACCCAACCTTAGCTTTATTCAGAGAATGGAATGAGGATAGTTGTATCAGTTACATTAGCTTCAGGAAAATTACGATGCCATCAGAACCAGCGCGACCAATAGAAGGAAACTTTTTAAATAAAAATGTTTCAATTTACGATGCCAAATCGGAGTCCAACATGGAAAATACTTAGCACACATATTGCTTCACGAAATTTTCAAGGTTTGTAAGTATCCGCTACATGCCAATGATACATATTTTGATATTATCAGAAAAAGAGCACCCAAAGACTTTCTGAAACAAATTTTTTTGATTTATTTTGCAAAAATTAATGCGAGAGAGTAAAAAAACATGACGCCCATTTAGTCCAACAAGATTGAAAAATTTTGGATATATCCGTTGCGTTGTGAAGCCAGAAATTTTTATCCCACCCAAAAATTTGTATCCGATGACCTTTTGTAAGAATTTTTTTAATTCATAATACCACAATCAAAGATGGAAAGTGGAAATACTTAGCACATCTGTCGATTCACAAAATTTTCAAAGTTTGCAGGTAGCCGCTGCAGTCCAATTATCTACATTTTGATACTATCAGGAAAAGAGCACCCAAAGACTTTTTGAAACAACTTTTTAAATTTATTATACCAGAACTGAAGACGGGAAGCAAAAAAACACAACACTCTACAAGCTCAACAGCATTCAAAAATTTTCGATGTATCCAATGGGTTTCGAAGACATCAATTTAGATCCTATTCAGAAATGAGCAGCTAAAGACTTTTGTAACAAATTTTACAATCCATATGCCACAGTCATAGCTGAAAAGTGGAAATACTTGGCACACATGCCGCTTCACAGAAATTTCAAAATTTGCAGGTATCCGTTGCATTCCAATGATACAAGTTTTGATCCTATCAGAAAAAGAGCACCTAAAGACTTCGTGAAACAACTTTTTGAAATTTATTATGACCCACATGAAGAAGAAAAGTGAAAGAGCATAGTGCACATTAGGTCTAACAAAATTCAGAAATTTTGGATGTCTCCGTGGCGATTCGCTGACGAAAATTTTGATCGCATCAATAAATGAGCAGCCGAAGACTTTTGTAATGAATTTTTCAATTAATAATGCCACAATCACAGACATAAAGTGGAAATACTCAGCATACATGTCAATTCATAAAGTTGTCAAACTTTTTATGTGCCCACTGCATCTCAATGATACAAATTTTGATACCATCAGAAAATGATTACCCGAAGACTTTTTGAAACAACTTTTTGAATTTATTATGTCACAACCGAAGCGGAAAATAACTTAGCATATACTGGGCCATAAAATGTCTTAAATTTCGGATGTACCCATTGCGTCACAATGACAGATATTTTTATTCCATCCATAAATGGGCAAGAAATTACTTTTTGTAACAAATTCTTCAATTCATATTGCCGCAGTCAAAGGGAAGAAGTAGAAATACACAGCACACATATTGTCCAATAAAATGATGAAACTTGGAATGGATCCTTGATCATGGTATGCGTACCAATGACATAAAAAAAGGGACCGAATGACATAACCAAACTGAATAAAGAAAAATATGACAACTTATATTAAAATAATGATGACACAATAAATCTAATTAGCACACATTCATTTGATTAAAGTTTTCGGTTGTTTATTTGAATTCATCAACATACATATATACAATATTTTCGTGATTTTGTCTTATTAAGAAATAAAATTTCTGATTAAAAAGAAAGTTCGAAGTTATAGGTTAACGAACTTATTTTTCTCGTAGCTGTGTAATCAAAACATTTATAAATGTTTTTGACACATGTATAATTTTTTCGTATAAATTAAATGAATAACACTTTTTTCTCCACTGAACATCGAGATAAATTTAATATACATACAAATTCGCATTTGCCGTTTATCAACACACAGACATTTAAAGTTTTTGATTCTTATATATATATCACTGAACCTCAAAAAATTGTTTTTCCGAAATTTACACTTATGGTCCACACGTCCTGCACTCAACACTTCTAAAACTAATAGGTTAAAACATTACCGATATTTCGAATACCATTACTTTTCCCGAATTTAGTTTCCCGATTTTCTTCACTGATAAATTTTCGTTCCCGATTTTATGACGAACGCCTGTCAATGGTTATTGTCTAATCAAACTCTGCTCACATGTCCCACGCTATTTATTTTTTTATTTTATCAAACTCCGTTCAAACTTTCCATTGCCCAGATACAGAGGAAAGGTTACAGTCGGGACCAATCAGAAATTCGTCGCTATCGTTGCCGGAAACAGGCTTTGGTGGAAATAGGTTATGATGGGCATCAAGAGGCCTTTGATAGTGTCGTCTGCGCGCATATACAGACACGGCAAATTTTTGAATGTAGTAGAATCGAGCATAATCCGAAGCCTGTGCAAAGTTTTTTCTCAGCAATTACGCAACCAATCGTGCTGATTTTAGGGTCAATCGAAAGAGCATCACTCAATTAGTCAAAACTTCGCTTTTCAAGCCGCCAAATGACTCCTAGGCTCTACAGTTAGCGAAAACGTCATAAAATGTTTACCCCCACCACCGTGAATCGCCTTGTTTCGAAATAATATAGACTCGGCGAGCCTCGGGCCAGCAGATGACAGAGCTTTCAATGTACTTGTCCCGAGACTCTACAGAATCTCTTGATATAGTACAACTGAAAATATAAAATTGAACCTATCACGACCTATATCGAATTCTAAGAATACTGGGCATTTTATTGCAGTTGCTTTACTACCAATTGCGGGAATGACGTGCATATTTGCCACTGGGAATTCATTTAGTTCGTGCTTAGTATATAAACTGTGGTAAAATGACTCGGCTATGCACGTCACTTAAATTCCCGTATCTACTAGTGCAGAAACAGTCTTCGACATAATTATAAGAGCAATATGAGGAGATTTGAGCGTTCGTTCACTTGGTATTTTGTCGAGATCTATCTTACCTTCTGCATCATCTGAAAAGTCCTTAATAAAATCATAAAAATCTCGACACGATATGGAATCCTTATTTATCATACCAACTATTGGTTTGTATTATTGCCATTTATGAAATTTACGTTATTTTCTGTTATCTTGGGTAAAACTAATATGACCTGCATATTGGGTGGTGGCATACGAGTATCCGGCAAAAAAGGTATCATATGGTATGGTGGATAAAACATCGGAATTCCCATTTTCGGATAATTCATAAATGTGAATGATTTAAAATGATTTTTATCTCGTTGTTGTTTTGATTGGCTCTGACCAATCCCCAAACTTTTTTACTCTATGGGATCAATATTGTATGTTCTATGTACTGTTTTTATTTTGATTACTATTGCCAGTTTGGTCCTTGGTTGTAACCGATTCAAAATCATTTCTCGTACCGTCTAATTGTGTTAAAACTTAACTTAATAGACCATTATTATTATAATCGATAGTTGCCAGAGCTGATCAAACTGTAAAGGGTAATTGCTGCACAATGGTGTAATTTATTTCATACTCTGTAAGCCTAGGCCTGAAATATTTTGCTTCTTTAACCTGCTTATAATAATAAGATTGAAAGCTACCATCCGATGAAATGTATTTGTGCGATGGCCACTGGCTCTTGAATCGAGCTCGTTTCGGAATAGAATAAAATTGATTTTCGAACGCGACCTTAAACAACTGGAAACTCGGAATGTTTTCTTTAGAGATTTCAAACCAAACTTTATCATGGCCTTCTAATATACTTTCAATAAAAGTCATATGATTTTGTTGAGGAATATTTTTGCATTTTAGATATTTTTCAATTTGATCTAAATATTCAATTGGGTTAATGTCCTCACTGAACTTAAGAAATTTTAAATCCATGTGCACCAACCGATTATCACCAGGCGCACCCCCTTGACTTACGTGTGCATTCGCCGTATTTTGATTACCGTTACATGAATTTAGATCTTCTCCACCAAGCCGCGTTATTGCAGCCTGTACACGAAGCTGTTCAAATGCTGCACGTTCTTCATCAAATTTTCGTTCAGCATCTCTTAGATGCTCCCACTCCGCTTTAATATTTTCGCTTATATTCGAAAGCGGCATCTTATTATACCTGTTAGGACATTCACTTGTATTAAATTATATTCGAAAGCGGTATCTTACTATATCTGTTAGGATATTCACTTGTATTACAATTCTTATTAATATCTTCCATTGATTCGCTAAAATTTTCGACGATTTGCTTTATATATTCGAAGATAATTTCTTATGAATCGTCTTAACTTTCGGCACTCTTAATGCTATTTATGTATTTCCTGGCCGAGCGCCTGATCTCGTAATGTGTACTTGATCGCTTGACATATAGAACAATAGTACGTTGAGAAAAAAAAGTTTTTTTAACTTAGTAGATCGTGCCAGCCACGTTGGGAGCCAATTATAACATCCTGTTTATTTTTTATGAAGGATATAATAAAATATATTTTACAAATGGATTTACAGTAAACTTTAATTGCCATTAATGATAAAAAATGAGAGAAAATGATGATAAATAATTGATCGATAATCCCGAGATGAACAAAGTTTCACGATTCTCTTTCTTTTATGATATTGTCTATTACTTTACGTAGTCTTAATTTGCATGAATTTATTTTACGAAGATTGACTTTGATTTTTGTTTATAATTATTCAATAACTCGCTCGTTTCCTGATCGATAGACGGGGACTGGAATCAACGTTTTTGAGATCAACGACTTCTGTAACGGCTCTAGTCTTCTTCTTCTCGTCGATGGGATGAATGAGCACGATGGTCTTTATTTCTTGTCGATGTAGAAAGAGAAGGAGAAACGTGTTGTTCACTTGCCGATCGCTGGACGACTACTGACTATGACGGCTCGCGTAAGGATCGAAATCTGGAAATTCGAACATGGATGTTCGAACCTTCAGAAATTTGAAGAAAGATCCAAGCGAGTGGGAATTCCAAAATTTTAAACGCTACAATGTAGTGAATATTTATGAGTGAGCTTTGAATGAATTATCATCAGATTGATTATGGCAAATTCGGTATTACAAACGCCAACGCATAGTAGTAGAATATAGAATATATTATAAGATTTTAATGTACCTCAAAATACATATGACAAATACTGCGAATAAAAAATACAAGCAATAAATTTGGAAGGAAGCTCGTTTTGCTTTATGGTAGAAGTCTCGGTCTGAGAGGTTGAGGATATAAAAAAACGTGCAAAATCGAGACCTGAGTCTTGTATATAACCCGCGAGAGTACGATATAATAATAAGAATGATGAGAGGTTGAAGTATGCAAAAGATAGATGGTGCTGGAGGGTGGATTGAGAGAATATGAAAATAGCCGCGAAAATATCGCCCGTTCATTTTACGTCCGTCGTGTGTGGTTTGCACAGTAAGGATCAAGGACTCGTAAGGGCAAGCAAAAGATCTCGCGAATCATATTTGTCGACATTGCGATGTGACTTTTCTCTGGGTGAATATAATGCTTCGTAGAACCAAACTACGCAAAAATAAATCGTGCAGGCGCCATGGCTCGTAATTTAAACTAGCGCAGTTTCGGTAACTAGTTCTCGAGAGATTATGTACTAGTGTGGGTGCGGGTGCCAGAGAGAGAGAGAGAGGGAGAGAGAGAGAGAGAGAGAGAGAGGGAGGGAAGGAGGGAGGGAGAGAGAGAGAGACAGAGGGAAATAGTATGGCTTTTCACGATGTCATGTGGTGGATCGTGGTAGGCAATGGTGTTCGTATAATGCCGGACGGCATCGTAACCGCACAAGTTGTAAAGCGATTCGGAGTAAAGCATCGAATGAGTTTATGACGCTCATTGAGAAGCGAAGGAATAGTGTGACTGTAGACGTAGCTATATATATAGTTATTATAGACATATATAATACACGAAGTACGCGCATTTTGAGACAATCTCTAGCAGAAGTATATTGGGCACAGTTAATCACCACCACAGTTGTTTGCTCGCTCGTCGATTTATCCCAAAGCCACCAACCAATATGGAAGTCATCAATGACGCAATCTCTCAACCACCCTGTTCGTTGACGATGAAATTAATCGTCGTCGTCTGTACATATTAGGGTGTGTCATTTCAGGACAACTTTTTTTTTTAAGGTCCTAGCTCGGAAGTCTTCATTTTATACCTAAAATCGAATCCTCGGGAAAGGGGACCATGATCAAAAAATATTTAGAGGTTTCTCATCGGCTTTGAAATTTTCCCATTTAATTAACGGGACAGACCTAGTTAGAATTTTCGAAAAATCGATTTTTTTTTATTTCATTTTCAAAAAGTAGAATCTCTTACGAACATTTTCCGCCCAGGTAAATGTAAATCGGACCATTATTCGCCGAAATACAAGACTTTGTAGCACGTCGTGTCTGAGCCATGCAAACCGTACTCAAAACTTTAAGTGCGTTTTTCTCGAAACCATGTTTTTGAAGTCGGTGATCACTGTAGCTCGAGAACGGCTTTACCGATCGGGTTGAAATTTATATCACTTCTTCTATACATGGTAGTCCTCCATATGAACGAAGGATTTTTTTTTTGGATAATTATTTTTATTTTTAATAGCAAAAAATGGAACTGATATTTTGGTCAAAAAAACACTTTTGACTTTTAACGGCCGCCATTTTGTGAAAAATGGAAATTTTTCAAAACCCTTCGTTCAACCGGAGCATTATATCATTAACTAAAAATCCCCTCCGTTTTTTTTGTTTCAGATGAGCCGTTGCAGCGTGAGCTTGATCACCGCAAACCGTGTTTTTTTTTGCAGCGTCCTCGGCAATTGACGGTCACCAGCTTATTTCGATATGTATTGCGTTGAAAAAATTGCAACATATACATTACATATGTATCTTTTAAACGGAAGAACTTTTGTTGTGAATTATTTTATCGTTTGACCAAAAAAAAATCGGAAAAAGGCCTTTTTTTTGACGTTCCAACTAGGTCTGTCCCGTTAATATTGGAAATGCATTGCCCTTCATTATTAATAGTATTCCTCAGCCAGATTTCATGTAGCGACACTCTACAAGTAGGTTTTTATAGGAAATCAAGAGACTCGGTAGAGTCTCGGGACAAGTACATTAACAACTCTGTCATCTGCTTGGCCGAGGTTCGCTGAGACTATATTTTCTCTGAATGAAACGATTCGCGGTGGTGGGGGTAAAACTGGCATATCATTTTGTCGAATTATGGAACTCAGGAGCTGTTTGGTATTTCAAAAATTGAACTGGAGATTAATAAAGAAATTCTCCTTCGATTGAGCCTAAAATCAGCATGATCGGTGGCGTAATTGCTGAGAAAAAACTTTGCACAGGCTCAAGATTATGCTAAAACCTCTAACACATCGAAGGATTTGTCGTGTCTGTACATGCGCGTGCACCAACACAAGCAAGGACGATTTGTTGCCTTCCAGCTCTATGACTGGTTGCTACCGAATCCACGTTATTTTATATATCTGTAGCGTGAGTCTGTCAGTTGTAATGGTCATGAGCAAACGGTGTTTTGACATTACGAAGTGCGGGGTAAAGACAAATAGTAAAAACGTTCATCGCATAGCTCAGTGTACAATAATCAATTTAGTTTATTAAAATTGGTTGTGTGATCAAGTCTCTGATTTGATTTATCCATTCTGTATATCGGAACGTGCGAGCGAAGTTTTGAAATCCGATGTGTCGGACTTACGAGCCATTTAGATAAAGTTGTAAGATGTTAAATTTTATAGTTCAGTGAATATACCATCCGATAATACCGGTGAAAGTATTTTCGTTCGTTAAAAATCATTATTACTATAATAACGCATGCTTTTATAGGTTTTACGATAAAAAACATAACCTCAACCGCTAGTCTGTCTGAGTGTTAATAAATAACGAAATTCGTAATAACATTGATAAATCAAGAAAAAAGTTATGTCGGAATTCAGCGAAAAAAAAGGATTGAGCATTGAATTTATACGATAAAGTTATACGTCTACCAATAATATTTATAAGTGTTTTGATGCCCAGTGACAAAAATACGTCCGATAACCTATATCTCCGAATTTTTTTTTCCAATTTTATTTCTCTATGAGGAAATAGCACGCGAATATTATGATGATGAATTCAAATAAACCATCGAAATTTTAAGTCAAATAAAATGTGTACAAACTAAGTTTGTTGTGGAATGGTTATTTTAAAAAATTGTCCTATTTCTTTCCATTTATTTCAGGTTTGCCCTACGGTCACTTTTTTTTTTGGCTCATTGGTATGCAATGGTTCCATACCAAATATCTGCATTTCTAGTTCTTCACTTTAACTGTGGCAATATGAATTAAAAAATTTGTTACAGTCTGGCTGCTCATTTCTGCATGGGATCAAAATTTCTGTCTCCGTGACGCAATGGATACATTCGAACATTGAAAAATCTTGTTGGGCCCAATGAATTAAGTTTTTTCGATTTTCCGCTCTGGTTGTAGCATTATGAATGCGAAAAGTTGTTTCAAGAAGACTTTGGATATACTTTTTCTGACGAATACCTACAAACTTTGAAAATTCAGTAAAGTTAAATGTGTGCCAAGTACTTCAACTTTTTGTCTCTGATTGTGGCCTTATGGCTTAAAAAGTTTATTACAAAAAGTTTTTTGTCCTTCGATTTGGGATGAGATCAAAATTTCTGTCTTTAAATCGCAATAGATACATAAAAAATAGGTTTTGTGATAATAAATTCCACAAGTTTTTTCATAAAGTCTTCGGGTGCTTTCTTTTCAATAGTATCAGAATTTGTGTCACTAAAATGCATCGGGTACCTGCAAACTTCGAAAACTTTATGAAGCGATATGTGTGCTAAGCATTCTCACTTTTTGTTTCTGACTGTGGTAATACGAATTGAAAAATTTGTGACAAAAATTTTGCATTCGCTTATTCCTGGATGTGATCAAAATTGCCATCTTCGGAACACTATGGATACATCCAAAATGTCTAAATTTTGATCGGTTGATCAATTTTGTCCACTTGATTCTTTCACTTTGTCGCTTTAGTTGTGGCGTAATAAATTTTGAAAAGTAGTTTCACAAAGTCTTCCGATGTTCTTTTTCTGATTTTATTGAAATTTGTATCATTTGATTGCAACAGATACCTACAAGCTTTGAAAATTCTGTGAAGCGATGCGTGTGCCAAGCATCTTCACTTTTTGCTCCGAATGTGTAATTATGAATTGAAAAATTCGTTACAAAAAATTTTCATTTGCTTATTCCGGGATGGGATCAAAACTGCTGTCTTCGGAACACTATAGATATTAGGGTGTCAAAGAAAATTTTTTTTTTTTTTTCAAGAACACTATTCTATAGTTCCATTATCATGAAATATTACGCCTGTCCAAATCCCAGCTCTTTAAAAAAATTTTTAGAGGTCCCTCATTGCGATTTTCTGTTTCCCATTTAAATGACCTGGGGAACACATCACTGGCGACTTTTGAATTTTACAATTTACGAACGGGTCGATGTATAATAATTTCCAAGGCGGGTTTTTGTAGGGAATCGAACGCTCCATAAAAAAGATTTCTTGTCATTTTGTGATAAATCTGCTCTTTTTAAAGTTATTCATAGTCAAAGTTGGATTACCAGTAGATTTTTCATTACTGTCACTTTTGCAGCGAAACTGTTAGATTTATCATAATACATCGCAAGAACTTTTTTGAAGATCATGTCATTCTCATTGAAATTATCTTATAGGAGAATTTAGATTGTCTCTAATTACTAATTTACTGCTTTTCGAACTCATTTGTTTGAGGACAATATGGCTATTTTCATCGAATTCATCATTATGAAAATAGTTCACAATTTGTAAATACTTTTTAATGATTACTATAGATGGAGATTCTAAAGCATGTTAGAATTTATTTATTTTTATTTCAAATAATTTTTTTTTTATTGAAAATAATCATCTAGAGCTACATAGTAAATATAGTGTCCTATGTTATCGGCGGAATCGAAAAGACTTGTTGCTCACTTCACTCCACTTCACTTCACGCGCTCGCTTCCGTTAACTTTAATTTGTGACATAGTTTCCCATATATGTTGGCGTTCAAATATTTACTGATTTACCAGTTATTTTTATAGCAGTATTAAGTTATTGATAATGGCAAATCCAATTTTTCTTATCGGTGAAATGAACGAAAATGTAGTTGGACGCAAGCTGATCCGGAATCGTGAAAAATCTGTTACTCAGAAAAAGCGATACATCGTTAACGAAAAAAAAATCGAAACATTTTTGAAGAAGAATTTGAGTGAATTTGTATCTAAAAATTCACTGACAATTTTCAAAATTTTTGATTTACCTTATGACTTCTTAGAAGTTTATGTATCACTGTGGTCTAATCACGAAAGTTACAACGAGAATGTGAAATTTTTTACAAATCTGTGGGTGGTGAACGATGTTGCAGAGCGAGGTATTTCGTTAATAGAACAATATAATAATTCTTTAACGAAGAATAAGGAACAACTGCAATATCTACTGAAAGTTGTTCAAGAACACCGCCATCGTTTCCCAGATTGTTCAAAAAAAAATTTGAAATAAACATTTTTTTTTCCATATTGCGTTTATTATGTATATTCGTTTCTTCGTATACGCTTGCAGACTTTCAAGAGCGCATACTGTCAAGTTGACCCCACTCGAATGAAAAAAGCCATATTGTCCTCAAACAAATGAATTCGAAAAGCAGTAAATTAGTAATTAGAGGCAATCTAAATTCTCCTATAAGATAATTTCAATGAGAATAACATGATCTTCAAAAAAGTTCCTGCGATGTATTATGATAAATCTAACAGTTTCGCTGGAAAAGTGACGATAATGAAAAATCTACTGTTAATCCAACTTTGACTATGAATAACTTTAAAAAGAGCAGATTTATCACAAAATGACAAGAAATCGTTATTATAAAGCGTTCGATTCCCTACAAAAGCCCGCCTTGGAAATTATTGTACATCGACCCGTTCGTAAATTGTAGAATTCAAAAGTCACCAGTGATGTGTTCCCCGGTTTATTTAAATGAGAAACAGAAAATCACAATGAGCGACCTTTAAAAAAATTTTTAAAGAGCTGAAATTTGGATAGGCGTAATATTTCATGATACTGGAACTATTGAAGAGTGTTCTTAAAAAAAAAAAAAAATTTTTTTGACACACCCTAATGGATATATCCAAAATTTTTTAATTTTGTTGAGCCCGCGGTTCGCTAGATTGTTTCACTTTGTCACTTTGGTTGTGGCATAATAAATTTTGAAAAGCGGTCTTGAAAAGTCTTCCGATCTTCTCCTTCTGATTTTATCAAAATTTGTATCATCAGATTCCAATGGATACCTACAAGCTTTGAAAATTCTGTGAAGCGATATGTGTGAAGATCATGTCCCTACTCCTTGGCTCCGAATGTGGCATTATGAATTGAAAAATTTGTTACAGAAAGTCTTTGGTTGCTTATTTCTGGATGAAATGAAAATTCAGAACGCAATGGATACATCCAAAAATTTTGAATTTTGTTGAGCGCAATGTCCGGTATTTTTTTTACTTTTCTGCTTAAATTGTGGCACAATAATTTTAAAAAGGGGTTTCATAAAGTCTTTGGGTGCTCTTTTTCCTGAAGTATCAACATTTTTAGCATTCAGAATGCATTGGGTATTACAAAACTTTAGAAGCTTTGAGAAGCGACAGATTTGTTGTGTATTTCCAAGTTTGGCTGCGATTGTGGCATTATAAATTGAAAAATCATGATTCAGACAAATTTTCTCTACAGTCACTCTGGCTTTGATTTGATCAAAATTGACACAAAGATAATGCAACTGATACAAACAAACTCATTGGCATGATACTGAGCTAAGTTTGCTTGCTTTGTCGAATAATTTGTTTTAAACTACGCATAGCTTACTATCTGAACCTGTCACTATATTCAATAAGAATATTAAAATAGCTGTAAGCTTTCATTATAAATGGTATTTATAAAGATCATGATTTTACCTCGTTGTCAATAAAAATAAGACTATAGGAACGCATAAACTTTTTTCACAGTGGATTCGATATGTTCTCTATATTTGTACAATTACTTACAATTGTATTTTTGATGTTTCATTTATTAAAAGTAAGAAATTTCGGAAAAAAATCTATTTCCCATTTTTATCAACGACAAGTCGGATTGGTAATATTTTTTATCACAAATATAACATAATGTACAGAACTTACTGTTATTCAAAAATGTTTATTCGATGAAAACGAATTTATAGCTATAAAATCTACAGAAAAATTCTGTCTGCCTTGAAATTGCGCTCAAAAAGTTTGTGAATTCAATTAGTTTCCTGAAAACTAATTTGTTTTCAATAAATCATTTCTCAGGCGCCCAGGTTCTGACGTATTTGAATCTAAATCCAGGTGGGCGAAGCTATATGCTAACAAAATTTAATTGGCTTGCTAATAGAAAAAAATTCCAGATTGGGAATACCCCCCCCTTCCTGCCAAGTTAATAATACCCTATTAACGAATAATTAACATCTCGACAATACCCTAAGCCTGTAGTTAACTCTTTCGAAAATATTATAACTTTGTTCATTATCACAGGAACAAAACGTTCGTATATTCAAATAACCCCAACAACAATAATTTTATGATGGGAAATCTGTCCTATTCCCTTATGTCGAATTAGAAGAGTGAACAGTACTGATTCCTGTGACTGAAATAAATCGATAATGTAACGATACGAACATGTTGTAATTTTATTTGTTACGTACAGATTCTATTCGAGTCTATATGAAGTGGAATAATTGAAAATACCATAGAAAAAAGAAGTGGTATCAAATAACAAAAATCCCCTCCCGGGGGGGAAAAAACCCAGACAAGTACATTGGTGGTCCTTCGTTTCCTTATGATATCACGAAAAATCGTACAAAAGATCCAAAACTCCACTGAAAGCAATTTTAAAAACTGTTTACCTATTTTTTCCACAGAAAAAACCAGTAGTTGAATCATTAAAAAATTAGCGTAATGAAGATGAGAAAAATACCACTAATAATTGGTATGTAAGAAGTATTAATAGTCTAGAAAAAGAGGTTACTGTCTATGTTACGTGCAGCAGTAAAATTTATGATATAAATACTCGGGCAAGTATTCCTTTGGTGATGCAGAAGATACCAACATCGACGTACTAAGAATACTTAACAAAATTGTTGAATTATAAATATTATAAATTGTAAATGTTATAAAATTATGTTTAAATACATGTTAAGAGTACTTATCCGGCCCATAACTTTTTATTAAAATTGCTAATTCAAGTAAAAATCAAATTAGAGGTGGAGTCATGTGTTGCATTTCAGCGGCAGCGACTTACAAGAAAATCAATTCTTCTCCAAATTTCAAGATACCCTAATATCATGCACAACATTTGACTTCGATTCATTCAGAATGAAATCCTATTCATAGTCGTCATAAAATTACACTAACATAAGACTTAGGCAGTTATGAAATTTCTCAAGATGCGACACAGTACAACATTGCCAGCAATGAAGGGTGCCATAATATTGAAGGCTTATATTGCCAGCAATGAAAGTGATCATACTTCGAAAATCTACTATTTATTGGTAGAAGATTTAAGTAACCACTGGTAAATGGTCAAACGATCAATACAGGCTATGAATGCACCGTTAAATTTGAATCCAAGGTTTTAACAACACGGAAATTCCATACGAAATAATCTAGGTTCGTTGATTTCATTTTAACTTTCTTGGCGGCTAACCATCAAGATAACCTTTTATGTTTTGAAATGGAGAATTAATAACGTTATGCGGGAATTAATCATAAGAAAATTAAAATTAACCAAGAGGAAATCGACAATGAAAAAGTGCGTAATTATGACACTTCAATTTTGAGAGAGACCCCTGATTTTTACTTGAATTAGCAATTTTAATAAAAAGTTATGGGCCGGACAAGTACTCCGTACGTATACGCTCAACGTACGGTGGTGAACGTTCATCAAATTATTACCAATCAAACAAAATTGTGCTATCATGTACAGACATAAATTAAAGTTTTTTTTTTAACATTACAATAGCACGGGATCTTATGCGAAACTTCCTGTTCCTGCTTGTTTTTCATTGTTTTAGCCACGGCGCGGGCAATGTTGTTTCATTAAGTCATATAAGTAAATACTATTTGGCAACATTGGTCGCGCCATAGCCAAAACAAAAGTAGCTACTCGACTTAGGAGATCCCAGAAGCAATGCACTAACTGCATGGCCTACGTTGCCGGTACGTCCATATTGATACCTTCTCAGTTACCAAAGAAATACTTGTCCTAGTACTGATATCATAAATTTTACTGCTGCACGTAACTTAGATGTCGACCTTTTTCTATTTTTTTCTAGACTATTGATACTTCTTACACACCAATTATATGTGGTATTTTTCTCATCTTGATAATGTTGATTTTTTAATGTTTTGATTCTTGTTTTATTCTGTGGAAATAAATTCATAGTAACATTTATTGTGAAGTCTGGTTTTTTGGCTGAATATTTCGTGATCTATATGGTTGGTTTCCCTCCCGGATATGAATAAAATTAGTAAACATTAAAAAAAAAAAATTTAAGTGGGGTTTTGGATTTTTTGTGATATCATAGGGAAACGAGGGACCACCAATGTACTTGTCCAGGTTTTTTTCCCCGGGCGGGGATTTTTGCTATTTTCTGTATTTCTTGGAACAAACTAAACATAAGTCAACGATAACAGAATTTTATTGAAACATAATCCTCCCACTTTCGTTACATGATGAATAGATACATAAGTTTTCACCATAATAACTTAGATTATTGCATATTCATAAAAGTTCAAGTTCAGAGTTCACAAAAAGTCAATAAATAAATGGCAAAATACAGCATAAATGCTGTGAAAAAACCTGAGACAAGTACATTTACGTCCCCCAAATAGTCGTTCTAGTAAAACCCCCTCCGCCAAAAAACCATTGCTCACAAGAATTTACTAAAACCCACGCTAAGTTGCTCATATAAAGATCCCTCTGCACTAAAATCCTCTTTAAAAACCAACTCATCATAATAAATTATGAAAAACCGCTCTTAGAAAAAAAATATCAATCCCTCAAATAAACCAAATCCCCACCAAAATTTACTAAAACACAAAGTCGTCGGAGTAAAAATCCCCTTCTACAAAACCTGTATCCAAAAACCAACTCACCATACAACATTTTATGGAAAAACGCTTTCATTATCTTATGAAAAAAGTCAAATTGTACAGAGGTGATATAATTTAAACCTCGTAGATGTTGGGAATTCACAAAAAGTTGATAAATAAATAGAGATCTACTAAAGCATATATGGCCAAATACGTACAATTATATGATGTTTTATAAGATCTTCAAAGTATTATGTTGAAATACCTTTTCTCTAATACATGCTTTATCACATCGAATTATCCTATAATTTTTGGACTTATAAGAACTGTCAAATGTAATTAATAGCTGCTGCAGTGGTCAGATGTCAAGTTATAAAATAAAATTGCAATAGCCTGCGCCAGTTCGAGCAGTGCTGCACTCTTATTTATAGAATAATTTTGATATATCTACTGTTTTCTAATTTACGTTCCATAACATCGTTATTATTATTTTATACAATCGTCCTAAAAAAATTTAGTCAAGAGTCACCGCAGCAACTCGTTGACAATTATTGAAAAACATAAAGAATCGCATTGGCCTGCGCAAGCTTGAACGGTGTCGCACCCGCATTTGAAGTATTTGTAGTATAGTTTGATAACAAATTGATAAAAATTTAGCATCGTACGTTAAGCGGATGCGCACAGAGTACTTGTCCGGCCCGAAAATTTTTCATAAAATTTATCACATAAGTCTAAATTAATCTACCATACAATTTTTATATATCACAAATTATCTTAAGGGGTTATATACAGTTGGAAGGCCAAAAAAATTCGTTTTTTTACGAATTTTTTCCGGATAGGGATTTCATTTGACGAGGAAAAGCATAAGGAAGTAAATGGAGTGTCATCTTTTAACTCTTTATCGCAATTTTTTATTTAACAAAATATTGCTTCAGATAGCTCCTGTGATTGATCTCCTGTAGGTCCTCTAAAAAAAGGCGTCTTGCGGTGAGCATGAAATCTCCCGTTTGAATCAGCTGAAATTAAAAAACCAAAGAGATTTGTTTAGTGGACAGATAAATGCTGGGATTGGACGAAGGAATAGTTGGAATTTCCAATTTTGATGAAATGACGGCTCCTCAAAGACGAAATTTCAATTTTTAACCGAATTTTGGTCGTTCAATGGTTCAAAAAAAATAGAAATAATTTTCGGAAATCTTACTCCTTCATCCAATCCCAGTAGCATATATCTGAGAAAGTTGTGTTAAAATTACAGACCGATCGGTTGAGCCATCTTTGAGAAATCGTGCTCACCGACTTTGAAAACATCGTTTCGAGATAAACGCGTTCAAAGTTTCATAAGTGGTGAACACATGGATAAAAATTTTTTTTTACAACTTACAAGGAGTCATCTATTCCAGGGCCATAAGAAGTTCCCTCTGCATCATCAGCAGCTTCCAAATTGTCGAATTGCAGTCGTCGGCGAACCATTCTTCCTTCGCGCGTGCGCTCATGCGCTCTTAAAATAGAGATCGCGACGCGCTCTGCATCCTGTTTTTCGGCATAGGCATGGGCATTGGGCCCAATCGATAGACCCAGTGCACTCATATAATATAATAGTGATGCCGTACCTTCATTAAAGGTGCCGGCTGCCATGTGAGCTGCTATTTCCACTATTTTTGAACCACTAGGAATTATTTTCGGTGTGATTTTCCAAATCAACTGATTATAGCTTTCGTTGTTATTTTGTGTGAAACCACCAACACATCTTTCAAGCAACTTTTCATTGCTCAGATCCGTGTAGATCGGAAACAGAGCGTCAGCAACATCTTGTGGAAATGGAGAATAATCGTGTTTATAATCCGATAATTTATTCGAAGCTCGCGCTCGCTGCCAACAACACCATGACTCAGTTCCGACCGGGCATCTTTCGTGTTGAGGATTTTCATCTGTTGAACAATAATGGTAATATGTTGCCCATATTGCATTATACATATTGTCAACGGAATCACAGTGCCTCCTGATTGCCAAGCCATAATAAACAGTCAATTTATCGATCAGTTTGGCTGTGAGCTTTCCTTTTCCACCAAGTACTTTTTTTTGCATTTTTTTCCCACTTTTATTTACAGTCATCTCGGTATTTTTTTTGACACAGTCTCGGAGTCGTGAACCCATTCTTTTTTGAACGTGTCCAATACATTCTTTTTTTACCACTTCGTTGTTTCCATAAGGCACAGCTTTCAAAATCCCCGAGTAGGTTTTCGAGTCACCGTCGCCGATGTAATTTTTGTATTGGACGTTAAATTTTTCCATTGAACGCTTGAACATTTCTGCGACCGCATCGACTTCCATTTTTCCTGAAGAACCGTTATGATTCGCAGCACAAACATCTTTGTGATCGTCATACCATTCGTTGTACTCTTCAGTGTCGATTTTTTTTTTCCAAACCTCGCATTGTTTGCAGTACGAACTTTTCACGACGATATCGATAATTTTCCCCGTATAATAACCGATCAGTGATGTTACTCCGTATAAAGAAGTAAACCCTCGTTTTTTCCAGGTTCCATCGCCAGATATTGTCAATTCTTCACAGTTTCCATCGTCTCGATTTTGAGCAGACGCTTCTTTTTCTTCAGCACAAGCTTTTTCGAAAAGTTTTTCGGTGGCCATTTGCGTGCATGAATGAATATTTTTGACGATCAAATCGTACGTAGCTTGCATCACAAAAGGTGGCATGTCCATCAATCCACAAAATTTCGCTGCACCTTTCAATCCTATTCCGAGAGTTCTCATCACAAATAAAAATCGTCTGTTTATCGCGTAAGAATGTTTGATGAAAGGACAAGAGTTTATGGCTCGAGGATCGCACTTATCACACAGAATGACGATTTTAAAACCGAGTCCTCGTTGTGCAGCCGTTTGAAATTGCACTTTTCCTTTGCAAGTTTTACACTGGACGTATTCACTTATCGCTGCGAAGACCGTTATAAAATTGAAAATGCGATATTCAATGGAGGAATCACGAGGAACTAAGATCTCCTTCTGATTTTTCAATTTTTTCGCGGATGTACTGAAGCTACTTTCATCGGCCTCGACTGTTTTTGGATTGTACGATTGTTTTCGCTTTTTCCCTCTTGAAATTTGCGTCTTGTCGGATAGTCTCCGTTGTCTGGTACACTTGTAAGGCATTTTTATTCGCAAAACTACGAAAACGGAGTAAAATTTGAACGCGCGACTTTACACTGTGGCAGAGCTGGTTCGACTGACAAAATTCCTTTCTTCGGTATAAGAAATGACCACGCTTAGCTCTCGCATATACCATGTATGCAAAAACAATGAAAAGGGTCACCTCAGGCACGTGGGCCACAACAACCGCTGCCGCTCGGGTCGTTCGGAGCGCGCTTACTTTGTAATGCTCCAAGCGTCCTTTCAAGTACGCATGTATCTCTACGAATATTTGCCGTATCGCTTTGAAAATTTCAGAGAATCTATTTGAATATATGTAGACTCCAAAAATGCAACAAAAAAAATCGATTTTTTGAAATTTGATATTAATCATAAAATAGCATATAACTCCGACATTACTTGCTGGATTAATTTGAAATTTTCAAAGAATGTACTCAAATGTATGTACATTCTGAAAATGCCATAAAAAAACATCGATTTTCTGAAATTTCCAACTGTATATAACCCCTTAAAAGGGAAAAACCCGCCATTGGTTGGCAATAATCTTGCCTCAAAATCTTTCGCAAACGATTCATATTTCAGGCACACGCACAGATAATAAAAAAATGCATTTTCCTCGCATTATTGTGGTCCAACTGATGCCCCATCTGCTTTTGACTGGTAAATAAGTAAGCACAGCTAATCTGGAATGACAAGTTGCGGATCATTTTAAATCCCAAATATTATTTTCGGACATCGCGAAGAGCGAGTTACCGGGCGAGCATCTTGCATCTCTCTCGCACTCACGATGCATTTTTGAGCGATCCATACTCATAAGCCGTTCAGTGTTTTCTTTCTCTCTTCAGTTGTATTTGGTATTTTTTAACTATGTGCCACCGCGTTTTCCCTTTATCTATTGGTCATAAGCCGGGGCAACATGAGCCTTGCACGCCTTCGCATCCAATAAGACAATTGGACCAGATGAACGGTGACCAGATGAACGGTCATCATGGGCACTTAAGAAACCATTTTTTTATGATTCACATGTTTCGTATTTCATAAAAATACATGCCTTTTTCGAGTTTCGCGAATTAAAACATCAAGAGCCCTAAATAAAAACCCTTAGATTTTTCTGTATTGGTTCTTTTTTCCGAGTTGGTTACAATAAGTCACTACCTTAAAAAAAAAAAAACACTTCACTGACGAATCAAATCTTTTCCATAAAACAAATTTGGAAATGACTTCAAACGATCGACAGCGAGCACAAAAATTTTCTCCGTCATACCGAATACCGCAAGTATTTCCCCTTAAGCGCCATACGAACGTGGTATAACCGAGTTTATTATTTCGTGTTCTTTATATAATCAGTATCGAGTGTATCATGCCAAAAAGGAAGAGATGTGTTTTGATCCTGCGCGAGTGGCGGCAAAACGTAAAAGATGGTTGAGAGCAGCGCAATCGGACGATAATTTTCATAGATGCACCTGATGGAGCAGGGAAGACATTCCTGATTAACTTATTGTTGGCACGTATCAGAGGTGAAAAGAAAATCGCACTAGCCGTTGCATCTTCTGGCATTGCCGCAACGCTGATGACTGGTGGGCGAACGACTCATTCAACACTGCTGATACCAATTGACTTTATCCCCAATGAAATACTTGTTTGCAACATTAAGAAAGGAACTGGAAAGGCTAAAGTCCTGCAAGAAGCATAAACACTATTCTGGGATGAAATCTCTATGATGCACAAGCACGGGTTTGAGGCAGTGAACAGAACACTGTAAGGTATCCGTGGGAACAATAAGCTAATGGGTGGTTTAACTGTTGTAATTGCTGGAGACTTCCGTCAAACGTTGCCAATCATCCCGAGAGGCACAATGGTGGAAGAAATCAAAGCTTGCCTAAAATCATCCCAGATTTAGAAAAAAGTGACGACGATGATGCTCGCTACTAATATGCCTGTTCGGCAATCAAACAATTCAAATAAATTTTCAGAGTACTTGCTTAAGGGGACCGTATGGTCTAGAAATTTGAAAAAATCGATTTTTTTTTTTTTCGATATGTCGAAAGTATAGTATCTCAAGAATATACTGTGAAATTTTCATGCGGAAATTCTCAATATTACAGCTTCTACAGCCCATAACGCAGGTAGAGAGCGGTCCGCGACACGAAAACGTTCAAAGCCTTATTGGACACAAAGCCTTACGGGGATGATTTTTTAGATTGCAAAAAAGAATGTGTTTTGCATGTTAAAAAACGTTTGTACAAACGTGCTGTTGATGCGAAAAAAAAACATGCACAAATAAAGAAAGCAACAAAGAAATTGACAGAAAAAGAAGAGGGAAAAAAGACACAGCGGAAATCGATAAATAAAACACCGAAGCGTCAACAATTGACGAATAAATTATTGCAAGAGCTGTCAACTTATTACGGTCTAGCAATTAGACGTAATTCAGATTCGACTGAAGGGATGAGAAGTGAAATATGGGCAGCATATTATCACAAAATTTCAACAGATGAAAATCCGCAACACTCGTACTGTCCTCCAGGTTCCGAATCGTGGTGCAAGTGGCGTCAAAGTGAGGCTGCAGGTACTTTAGACACCTACGAGCACCCACCTGCTCTGTGCGATGAAGCACAAGAGATATTAAAACCAATTTATGAAGAATTGACAGCAGAGACTTTATTGGAAAGGTGTATTGGCAGTAATACGCAGAACAATAACGAAAGTTTCAATGCTTGCGTGTGGCACCTTGCGCCGAAACATCTGTTTGCCGGAAAAAAAATCATTGATATTGCCACTCACATTTCCGCTTGCATATTCAATGAAGGATTTGCATCCCTATTGAAAATAATGGAGACCATGGGCATAACAATCGGGCCACAAGCGGAGCAACTAGCGCAAAACCGAGACGAGCTGCGAGTATCGAGCGCCAACCGTAGGAGCACGGACAACTCCAAAGAGACTCGGACAGCTCGAAGAAATGAAAGGAGTGAGGAAATCTTGAATTATGAACGTTCCGAAGGAATCCTATATGGTGCCGGAATCGCGGATTAACTGTAAGTATTCAAAATTTGCTCAATTTTTGAAAATATCTGTACCTCAAACTTTAAACTCATTTATCTCGAAACGACTTTTTTCGGCACTGCGCAGGTGAAAACAAAAAAACTATTCAACCGAATCACTTGAAATTTGGATATGTTGTTCACAACATGTATGGCTATCGTCGGAACTACAATCATAATTTTATTTAAATAATTTCTTATTGTTTATACTAAAAAACTAGTGAAAAAAAACCCGATTTTACGAATTTTTTTTCAAAAGCGCGCCATTTTGTCAATTTTTAATTTTTTCGATTTCTTCTAGTCCCGACCATAACTGCACTCTTTCTGATTAAGAATCTTCTTGAATTTTGTGTTTCAGATGAGTAGAAGTCTCGGATCGATCTTCACCGTCCGGGTCGGATTTTTCGAGAGGGTCGTCTTCAATGCCAATTATATGATAATAAACACTGTTTTTAAAATTAAAAAAAAATTTTTTTGTATACTTAATAAAGGTAGTAATAAACCCGAAAAGTTAAAACATCGATTTTTAAATTTTTTAAGGCAAAAAAAAAATCGTGAAAATAGGTGAAATTTTCGTGCTCTAGACCATACGGTCCCCTTAACATAGGGAACGGAAAAGAATGAATCAACAATGATACTGAGAAAATTAAACTCAGCGATGAATTTTGCAAGATCTGCCCAACATTAAACAGCCTCATTAACGGACAACACCACTGTGACCCCCTATTTTTTTCACATTTTTCAAGAATTTTTTTTTTGTGGGGAAAAAAGAGATATTCGAAAAAATTTTCTTGGGTTTTGTTCCTTGTTTATTAATGTATCAAAAAACATTTTTTTCACATTTTTCACGCCGCATGGTGGCGCTGGGGAAGCTCTCGCGTTATCTCCGCAGTGGTTCGCAGCACGCAGCAGAACTCTCTTCAACATCGATCTGAAAAAAAATACCGAGTATTTTCGTTAATAATATGATATTTTGAAGAGAAGTACATAGGGATTTGGAAAAATATTGATTTTTTAAAAATAGGCACGCCTTTGAAATTAAAGAATGATTTTTGAGCAAAATTTCTCGTCGAAAATAGGCTATAACTTTTATAATTATTGAGATATTGAAAAAATCCTATGTACTTCTCTAGATAATCTACTTTTATTGATACAGTAAAAATTTGAAGTCGATCGCATAAAAATTGTTCGAGTTCTGCTGCGTGCCGCGCTCAAAAAAGTGGTTTTGAGAAAAACACGTTCAAAGTTTTAGGTTTGTTAATTTATGTTATAAATTGAAAAAAAAATTATTTACCTTCAATCAGCGATGTCGGCACCATACAGCTGGCCTTCAAGAAGCAAATCGTTGTCTCCTGATTCTTTCCTCGAACTTGTTAAGGCTTTTCTCGCTTCTTTTGCAGCGTCTGTGAGCGAGCGCTCCGCGAGCTGGATCCGCGCTGCGTCGGTCTCAACGCAAAAGTTGAAACAATTTGGGCCGATGGTTATCCCCAACGTCTCCAGTACTTTCATGAGACTTCTCAGGCCATCACTGAACACTAATACCGCGATATCAGTTGCAATATCAATGATTTTTTTGCTTCCGGACTGGCACTTGGGGGCTATTGGCAGGGTGCACGAAAATACTAATACTATTCAATTATCAGTGTGTTACATATTCATGCATACTGTCAGCGCCACCTAAAATCATGCTCCGCATTTTTTCAGGCTTAACGTATACGCAATACACACTTATTTTTAAAATAGTATATGTACGTGCACCCAGCCAATTGCCCACAATGATTTATTGTAGCTTTCGTTATTGTTTTGCGTATAGTCGCCCAAACAACGCTGCAGCAAATCGTCCCTGCTCAAATTTTCGAAGATTGGCTGAATTGCCTCCAATATTTCCTGAGGAAGAGGCGGTTTATGGCGATATTTAGAAATATCACCATTTGCGACCGCGCGCTGCCACGAACACCACGACTCGGCTACTTCCGGGCAATCGTCATGTTGTGGCTCACTGTCTGTGGACATTTTATGTTTGATAGTTGCCCAAATTGCCTTCCTCATTTTGTCAACATCATCGCTGTTCCTCCGAATAGCCAAGCCGTAATATGTGCTCAACTCGTCAATCAATTTTCCGGTGAGCATTCCTCTGCCAGACAATCCTTTTTTTTCACGATTTCGCGGAGGCGCGTCCCCATACGTTTTTGGACATGATCGATGCACTCTTTTTTTTTTATCTCGAAACCGTCGTATGGATTGCTATTCGATATGCCCAGAAACGTTTTAGAATCGCCGGCACCAGCGCCCAGCTGCGCGGGACCCCGAGCGTCGCGGACCGCTGCACCGCTCCATAAAATATTCAATATCTACGAAAATAATTATTTTTTCGACCTGGGTCCAACGGCATTTCAATCTTAAAAGTATTTTAGATTTTTTAAAATGGTTTTCAAAAAATCGATTTTTTGAAGCCGTCACAGTGGTGTTGTTCCTTATCTGCGTATATCCAAAATATCCAAATCCAAATCCAAAAAAAAAAATCCAAAGAAAATCTATTGAACGGCAAATGGTTTTAGGAGTGTGCTATCAAAGTTCACGAAATTAGCTTCTGTATTCAAAAAACTATTCAAGCTTGCTTCGCGAACAATCTTTTCAATTGACAAGTGCGTGAATGAAGATGAAACCACCAGCTATCCAGTAGAATTTTGAAACTATTTAAACCCGAACGGAGTTCCACCTCATAAATTAAAATTGAAAGTCGGATGTCCAATTATGCTGCTTAGAAATGTGGACCCTCCAAAACTGTGCAATGGATCCAGATTGATAGTCAGAGCATTAAATACTCACGTCATTGAGGCTACCATTTTAACTGGACCATATGAAAGAGAACACGTTTTCATTACAAGAATTCCATTGATTCCGACAGACTTGCCATTTTCATTTAAACGGTTACAATTTCCAATCCGGCTAGCGTTTGCCATCACCATTAATAAGTCGCAAGGACAATCATTGAAAGTCACTGGATTGAACCTGACAAACGAATGCTTCTCGCATGGTCAATTATATGATGGAATGTCGCGAGCAAAGGATCCATCACAGTTATACATTCACACCAATGAAGAAACCACAATTAAAAATGTCGTTTACGCACAAGTCTCGAAGTGATATCCAAATATTAAACATATATAATTAGTAATCATTAAATTCATGAAACTCATTTTTGTAGAGTTCGTCTTTATCGAGAACATATTTTAAAAAATATAACAATAAAATGAGACTAAGTAACGTACTTTATCTGTACCATGTATTATATATTTTTTTAGATAAAATTTTGTTATATAAAAATTCTATCCGAAATAACGTAGGGAAGAATCTACCAAACTTGTATTTTATCATTGGTGAAGAAGCCAAAACTAATAATGTATGTCACAGAGTATTAAAATTATCTCAAAATTTGTCAAATAAATGATTTATGAAGAATGTTTTATATTAATTTTTTTTGCGTTTTTCTTTCTTGCACACATCATTTTTCTAGGTGGTAAAGGAAAAATATAAAATTCATACTCAGACTGATTATACGTAAATGTACTTGTCTCGAGTCGCTTCCGCGACTCTGGATATCTGAATTGAGACCAGAGAAATCCGACTATAACTGCCATTCGCAGTTATTAAGAACGGAATAGAATTCATTGTTAGCTTTGATTTTTTTGTTATTTATATGGTATTGTCTATTACGGTAATATTTTTAAAATACTTCAGGCAAATCATTTTCGGAGATAACGAAGTGAAGAGCATACATTTTTTTGCCTTTTGATGGAAAATACTAAAAATCTATAACAGTAAATATTCTGTTACTATATATTTTCACAGTGAACTCCTTAATAACTACAATGCGGTACCCGTACTGTAAATCTATTGAAAGTTTTCTTTTTTGAAACCGGTAAATGTATCAAAGTTCTCAAATTATTCGAAATTCAAATTCAAATTATTCAATATTTTCAAAATTTTATTTTATCATATAATTTGGGTAAGCAAATTCGATGTACAGTCCAGATTTCACGTCTTTATCTCTAATGGTTTAATAGTTATGAAGATGATTCATACGAGTGAACGGACCACCGAATGATTTTAAGGGGCCAGTCCACTTTGGATCCACGAAAAAAAGGCTATTTTCGCGATTTTTTTTTTGAGGATTTTATAAAAGATATGAATATAAAAGTTGTTGCATGATAAATAAAGTCTTGAAATACATTTAAAAAAAAATTTTATTCATTTTTAAGTACAAAAACTATAGTTTAACGTAACGCCTCAAAAATAGGTGGGCTAGGTAGCTCCATCACAACTCGGCAACGGCTTGTCTGAAACAAAATAATCAAAGTCCATTAGATTCAGTATGAGACCAGCTACAAAATGACTCTCGGATATAAAGTTTTATCAAAAAATAAAAAAATGGCAAACGAAAAACGAAAAAAGTAAAAAAACGCGTTTTTTTCGCAGTTTTTCACAAAAAAAGAGTAAAAATCAAAATTTAGAAACCATCAAGGGTCATCTTGTTGCGAATCATGTTTACAATATGTGGTTCAAATTTCAAGAGAATCGGTTTATTAGTTTTAGAGATACGATGGAGCTAGATTTTGAAAACGTTGTTTCGAGAAAAACGCGTTTGAAGTTTATACTATGAAAAACTCTTACCTAAACTCAATTGGCAATTCCTGCACCGTACAAAATCCCTTCTGATTGCTCATCATCGTCGATTTCTTCAAGTCTTGCTTGCTTTCGTTTGGTTCTGGTCTCTTTTGAGCACTCAGAACTGCGGCGGTTTGCAGAGCGAACACGCTCGTCATCGCGATTGTCGGCGAATCCGATTGAACATGCGTTTAGGTGCCATATTCCATACGCAGTTGGTAAAACTTTCATTATTGTTTTACGTATGGCCACCTAAACACCTTTCGAGCAGTTCTGATTTGGTGAGATCCTCGTAAATAGGTTTTAAAACTTCCTGTACTTCCTCAGAAAGAGCAAGAGGATGTTTGTAATGTTATTGAAGTGCCTTAGCTTTGAGGTACTTGCACCATTCAATCGAGCAGTTGTGATGTTGCGGCTTGACATCGGTCGAAATTTTGTGGTAATACCCTGCCCATATTTCTTTGCGCATACCTTCAATAGAATTCAAATTCCTTCGAATAGTTAAGCCGTAATTTTCAGACAACTGTTTCATCAACTTGATCGTCAAAGTTTGTGTTTTTGTTTTTGACACTTTTTTTACGGTAGCCGTTTTTTTCTTCACAACTACAGTTTTTTTCGGTGCGGTTTTTTTCGATGCGGCTTTTTTCGGTGTAACGTTTTTCGATGCGATTTTTTCCTCTTCTGCTTCCTTTAGAGCTTTTTTCTTCTGGATCAAAGATTTTCTTGCTTCATTTGCACGTTTGAAAATGCGTTTGGCCACATGTAAAACACATTCTAATTTGCTCATATGCGCTTTACGCGCGCTATACGCTCAGGTAGACAAAATGAGGTCCTGTCGTTCAGGTAAAAAAAAAAATACTTAGAGAGCTCGGATTTTCATAAAATTTTGACACAATATTTCTGAATGTATGTACTTTCGAAAACAGTAAATAAAATTGATTTTTTGACATTTTGAAAGTGGGCTGGCCCCTTAACAGATTCCCGACCTCGAGTATGGAACCTTAAAATCATTTAAAAAAACGAATTTTAAAATACACTGCAAAAAATTTGCGGTGTGAACTAAAATAGAGTGAGTGGTTAAAAAAACGGTGATAATTTCTGAAATAAAAATAACACCGGCCGTTTGGTAAAAAACTGACTTGATGTTATTTCTCGATTCAACACCATGTAGTGTTAAAATAATGAGATAACACTTTTCCGGGTAAATTGGTAAAATTTACGGTATAAAATTACATGGTACTTGCCTATCGTTCTTTAGGTATCATTTTTACATAATCTCGTTGTTGCTTTTTCCAATTTTGGAAGTTGAAATAATACTGAATGTTTGTTACAGACGCTTTTAATGTGTTAATTTTACACGATTTTTTGCGAACTGTTCCATGTTTACCATTATTTACGATCAAAAAGACACATAATGTATTAATTTTCTTTGCAGAACAGGGTTCCCTTAAAGTCGTAAATCGTAGACGAATTGTTTTATTACAATATTAAGCAATCAAACTTGTGTAAAGATCTTGACAAAAAATATCTATTCCCAATTTCAATGGAGATATTTGCGGAAGGCCTCTCCGGCACACATGCAATATGTTATCTTATATCGTGGTGAAAAAAAATTAAAATACATGCGTAAACATCGTCGTCTCAGTTAGAATCTCGAGGTCAACCTATGTTTTCAAAATTCACAGCGTTTTGTTTTGCACAGTGAGATTGTCTGAGAATTTTGAAAACTGCGCAATACGCTAGAAATCTAAAATAAAATTAGTCATATGAAAAATGTCAAACGATTCATTAAAAACCGATAATATTCTCAAAATGCTATTCATAAATTTTTCAAATACTGAGATGTTTATATACTGTTCAAGGTGCCAAAGAATAAATTATATAAACGAAACGAAACGATTGATCCAAATACATACTTGATATCTTCAATATTCTGTTGTGTCGAGTCAAATCTGATGATTATTATTCAACTATTTTTTATAAGAAACACAGCACACCTGTTCTCATGATACCGTCATTTTTTTCGTATTTCCAGTTCTGAATGCATTTGAATGTCATACTCATTATATCTATAGATAGTTATATAACAAAAAAAGTCTGTATATAACAAAAAAACTTACAACGTGTTTGCATCATTACATCATCGATTTATTTCAATGACAGGAATCAGTACTGCTCACACTACTAATTCGACATAAGAGAAGGAGATAGATTTTCTATCATAAATTCATTGTTATTGAGGTTGTTTAAATACAGGAGCGTTTCGTTCCTGTGATAAGAAAAAAAGTTATAATGGTTTCAAAAGAGTTAACTACAGACTCGACGTATTTTTGAGATGTTAGTAATTCGTTGATAGGTTATTATTCGATTACAGCTTGGCAGGAAGGTGTTATAGAAGAGACCTCAAGTACCAGTTTTTTCCCTAAGGCGAAAATTCAGAAAATTAAATACTTTATCATTAGCTTTCAAGTTGTGTATTAGAATAAGTCATTCAGGGGCGAAAAGGCAGTGAGGATATTAGCAATTTCGGTCTAAGCTATAAATAGATAATTATATTTAACTTTACATTCAGGAGTCTCAGAATTATTATTCTTTCAAAGATGAAATGACGGAAGAATATGATGCATCATCCTTGACTTATAAATTGTTTTATAAAACATAGAAAAAAATTAGATTAAAAAAAATTCGGCCGAAGTACTTGACGAATGTTTTTTCACTTAATTTACATAATGTATCGGTCATGGTGACAACCTCGCCAAGTACTTCGGCCGAAATTCTTTTTCATCTATTTTTTTTTTCGTTTGCAATATTTTTTTGCTTCGGACCCTTATTGATACAGAGTTTTGATTTCCACACTGGTTGGTAAAACAACGGCATTTTCGAACTTGATTCTTTTCTCTATCAATATTCAACATTATTTGAAGATTTTATCATACGATAAAGCCTCCCGTACTTGGCCACATACACTGTTAAAAAAAAATATGAAATTTACAATACTTTTACAATACAACGGTAAATAAAATTTACAAACCGGGTGTATGAAATGAAAATTATTACACTCGTATGCCAAAATTGAAATATGAACATAAATTTTGGTTACTGATGTGGAATTTAAGATACATAACATTGAATATTCATATGAAATCTGAAAATTTTGTGGACATGCATTGAAATAAATCATATGTTTGATTGATAATTAATACAATTGTATATGAATTCATCTACTATCAACAATGTATTAAAATTACAGTATGATCTTCACTTTTCTTGACAGTTGACTGAAAAATAAGATACACATGAATGTTAGTAATACGATACATGTTATTTCCCATCATAACTCTATCTCTTAAAAATACGGTATAAAAATGGAAATGAAAATTAATATACCCTGCAGTATAAAAAAAATCCGTGTATTAAAATTCATTTACCTATGTATTAATTATAAGAATCTCAATATTAAAATAAATACACAAGTGTAGGAAATTCGTAACGCTTTGTGGGCACCGTGCTTCGCGCTCTGGCCACCGCGTGGCGCAGAGCGTCGACTTTCTCATAGGAGGCACGTGCTTCGGACGAGGATATATACAAGTCGCTCGAATCTAAGAAAATTGTGTAAAACATGAAAATGGTAAACACCAAACTTAACACAAGATGTTGAGATTATAATTAAAAATTTTACGGCGACAATTGCTCGATTTGATTGCCACGGCATCAAGTGGTGATAAGTCGCTCTAACTAATTTCTTGAGATGTCTGCATGATTTCGACCTTCAACTTTAAAAAAACGAACACAATAGTACGCCAATTAATGCATTCCACTTAAAAACTCATAATAGCTGAATTTATTTAATATTCATTCGTATATTAATATTCAAAAAGGATCACCAAATTTTATGATACATCTCTAGAAATATCGTAGACATATGTAATGCGAAAACGTTATACGGTGCCTGAAATTTAGTAATCTTCAATCTGAAAATTACTATGCTGGTAACATGAACTTTAATATACCTGTATAGTAATATTAGTAGATGTTTCGTGTTTTTAATATGCACAAGGTCAACATTTCTTACATGTATATGATTTTTCAAATACACAAGTATATTAATTTTACTGAACAGTGCTCGTATCATTAAAATACCGCGTCTCTCAATTTTCCTCAGCGTATCTGAATTTTCATATACGGTATCCGCATAAAAGCTTCCTATACATGTGTATTAATTTTCATACGGAAATTTTTTACAGTGTATATTTTAGTATAGCTCAATTTATTTTATAACTTTTTGCGAAACCCAACCTTAGCTTTTCGCGAGGATTAACTCATTTCGTTTTGTGTGATTGGAATTTATTTGATACATTTTTTGAGAGTGGTCACTTTTCTTACGTTTTGATAGGATTTGATTTTCTTTGGGATTTTTGCGAGAACAGGTTTCTGCAGTGTATGTATATTCGTGGAAAAATATGGGAACGGCGATCAACAAATGTACTTGTCCAGGTTTCTTTCGCGAGGGGGATTTTTATGCGTGATACGATTCGTTTTTCTCTTTCCTTTCAAACATCTCGCTTTGTATAGATTATAAAAAGGTTATATTGGGAAGTTATCGCTTTTTCATTTCCCAACCCTGACCCCTTCTACTTCGAGTCAGGTTTTTCCCCCATGAAATAAAGGGACACGTGTTTTGGAATTTTCAATTTAGCAATATTTTTTATTATCGAGCCTGTCAAATTTTTTTGACATTTCGATTTACGCTTCTGGAATCAGGCTAAAATAAGTCGGGAATTGGGAGTCTGATACAAAAATTTACAAAGCTTTTGAGGGCAAGATTAGAGCAGTCAGAACTTTACCATAGAATTTGTAGCTATTTGAATTTGTGTTTATCAAATAAACATATTAAATAGCGGTATCTCCTTGTTATATTTGTAGATTAACGGTAAAAAATATTACGCTTATTTCAGCTCGTTGATAAAAATGGAGATTTTTTTTCGAAATTTTTCATTTTTGATTAATGATAAAATAAAAAAACCAGTTTCACGTATGTTTAAAGAAAACATATCGAATCTATTGTGAAAAAAGTTCACGCATTTTTTCATTCTTATTTTTAATAATCCTTTAACGTCCACGCCTATTTCTGGATGGCTCAAAATTGTTCCCTCTGGTAGTATGGCTGAAAAAGGGTTGAATATGAATGTCCAACCATAATTTTGTCGATAAGGGACCGGGAAGTAGTATTTTCGGACTAGAGCAAATTTGCTACATTGACGGTTTCACATTCTCATTTCGAAGTATTATTCTAATTCAATCACGTATTTTCAAAGCCTATTTCGTCCAGTCAAGCTTCTTTTACACGATTCTATCAATAAATATTTGAAAAATGTACATTTACTGACTTTTTTTGATGAAAACGACAGCAGATGCAAGCGGCGTAAATTTTCACGACAACATTGTCACCATATTAATATAATTTATATGTTTACGTTTGAATTTCAAGTTATCCCAGCACCTGGAGGTCTATCTAGCATAGATTGATGGCACTGTAAACTAGCCTATCCGCTATGTTATCTTTACGTGTTCACCGATGGGGTCAAAGCGAATGTAGCAAATTTGCTACAATGACAGCTAAAGGGTTAATAAGGTGAAATTATGATTATTTTTCAATACCATTGAAGAAGTTACTACCATGTTACATGTTATGAATATGAATATGAATATGTTATGAAGAAGTTACAACTATTTCAATATTCTCATTGAATATAGGAAAGTTCAAATAGTATGTTATGGGAACTCCAAAACAATATATTGAACAAAGCGGACAAACTCAGACCAGGATCGTACTCAAGAGAATGAAATGAATTTAGTTGTATTAGTCACATTAGCTTTGAGCAAATTTTAATATTATCAAAACCAGAGCGGCCGTAGAGGAAAACTTTTGGAATAAAACTTTTTCAATTTCTAATGTCATAATCAGAGAAAAAAAGTGGAAATACTCAGCACACATGTCTCCTCCTCACAAAATGTTGAAAGATTGTAGATATCGGCTACATTCGAATGATACAAATTTTGATACTATCAGAAGAAGAGCACCCGAAGACTTTCTGAAACAACTTTTAAAATTTTTTATGCCACAACTAAAGTGGAAAAGTGAAAAAATATAGTACACTTTAAGCCCAACAAAGTTCAGAAAATTTGGATGTATCTATTGCGTTCCGAGGACAGAAATTTTAATCCCATCCAAAAATGAGCAGCCGAAGCCTTATTGTAACAAATTTTTCAATTCATAATGCTACAATCAGGGACAGAAAGTGGAAATACTTGGCGCACATGCCGCTTCACAAAATGTTAAAAGTTTGTAGGTATCAACTACATTCCCATGAAACAAATTTTGATACTAATAGAAAAAGAGGATCCGGAGACTTTTTGAAACCACTTTTTGAATTCATTATGCCACAAACAATATAATATATTAACATAATATTTGTTAATACCATTGAAGAACTCAATACCATGAGAATCAGAGGTGACAGTTATTCTCATATTCTAATTGAATTTCAAAAAGATCAAATAGTATGTTTTGGGTACTTTGAAACAATATATTGAACGAAGTAGACAAATTCAAACCAGAATCCTGCCCAAGCAAATGGAGTGATTTATTCAGAGAATGAAATGAGGATAGTTATATCAGTAGCATTAGCTTCGCGCAAATTTCGATGCCATCAGAACCAGAGCGACCATAGAAGGAAATTTTTTAAATATAAATGTTTCAGTTTATGGTACCAAATCAGAGCCCAACATGAAAAATACTTAGCACACATATCGCTTCACGAAATTTTCAAGGTTTTTAAGCATCCGCTACATGCCAATGATACATATTTTGATATTATCAGAAAAATAGCATCCAAAGACTTTCTGAAACAAATTTTTTTGATTTATTTTACCAAAATTAATGCGAGAGAGTAAAAAAACATGACGCCCATTTAGTCCAACAAGATTGAAAAATTTTGGATATATCCGTTGCGTTCTGAAGCCAGAAATTTTTATCCCACCAAAAAATTTGTATCCGATGACCTTTTGTAAGAATTTTTTAAATTCATAATACCACAATCAAAGATGGAAAGTGAAAATACTTAGCACACATGTCGATTCACAAAATGTTCAAAGTTTGCAGGTAGCCGCTGCAGTCCAATTATCTATTTTGATACTATCAGGAAAAGAGCACCCAAAGACTTTTTGAAACAATTTTTTAAATTTATTATACCAGAACTGAAAAGGGGAAGCAAAAAAACACAGCATTCTACAAGCCCAACAGCATTCAAAAATTTTCGATGTATCCAATGGGTTTTGAAGACATCAATTTCGATCCTATTCAGAAATGAGCAGCTAAAGACTTTTGTAACAAATTTTACAATCCATATGCCACAGTCATAGCTGAAAAGTGGAAATACTTGGCACACATGCCGCTTCACAGAAATTTCAAAATTTGCAGGTATCCGTTGCATTCCAATGATACAAATTGTGATACTATCAGAAAAAGAGTACCTGAAGACTTCCTGAAACAACTTTTTGAAATTTATTATGGCACACCTAAAGAAGAAAAGTGGAAGAACATAGTGCACATTGGGTCTAACAAAATTCAGAAATTTTGGATGTCTCCGTGGCGATTCGCTGACGAAAATTTTGATCGCATCAATAAATGAGCAGCCGAAGACTTTTTGTAATGAATTTTTCAATTAATAATGCCACAGTCACAGACAAAAAGTGAAAATACTCAGCATACATGTCACTTCATAAAGTTGTCTAACTTTTTAGGTGCCCGCTGCATCTCAGATACCATCAGAAAAAGATTATCCGAAGACTTTTTGAAACAACTTTTTGAATTTATTATGTCACAACCGAACCGGAAAATAACTTAGCATCCACTGGGCCATAAAATGTCTTAAAGTTCGGATGTACCCATTGCGTCACAATGACAGACATATTTATCCCATCCATAAAAGGGCAAGAAATTACTGTTTGTAACCAATTTTTCAATTCATGTTGTCGCAGTGAAAGCGAAGAAGTAGAAATACATAGCACACATATTGTCCAATAAAATGATGAAACTTGGAATGGATCCTTGATCCTGGTATGCGTACCAATGAGATAAAAAAGGGGCCGAAAAACACAACCAAACTGAATAAAGAAAAATATGACAACTTATTAAAATAATGATGACTCAATAAATCTAATTATCACACATTCATTTGATTAAAGTTTTCGGTTGTACATTTGAATTCATCAACATATATACAATATTTGCGTGTTCTTGCCTTATTAAGAAATAAAATTTCTGATTAAAAAGAAAGTGCGAAGTTACAGGTTAACGAACTTATTTTTCTCGCAGCTGTGTAATCAAAACATTTATAACTATTTTTGACACACGTATAATTTTATCGTATAAATTCAATGCGTAATATTTCTTTTCCACTGAACATCGAAATAACTTTAATATACCCAAATTTGCATTTGCCGTTTATCAACACACAGACATTTAAAGTTTTTGATTCTTATATACATATCACTGAACCTCAAAAAATTGTTTTTCCGAAATTTACACTTATGGTCCACACGTCCTGCACTCAACATTTCCGAAACTAATCGGTTAAAACATTACCGATATTTCGAATACCATTACTTTTCCCGAATTTAGTTTCCCGATTTTCGTCACTGATAAATTTTCTTTCCCGATTTTACGACGAATGCTTGTCAACAGTTATTGTCTAATCAAACTCTGCTCACACGTCCCACACTATTTATTTTTTATTTTGTCAAACTCCGTTCAGACTTTCCACTGTACAGATACAGAGGAAAGATCACAGTCGGGACCAATCAGAAATTCGTCGCTGTCGTTGCCGGAGACCAGCTTTGGTGGAAATGAGTTTTGATGGGCATCAAGAGGCCTTTGATTGTGTTGTCTGCGCGCATATACAGACACGGCGAAATCTTGAATGTAGTAGAATCGAGCATAATCCTAAGCCTGTGCAAAGTTTTTTCTCAGCAATTGCGCAACCAATTGTGCTGATTTTAGGCTCAATCGAAAGAGCATCGCTCAATTAGTCAAAACTTCGCTTTTCAAGCCGCCAAATGCTTTATTCAGAAAAAGTATTGATGACTCGGCGAGCTTCGGGCCTGCATACGACAGGCTGTCAATGTACTTGTCCCGAGACTCTACCGAGTCTCTTGATTACATTTGGGAGTTTTTATAGTTCAAAAAATTATAGAATAATTCGTTGTGGTAAAGCATACATTAGAGAAATGGTATTTCGACATAATATTTTGGAGATTTTATAAAACATCATATAATCGCACGTACTTGGCCACATATATTATGCTTTATTAGATCTCTATTAATTTATCAACTTTTTGTGAACACCCAACATCTACGAGGTTTAAATTATATCACCTCTGTACAATTTGACTTTTTTGATAAGATAATGAAAGCGTTTTTCCATAAAATGTTGTATGACGAGTTGGTTTTTGGATACAGGTTTTGTAGAAAAGGATTTTTATTCCGATGACTTTGTGTTAGTTTTAGTAAATTTTTGTGGGGATTTGCTTTTTTTGAGGGTTTGATAATTTTTTTCTGAGGGCGGTTTTTCATAACTTATTATGATAAGTTAGTTTTTAGCGAGGATTTTTGTGCGTAGGGATCTTTATATGAGCAACTTAGCGTGGGTTTTAATAAATTTTTGTGGGCATTGGTTGTTTGGTTGAAGGGGTTTTACTGGAACGACTATTTGGGGGGCGTAAATGTACTTGTCTCAGGTTTTTTCACAACATTCATGCTGTACTTTGCCATTTATTTATCAACTTTTTGTGGACTCTGAATTTGAACTTTTACGAGTATTCAATAATCAAAGTTATTATGGTGAAAACTTATGTATCTATTCATCATGTAACGAAAGTGGAAGGATTATGTTTCTGTAAAATTCTGTTATTGCTAACTTATTTTTTAGTTTGTTCCAAGAAATACATATAACTATTTTTGACATTCCTCGGTCAACTTTTTTCTTGATTTTAGTATCATCCGCAAAAATCCATGAAATACTAGCTCTTAACATGCTTGTACAATGAAGAATGAAGAAACGTACCTTCAAAGATGGTTCGACTGTGATGGAATATGGCAATTTTGACTTTATATTCTTATTAGGTCCCCAATAAATTGACTTAACTTGAGAGAGAAAGTAGACAATTCAACGCAGTTTATGCTGGCCTTTTTCTCTCCCATTTTACTTATACTATGTATATACTATACCACATTTCCGCGAGAAATTCGACTGCTCCAAGGCGGGTTGATCTTTCCGCAGACGTGTGATGAAAGAAATATTTTCGAATCAAATACAAGAAATAATTTTCGATTTTGTTAAAAAGTAATGACGAATTTTCTGCATTTTAATGAAGCCAACTTCAACATCAACACATTTTTTCAATTAACATAAATATCTAGAGTCGCGGTAGCGACTCGAGATAAGTACATTTACGTATACTATAAGATGGCGAAGACGAGTCGCCACTAGAGTCTTTACAGCAAGCAGAGCGGTTTCGAACGATTTTCGAAAATTGTTTCAGCGATATTTAATTAATTACAACACTTTAAAAGATGTTGCTAATTCACATATTTTTTTCTTTTTTCCGTCTTTCGATCGTGACTATTTAGAACCCTGTAGCCTAACGCATATTGGAAATATTAATGTTTCATCCTTCCAAATCATCAAAAAAAGGTGGCATTTTTCGCACACATTTTTTGACGTTTAGCGGTTGCTGTCTAGTGACACTAGTTATAACTAGAAATTTCTGGTGATATGCGAGACCGTGTTCGTTGATGTGACCGTCGAAGCTTTTCTGCAGGATGCATAAGTAAGAGTGACAGCTGTGAGTTTAGAAAAAAGATCGTGGTTATACTAGTGATAGTTGTGGGGTTAAAAAGTAAGGTTATAAAAATCGCGGGTGTGAAAGCAGATAATTTGATTTTTGGTTAGACATATTCGAGATCAGAACTTTAAACGCGTATTCGGTGAACATTTAATATCTTTGTTGTAAGGTTATAAAGATCGCGGTCAGTTTCAACTTTTCATTAAAGTCACTTTTATTATATTATCGGTAGAAAAGTGATAGTGTAAAAATAAAGTTTAAATTAATAAATAAACTTTTGAACAGTGTCTAAATAAATAATTTTTTTTATTAACCCTAGCCCCAACAATCCATTTTTCCGAACGTAAACTCTAGAACGGAGTCGAAAACGGTGCCTCTTCTCTTTTACCATAAAATGTTCCTTGAATGCAATAATGAAGTTTATTTAGAAACCATTCTCTTTGTTTTTTTTTTTTGACAACTAAGAGAATGGTGTATGATAAACTCGTTTTCGGTGAATATTTGATATCTTTGAACAGTCGTGAGTTTATGAAGATCGCGGTCAGTTCCAGTTTTGGTTAAAGTAACTTTTATATATATAGATAGAAGAGTGATAGTGCAAAAATAAAGTGTAATTTAATAAATAAACTTTTGAACAGTACCTTAATAAATAATTTTTTTAATTAACTTTAGCCCCAACAATTCATTTTTCCGAACGTAAATTCTAGAACGGAGTCGAAAACAGAGCCTCTTATCTTTTAACATAAAATGTCTTTTGCATGCAATAATAAAGTTTATTAGGAAACCATTCTCTTCATTTTTTATATAACTGAGAGAATGGTGTATGATACCACCCTAGGTTTGAATTATATGTGGTTTTAAACCACCCTAGAGTGCACTTTGCACTTGCAACACAAAACGGAATCAGGCGATGCGAAATTATTTTGAGCGAAAAGATATTTGATCTGAGAAAAAAAAAATGTCATAAGTACTTCACCATTTTTTTTTTCATCTATTGCTCATGAGATATAATTCGTAATCAAGAAATATTATTAAAAAAAAACTCGCGTAGTACTTCGGCTAAAATTATTTTTTCCAATCAAACTTTAGCTCTCGAAATTTTGTACGTATATTTTTTTGTTTCAAAATCTCGTTTCGTTATGATTACTTATATTTAAAATCATATTGATAATATGATAATATAATATCATATCATGATATTATATTATCATATATACTTTAGTAGATCTTTATTTATTTATCAACTTTTTGTGAACTCACAACATTTACGAGAATGAAATTATCACCTCTGTACAATTTGACTTAATTTGATAAGATATTGAGAGCGGTTACCCATAAAACTTTGTATGATTAGTTGTTTTTAGAAAGGATTTTTGTGCGGAGATCTTTGCATGAACGACTTAGACGGGTTTGTGTAAATTTTGGTGGGGATCGGTATTTTGGCGCTGGGTGATAGGGAGGATTAACTGGAACGACTATTTGGGAGGCATAAATGTACTTGTCTCAGCTTTTTTCACAGCATTTATGCTGTTTTTGGCTAGGTGTAACTTACTTATGAGATTGTTCTTCTGATTGTGATTCTCCCAAGAATTGGATACTGAATAAAAATTTTAAAGGTCGCTCAAGCGAGTTTTTATTGATTTCGGCTAAAAATGGATACATGATCGAATTTCGAGCTGGTGTATCGGGACTATCTTCGGACTAAAAATGTAATGTGAAATATTGATCTAAGAAGTGTTCAAATTAGTTCTATCTTCATAATTAACCGTCAATTCTTATACAATTATTAGATTACTTAAAACGTACAGTAGTTCTGAGAAGATATGACGTATAAAAGAACCACGAACAAGTAAAAAATTTAGTTTTTTTGAATTTTGTAAAAAATTTTTTTTTTTTTATATTACACTGAAAGATCCATTCCAACAGATCAACGTATCGAAAAACATTCCATAAAAAGTGACACCGAGAAAATACTCGAATATCATCAGAATGCACCGAAAGTTTTTCAATAAATGTAATCATAACGAAACGAGATTTTGAAACAAAAAGAATATGCACACCAAATTTCGAGAGCAAAAGTTTGATTGGAAAAAAGAATTTCGGTCGAAGTGCCACATGAGTTTTTCTTTTATAACGTTTATTGATCACGAATTATATCTCATGAGCAATAGGGAAAACAATATTGGTAAAGTACTTATGAATTTTTTTTTTTTCGAATCAAATATCGTTTCGCTCAAAATTATTTCGCATCGCTTGATTCCATTACGGGTTGCAAGTGCAAATAGTATTTCCATGTATTTAACCACTCTAGGGTGGTTTAAAACCATGTATAATTCAAACTTAGAGTGGTATCATACATCATTATCTCGGTTATATAAAACACGTAGAGAATAGTTTCCAAATAAACCATATTATTGCATGCAAGGGACATTTTATAGCAAAACAGAAGAGACACCGTTTTTGACTCCATTGCAGAGTTTACGTTTGGAAAATTGAAGTTTTGAGGCTAGGGTTAAAAAAAATTATTTATTTTGGCACTGTTCTAAAGTTTATTTATTGAATTGTACTTTATTTTTACACTCTATCACTCTTCTATCTATGTATCCAAATCACGTGAACCAAAAGTTTCACTTTAAGCAAATGAAACTGACGGCGATCTTTATAACCTACCGACTGTTCAAAGATATTAAATATTCACCGAATACGAGTTTATCATACACCATTCTCTTATATAGTTATCAAAAAAAAAAAAAACAAATAGAATGGTTTCTAAATAAACCTTGTTATTGCATCCGAGGAACATTTTATGGTAAAAGAGAAGAGGCACCGTTTTCAACTCCGTTCTAGAGTTTATGTTCGGAACAATGGATTGTTGGGACTAGGGTTAATAAAAAAAAATATTTATTTAGACACCGTTCAAAAGCTTATTTATTGGATCACACTTTATTTTTGCACTATTACTTTTCTATCAATAATATGATAAAAGTCACTTTAATGAAAAGTTGAAACTGACCGCGATCTTTATAACCTCCCAACAAAGATATTAAGTATTCACCGAATCCGCGTTATCATCAAGAGACTCGGTAGAGTCTCGGGACAAGTACATTTGATAGCTCTGTCGTCTGCCGGCCCGAGGCTCGCCAGAGTATATTATCTCTGAATAAAGTAAATTTCGGTGGTGGGGATAAAAACTGAAAGTCATTTTCTCGAATTACGAAGCTCAGGAGACAGATGATGACTTGAAAATTGAACTGGAGACTAATTAAGAAAAAATCTTTCGATTGAGCTTTGAATCAGCACGATTGATGCCGTATTTGCTGAGAAAAAACTTTGCACAGGCTCAAAATTATGCAAAAATTCCAACACATCGAAGAATTTGACGTGTCTGTATATGTCACAATGAAAGGCCTCAGCGTGCCTATCGAGATTCTGATTGGTCACGAGTGTGGTCATTTCCCTGTGTTCCCAAACCGGTAAACCAGTGTGCACACGAGTGATGTTTTTGAACGTGTCCCTGTGACTATATTCCTCTGCACCCATACCACGGAAAGTTTGAATGTTTAACCAGTGTGACGGTATTTTTGACTTTTGACAGTGTAAAGTGCGAGTCGTGTAAATCGCGTGTTTTTTAGATTGTGAAAAATCGTGATTCATAAATAGTTTAAATATATAAATGGTGCGAAAAAACGGTAATATATAAATATTGCGAAATGTGATAATAATATTTTTTAATATCTCGGAATTAATCATCAGCGAAATTAAAAAAGATAACCTCGCACCCGCTGGTGAAATCATTTTTGTTTCGGATTCCAGAAAAGCCAAATAGAAACAAACCTCACCACTCGTTGAGGTTATCATTTTTATTTTTCCGTATAAAATAATCCGAATAAAACCGTTAATTAATGTGGCCAGAATAAGTGCTAGAAAATACAACGAACATAACCTTAAAAATCAGTGTTATACGTTCTGAAAATGTGTGAACTCGTAAATAATGATGTTGAAGTTTCAATCTGGAACGCAACGATTTTTTTTTTTAATCATGTCACTGAAATTTTTCTTACAGATCAAAAGACTGTTTTTTTTCCAAAAGTGAGTGTATGAAAATAGTTGTGACAAGATGTATCATGTGTTCATAAATAAAAACCTGTAAAACTATTAATTGTTGATGAAATACTTTAATTATAAAAATTTGACAAATAACTTTTGTCATTAAATCATGATTTTCAATACTTTTCAGGTGCGGTCTACAAATAAACATAAAATTTCCAATATTCTGCAGGTTGCGCTCAGTTCCTTCGATTTTTCTTTTCGGCTTCAAGAAATTTACCAATATACTGAAGGCGCTGCGAGCTGTGAATTGGGCTGAGATTCTCTGCTTCGACAATTTGATCTAAAAAAACTGGTGAAACTTAAAGCAATGAAGCATTTGCTATTCCTTGCGGAAACAAGAGACGCCTTATTTCCTTTGCATACAAGGATCACCGCTTCGTTACTGCGAGCTGTGCTAAGTTCCTTCGCTCTTTCTTTTTGGCATCACACTACATATTTTATATTGAGCTGGGGTTTTACTGATTATGTCAGCGTAAATATTCAAGGATCATCTGTTATCATATTTCACAACCAGTCGAAGGATCAGAAATTCAGCAATAGTGTAATGGCATCGCTCGGTCAGGCTTGTGCAAAAGATATAAGTGGAAATAAAAGCATGAGAAAACAATGTAAAAATTCAATATTCATTCAAGTTTTTAGTGTGCATTGTGATATGATTTGTTAAAAAAAAAGTGTTCTACAAATATTTCTATACGGTTTCATTTTTGACCTTTCGCTCATTTTTTTCTCATATTAGTGAAATGTATATTGCTGAGACGCACCAAATATATGTATCGAATTTCTCAATATACTGCAGGAAACGCGAGGTGTTAACTGAAATGAATTTCTGCGTTTTGTTTGTGCAAGCTGTACTAAGTTCGTTCGCTTTTTCTTTATAGCATCGCATTGCATATTTGATATTGAGCTAGGATTTTACTGGTTATGTCAGCGTAGATATTCAAGGATTATCTGTTATCGTGTAAAAATTCTAGGATTCGGAGCTGTTCAGAAAAAAAGAAGTTATATCCTGGCCAAAAATCCCCTCCCTGGGGAAAAAACCTTGGACAAGTACATTTGTTGACCCCTGTTTCCATTTGTTTTCACTGAAAACAACTACCCAAAAAAGTACAAAATTTTTAAAAATTTGGCAAGATTGAGATAGGAAAAAGAAGATTGCTTCTATAAAATAACTATACTCCAAATGACAAATAGAAATGAAAAACTTCACATATTTTATCGAGATCCCAAGAAAAAAAGCAACAATGCCCATCGTGAGTGTCTGGTAAAAAACAGAGTCTACAAGTAAATGATGAATTTGCGCATAAAAAAAATAATTACTTTATAAAAACGGAAATGGAAAATCCAATGATTTACGTTCAGCACTAAAATTTATAATGTCAATAATAGGACAAGTATTTTATTGTCGCTTGAGGATGGAGTATTTAAAAAAAATGCAAAAATTAGTTGGTTATTGAAAAAAGTCACCAATGTACAAAAATAAAAATCGGTCAAAAGAACAGAGTCCAGAAAAAAAAATCGGGATGAAAAAAAACTTGAAGAAAAAAATTTCAAACGAAAAAAATTAGATTGAAAAAAAAATTTCGGCCGAAGTACTTGGCGAGTTTTTTTGCTTAGCTTGGATCACGTAATGTATTTCACGTAATGTTGTATGTGTTATAAACTCGCCAAGTACTTCGGCCGAAATTTTTTTTTCAATCTAATTTTTTTCGTTTGAAATTTTTTTCTTCAAGTTTTTTTTCATCCCGATTTTTTTTCTGGACTCTGTTCTTTTGACCGATTTTTATTTTTGTACATTGGTGACTTTTTTCAATAACCAACTAATTTTTGCTTTTTTTTAAATACTCCATCCTCAAGCGACAATAAAATACTTGTCCTATTGTTGATATTATAAATTTTAGTGCTGAACGTAAATCATTGGCTTTTCCATTTCTGTTTTTATAAAGTAATTATTTTTTTTATGCGCAAATTGATCATTTACTTGACTCTGTTTTTTACCAGACACTCACGATGGGTATTGTTGCTTTTTTTCTTGGGATCTCGATAAAATATGTGAAGTTTTTCATTTCTATTTGTCATTTGGAGTATAGTTATTTTATAGATACAATCTTCTTTTTCCTATCTCAATCTTGCCAAATTTTTAAAAATTTTGTACTTTTTTGGGTAGTTTTTTTCTGTGAAAACAAATGGAAACAGGGGTCAACAAATGTACTTGTCCAAGGTTTTTTCCCCGGGGAGGGGATTTTTGGCCAGGTACACCTTTCTCTTACAAGGAACCCTAGGTAGGTCGACCGCTTCGATTTCGATCTAATTTATATATGGTGTAGTACATCGAAAACTAAGAGACACGTATTTTTTTTTATCGGCCCAGAAACGGTTTAAAGGGGTGAAAACAGCCCCCAAAAATGGGCACCGAACGGGGTGGTTTCTGAGTTTCGAATAGAAGCGCTTGACGTATGCGAATGAAACCAACGCTGAAATGTTTCTATTGATGAGTCATCGAAAATGCAATCTAGGCTTTTTAAGGGAAAGGGTGTTTAAGTGGTTAACAACCCCTAATTTGATAATTTTATTTTGTACCGTAAAAACTATTGTTTCGATTCGAACGGAACTAACTGCATTTTGTAGAGGTCGAAGAACTAGTCGATACGTGTTTTGGGGTTTTTACGAAAAATTCGCTTTATGGGGGGCAAACCACCCCTTTCGTTGCAATACCTTAAATTAATATTTAAAGAATTTGTTTCTCAATTATATTATTGTATGGCAGCACAGCCACGTATATAATTTATTGAAATGTCTTCAAACACGAAAATAAGTTTATCTTTGACCTTTTTCTTGGTGAGATCATCCCCGTATCGATAATTCCTACATAGGCCCATTGTGAGTTACGATTTATTTATTATGAAGGAAATAAACCATAGGTTCAACTGTGATGAACCATAGAACGTAGAATTTAATACATTTGAAGGGAATCCCTACCGCCAAGCCCCTTTTAGCAAGATGTAAAAAATTTTATTTCAGTATAAAGAATAGTATAATATGTACGTATGCATACGTATATTAAATTATGGTACACACTTTAATGCTACGCTTTGTAAATTTTTATTAAGGTAGTAGTCTGGTAACTTGCACGTTTTTTCAATGCTTTTTTCGGGAAATTTTTTTTAGGGGAAAATAAAATTCAATGGGTTTGATTTTTTTTATATATTATTACTAGTATCTAAAAGTGTACAAATTTTTTTTTTTTTATTTAATTTTTTGTTATAGTTTTTGAGCACTGAAGTGAGCATCTCAAAAAAAAAGTAGGTGGCTGGCGCTGATGATTTCGCTGCTTGAGGAATCTGAAACAAAAAAATCAAAAAGATTATTGTTCTGTAAGCTTGTCATTCTGGTTAGAACCAGGATTAAACAATTTTGTTGGAACATAACAAAATGGCGGACTTCGAAAAAAAAGTTACTTTTTTTTAGTGGAAATCGGGCTGTAAAATGCAAAGTTAGGGACGAAAAAAAAGATCCTAGTCCCTGCGAGAGCTATTGATGTGTAGAATAATATATCCAAATTTCAGCCCAATCGGTTGGATAGAAAATTTTTTATTACCTGCGCCGACCCAAAAAACGTTATTTCAAGAAAAACGCGTTTAAAATTTTAATAATAGATTTCTTATCGAAAAATCATACTTACACTTCCGATCCATTTTCACGCTCTTCGAAGATGTTTACGCACGAAGTAATGAACGCACACTGATTTCGACGTAAGAGCTCCAAAATAAATGTTTGGGAATAAACAGGTCAAACTTTTAGTAAACACAAAGGCATCAGATGCTCGAAGGTAACGTTCCGTGCGGCTCAGCGCGCGCAACTACGAGCCGCTTACGTGTAGGTGCTATAACTTCGTCAATATTTCGAATTTCGGTCAAAAATTTTTACAGTATATTCTTAATATATAGTACTTTCGAAATATGTAAAAAAAAGTCGATTTTTCCAAGCCGTTACCAGACTACTACCTTAAATGATACATAGGAGTACATCTGGATAGCATTATCTCGGTTTCGGCGCCCAGCACCGATTACTAAACTCCATGGTGTACCTCATTTTCGTTATCACCTTGTCTTATCGTCTTGTCTTCTTGATAATCTCTCTCGTTGTTTTTCCTACTTATCTCCCCGAGTCCATTGATTTCTCAAGTTATTTACTCCAACGAGAGCAAATATGTCACTATTATTCGAAAAATAGATTTGTGTGTAGTTATAGTTATGCGTAGGTGGTGGTTATGCGTAGTTATGGTACTTAAAGATACGACGTAACTTCTCCATATCTTAAGCTACGTGCTTCGATCAGTATCTTTGCTTATAGCTTTGACTGCGTGCTTATCTGGCTTAGGTTCTGCGTATATTTTCGTATTTCTTAAAGCAATTTTTGAAGAAAAATATCTGTTTCTCACGGGACATTAAAGGGAAATATACACTGTTATTGTACACGTAGTATAAAATGATTGTGAATCCATTAAATGTTATACGACTTTTGTTGATCACGTTTGAAGCGATGAACATTGCTGAAAGCCCGATTAACCCATTAACGCCGAAGAATCGTGTTTTTTTTTCTCATTTTCAAGCTAGATTCTTATGATCGAAAAAAAATCATTTGCAAATAAAAAATATATTCCCTTGTACTTTCGAGTGTCCCCTTTCCGAATCCGGAGTCAAAATTGAGTTTTGTCCATTAGAAAAAAAATATGGCCGTTTTTAAACAAAAAAAACCGAAAAAATCGAAGACATTTTTTTTTCAATATTTTTTTTCTCATTGAAGACGCGCGAGGACCCCCCCTTTTTCTTCAACCATGAGTGCACAAAATAGTTGTAGTTTAAGAATATATTTTTTTAATTTGTCGACATTGACATTTTCACCCCCAAAATGGCGCTTTTCATCCCTTCAGCAGGAAGACAATTTTCACTCTCGGTGCCCGACAAAAAAAATATTCAAATCTTAACGAAAATTGGTATCCCGGGGTTTTCAAGGTCGCTGATTACGATTCCGCCCTCAAAATTCGAAAATTCAGAATGGCGGATCCAATATGGCGGACCCAAATTCAAAAACTTACTTGAATCGGATGAAATGTGGCACTCGGGGGTTTTCGAGGTCGCTGATTACAAATCTGCCCTCAAAATTCGAAAATTCAAAATGGCGGATCCAATATGGCGGACCCGAATTCAAAAACTTACTTGAATCCGATGAAATGTGGCACTCGGGGGTTTTCGAGGTCGCTGATTACAAATCTGCCCTCAAAATTCGAAAATTCAAAATGGCGGATCCAATATGGCGGACCTAAATTCAAAAACTGTATGAATCGGATGAAATGTGGCACTCGGGGGTTTTCGAGGTCCTTGATAACGAATCTGGCATCATCATTTCAAAATTCAAAATGGCGGATGCAATATGGCGGACACCTTCCCGTTAACACCCAGTTATTATCTAACGTTTATTGAAGAATTGACAACTTTATATATTGACAAATTGACAAATTTATAGAAATTCATCACTCCGCATTACTCAACGGATAAACTTATAATTCCTTATTCTACTTAAGAGTATTATCCAGAGAATTACTTAAGAGCATTACCCAGAGAAAACGACATGGACGTGGTAGAAATCCTTTCTCCTTTGGGGTGCTTGATTGGAGTGAGTCCCCTTGCCTCTCACTTTTTGGGGTGCTTGATTCGAGTGAGTCCCCTTGCCTCTCACTTTTTGGGGTGTTTGATTCGAGTGAGTCCCCTTGCCTCTCACTTTTTGGGGTGCTTGATTCGAGTGAGTCCCCTTGCCTCTCACTTTTTGGGGTGCTTGGTTGTAAATGCGCCCTTTGCTTATCCCCGAAGCCTGATTACGTGTTTCGCTTTCATACAAGCACTACAGAAGTAAGCATTACAGTCCTTACAGTACGTATATGTTCTTATTGGACAGATTGAACAACGAGCTTGTTTGCTGTGACGGAAAGTATCGTGTGCTTTGTTCCGTTTTAGTTTTCCCCTCTCTAAGTAATATTTAGCAATCGAAATTGCGAATTGCTTTGAACCAATTTTTTTGTTTTATCTCCAGTTGCGTTGAAAATCACGACTGAGTTCACAATGGCGGCCTGTATAAATCTAATAAAGACGACCCATGTCCATTTTTTTGAACGGATACTTGGAAGCAAGTTGTTGCAATGTCCATCGTGAACGTCTACTCCGCCCATGAATTTATTGTAGAGATGAAATGCTTGTGGAAACGGAATCTCAATTTTTGAATGTGCACTCGAGCTAAATCTCTTAGACGGTAATAGAGGAGTCACCCCTGCAGCGGTAGAAGCGATCGAAACTGGTTTCGAGTCTACGATAGTTATGTAGTTTATTCCGCTGTTTTGATCATGCTTTACAACATACGTACCTCGTGGAGACTTTTTGTCGATTACATTTTTTTCTTTGACTCGATTTTCTCTTATAGTTCCTGTACATTGTAAACCTAACTTTTTCAAATGTACTAGGAGATCGAAATTCGTAAAAAAATTATCGCAGTAAAGATGGAACTGAGATATCTTCTTAGGAGGGATAGATTTGAGAAATGGATCCAATAATTGCATCACTACACGAGAACCTAGAGCACATTTACCCAATTTATCTCCAATTGATGAATTTTTTCCACAATATAAATCGAGATTGAACAGGTATCCATCGGCGGTGCAAAGACCCCAAAATTTTAGTCCGAATCGTATGGGTTTTCCCCGGATAAACTGTTTTAGCGATGTTCTTGCATATGATTTGGCCATCATTTCGTCAACAGATAACGCAGTCTTCCACAAGCCAAACTGACGAATATTTCTCTGAAATAATTGTAGTAATTTACGAACGCGCCATGCCTTATCACTGGGATCATTGTCTTTAGGCATCGAATACTTTAATTCTGATTTGATTTTCTCAAATGTATCGCGTTGCATTGCAGAAGAAACCACCTCACATAATAAGAAGGGATCAGATGACCAATAGTCTCTTTGAGATTTTCTTTTATTGAACGAGCTTACAATGATGATGCCAATGAAAGTATTCAAATCATCCAACCGCAATTCAAACCCATTCTCTTTACATGAGTCAATAATGTATGTTTTCATTTCCATGCAGAAAAACTTTTCAAACAGTTGTATCGGCTCACTTTTTTGAATACTTTTTTTTACACCGTCAGTTAGTAATAATTTGTCTTCAGTCTCATTCGGGTAGCTCTTTTCACCAACCATCCACTTATATTGGTGATCTCCTTCCAATTTACATTGATTATCTGTGTAATTTTCCGATGCTTGTTTATAAGTGATACTCGAAAGGTGATCGTTTGATTCAAAATCAGAATCGGAATCACTAGAACAACCAGAATTGTCTGGATTCGGAATCGCGACGAGCTCGTCACAATTATCGTCAGAAGTATCCATTTCAAACTCTACATGAGAAGGAATAGATTGCCTTGGTCGTTTTCGAGACATAATGGTAATATTGTCAATATGCTCACGCTGCCGATGAGATAAAAATTATCGAAGAAGTGAATTCACTCAGGAGCAATAAAGATGATAAAACAATATTTTATGAATAAATTTTGTTGAGGTACTGAGCTGAAATTTAGGTATATAAGTGAGTTCGATTTAGTCTCAAGACAAGTTCTACGAAAATAGAAACCAAATTATTCAGATAAGGAATATTGGCAGACCTAAAATGAACACAAAAATTCTGAGCTAATATTTTTTACAGAAAATAAAATATCATTAGCAATGTGAACGATCCGCACTCCACAAACGTGAAAAATTGAAAAAAGATGTGATAGGCATATACAAAACTTATTTGCAGACAGAAATATTCATGGATAATAAATATATTTGTATCAGGGATAATATTCAATGATGACCCGTATAAACAAAAACAAGATGAAATGTAAGAAAATCGGAGATTTCTCAGCCTCTGCAACGTCAATTTTTATTCGACACATGAAAAATATAATATATGATCATAAAATGTGAATCAATTGAATGATTATTATTTACATTTATATAAAGTTGTCAATTCTTCAATAAACATTAGATAATAACTGGGCGTTATTGGGAAGGTGTCCGCCATATTGCATCCGCCATTTTGAATTTTGAAATGATGATGCCAGATTCGTTATCAAGGACCTCGAAAACCCCCGAGTGCCACATTTCATCCGATTCAAGTAAGTTTTTGAATTCGGGTCCGCCATATTGGATCCGCCATTTTGAATTTTCGAATTTTGAGGGCAGATTTGTAATCAGCGACCTCGAAAACCCCCGAGTGCCACATTTCATCCGATTCAAGTAAGTTTTTGAATTTGGGTCCGCCATATTGGATCCGCCATTCTGAATTTTCGAATTTGGAGGGCGGAATCGTAATCAGCGACCTTGAAAACCCCGGGATACCAATTTTCGTTAAGATTTGAATATTTTTTTTGTCGGGCACCGAGAGTGAAAATTGTCTTCCTGCTGAAGGGATGAAAAGCGCCATTTTGGGGGTGAAAATGTCAATGTCGACAAATTAAAAAAATATATTCTTAAACTACAACTATTTTGTGCACTCATGGTTGAAGAAAAAGGGGGGGGGTCCTCGCGCGTCTTCAATGAGAAAAAAAATATTGAAAAAAAAATGTCTTCGATTTTTTCGGTTTTTTTTGTTTAAAAACGGCCATATTTTTTTTTCTAATGGACAAAACTCAATTTTGACTCCGGATTCGGAAAGGGGACACTCGAAAGTACAAGGGAACATATTTTTTATTTGCAAATGATTTTTTTTCGATGATAAGAATCTAGCTTGAAAATGAGAAAAAAAAACACGATTCTTCGGCGTTAATGGGTTAATAATGAAGAACGCGAATTGAAAAATAATATTGAACAAATTTTACTGCAAAGTATGCAAGATTTTTATGGAGTGGAATATATTGAAGAGAATACTTTAGATTTTCAAGAGCCCTATAAAGAGTGTAAGGCGAATCCTATAGAAGATAATGTGATGGAATGGAGTCCTGGAACACCATCCGATATATGTTCAAACGATGAAGAAGATTTGAGCTATGATTATAAAAGAAGAGCAGTCGAATTTTGGAGGAGCGGAAAGAAAAAGAACTTGAGCGAAGACTGTGTCAAACACCGATTCGAAAAAGTAAAATCTAAAAGTCAATTAAAACGTTGGGCTCATCAATTCAATAAAGGTGGGACATATATGGAAAAACTAGCTCGCATTTCTCAATTTACGTTGGATAATCTGGAAAGTGCTGTTGACGCCGGTTTAATTGTTCATGATGTGGATCTTCGAAGGTGGGCCCTGCAGGCACAGAAAGAGATGGGATTTAAAGACGTACGGTTTAAGGCTTCCGATTGGTGGTTGTGGAAATTTAAGAAAGCTCACCGTATAACATTTCGAAAAATTAATAAATTCGTAACCCGAAAAACTATAGAAGAAGGAGTAGATTTGAAAAGAGATGCAGATAATTTTGTTAATAAAATTAAACCTTTTATTGAACAATATGACTTGCAAAACATATACAATTCAAACCAAAGTGGGTTTCAATTAGAAATACATTCAGGACGAACATTGGCAGTAGAACGCTGAAAATAGGTCGAGTGCCTTATGCAGTCAGTGTCTTCGACAACTCACAGCTACATTATACAGCCCACAATATCTGCAGAGGAAAAATTACTATCGCCACTTTTCATTGTTTTGAAAGAACCTACCGGAAAATTTAGACCAGTTGTGGAGACAACCATATTTAAACCGAGTAATATCTTTTTGACTGCTTCCAAGTCAGGAAAACTTACGTCAGATATTTGTATACCCTACGTTCTTTTGTATTTTCAGCTATAAAAAAAAAAGCTAAATTTAAAACCTATTAATCCTACATATGCAAAGAAAAATTAAAGCCAAAACAAACATTATATTGAATTTTCCAGAACACTTTAAGATGTGGCTGGAAAAGGTTTTTTCCCCTAACATCGGTTCAAAAAGCTTACTTTTAGTAGATTCATGGAGTGGACATTGCACAGAAGTGGTCAAGCAAGCTACACCCGGTGGAAAAAGTATCAAAACAATGATCATACCAAAAGGTACAACCGGAAGGATCCAACCACTTGATGTTTACGGATTCAGAATATGGAAAAATTATGTTCGATATTTTTCAGACACTGTTTTGTTACTTGATTATGATCTCAATCTACATTTAAGAAATAACATAATCAAATTGCAATCTTTAACTCATAATCAGTTATCTTCGCCAAGGTATCAAAATTTGTTTCGATATGCGTGGTACACAAGTGGTTACACAAGTGATAAACCCGAAGAATTTGTTAACCCCGCCGAATTTGCTTTCGGACAATCGTCAAGACCTTAATGTGATGTTCAAGGTTGTGAGAAAGTAGCAATAATAAGATGTTCATGGTGTAAGAAATCACTTTGCTTGCAACACTTTTTCGATGAATACCATTACTGCACGACCTACAAAAACTGATTATAATCTGAAAACTATATTCCCGTATTATGATGTTGGTTTAATATGTATACTAATATCAGAAATACACAGCAATGAATAAATATATGCAAAGAACCCAGTAGTTCTAGTATATAATTATGGAGCATGAGACCGAACGAATATCCTATAATGCAGACTAAAATATTATATTCATGAAAGTTGATGAATAATAAGAATCGGAATAGGTAAAACCTAAGAAAGACTTGTTGAGTAAAGCGGAAGGAAGAGTTGATCATCATAAGCAAATAATTAAGCGTAAGAATGAACTCCTGAATGAGTTAACTATATATTTCCCAATTTTTTGTATTGCCTTCCAGTTGAATTATATTTTTTATTGCTTATGGAATAACTTCGAGGAGAGGCATTTGTCCCGAAGAATTCCAATACTCGAAATCACTGTAAGTTTATCGTTTCTCACAATGGGCCTATGCAGGAATTATCGATACAGGGATGATCTCACCTAGAAACAAGATCAAAGATAAACTTACTTTCGTGTTTAAAGACATTTCAATAAATTATTTTAAATTTTTTTAAAATATTAATATAAGGTATTGCAACGAAAGGGGTGGTTTACCCCCCTTAACCCTTTGTGGCATAGCGTATCACTGGTGATACACCTATTTCAATTGACATTTTCGCGATTTTAAAATGTTTTTTAATTAAATATGGCGATTGTAAACCTGTTTTGAGGTACCTAAGACATCAATAATAACTAAAACATACCTAATAACTTTTTATTTTTCACGTAGCGGGTGTCATAAATAACGAAAGTGCCAAAAAACGGACTTTTTACACAATAAATGTGATTATGACTAATCTAGCGGGTAAACCATAACCAAAAAATAGGTAAAAAGATAGTTTATGAGCTACTGGATTCGTAACCGAAGTCTAAACCATCAAATTAAAAATGGCGGATCCAATATGGCGGCTGTAAATGTGAAAAACTATGGAATTCGTCCCAAATTTGATCATTTCTTTTTTTTTGGGGAGCTCATTTTATGTATCACAATAAGAACGAAAAATCTAAAATTTTGGATACGAGGCAGCTAACGAAATTTTGATATTTGATCAAGAGACACGGTAGCGGCTCGATAAATTATACAGAAAATCCAATGAGTAGGTGTTACTGAAAAAGGGTTTCATGACATTCTATCTAATTTATTACGCTTTTAGCATTACCCAGAACTAATGGCGATGACGTAGCGAGTTTCTAGTTCCATTTTTTGTTTTTTTTTTCATTTTTTGTTTTTTTTTCATTTTTTTAAATATTTTTTTTCTGTTTCGTTTTTCGAAGATGTGAAAATTGCCACCTGGATCTTCAACAAAAAGTAACTTTGCGTAATCGAGTTCGCTGATGAAATTTTTTTAATTTAGAGTTCAGATTTTCAATCAGTAGCCCCAAATATATTTGAATACCTAGTTCCACATGAATCAAATAATTTTTCGAATTTTTCGTTTGTCATATTGAATTCATCATCTTGAATTTCCAATTTTTAGGTGGAGATTCATAACCAACGACTGCAAAACCCCGAGTACAAACATTTCCTCCCATCAAACGGCTTTTTCATTCATGGTGCACCATATCGGATCCTCCATCTCAAATATTCAAATTTTAGGTGCAGATTCACAATCAGCACCACCAAAAACCTCCGAGTACCAACTTTCGCTTTCATTGAACGACTTTTTGCATTTATGGTTCGCCATATTGGATCCGCCATATTGAATTTACAAATTTTGGATGCTGATTCGTAATCAGCACCCTCAAAAACCCCCGAGCACCAACTTTCGCTTTCATTGAACGCCTTTTTGCATTTATGGTCCGCCATATTGGATCCACCATCTTGAATTTCCAAATTTTGAGTACAGATTTGTAATCAGCCATCCCGAAAACCTCCGAGTACCAAATTCCGCTTTCATTGAACGACTTTGCATTTATGGTCCGCCATATTGGATCCGCCATGTTGAATTTCCAAATTTTGGATGCTGATTCGTAATCAGCACCCCCAAAAATCCTCGAGCACCAACTTTCGCTTTCATTGAACGACTTTTTACATTTATGGTCCGCCATATTGGAATCACCATATTAAATTTCCATATTTTAGATGCTGATTCGTAATCAGCACCCCCAAAAACCCCCGAGCACCAACTTTCACTTTCATTGAACAACTTTGCATTTATGGTCCGCCATATTGGATCCGCCATCTTGAATTTCTAAATATTGAGTACAGATTTATAATCAGCGACCCCGAAAATCCTCGAGTACCAACTTTAGCTTTCATTGCATGACTTTTTGCACTTATGGTCCGCCATATTGGTTCCGCCATATTGAATTTCCAAATTTTGGATGCTGATTCGTAATCAGCACCCCCAAAAACCCCGGAGCACCAACTTTCGCTTTCATTGAACGACTTTTTGCATTTATGGTCCGCCATATTGGATCCGCCAACTTGAATTTCCAAATTTTGAGTACAGATTTGTAATCACCGCACCCGAAAACCCCCGAGTACCAACTTTCGATTTCATCAAAAGATTTTTGCATTTATGGTCCGCCATATTGGATCCGCCATCTTCAATTTCGAAATTTTGAGTACAGATTTGAAATCAGCGACCCCGAAAACCCCCGAATACAAAATTTTGAGCCAATCGCACATAAGGAAAAATGTATGCTTCAAAGGGTTAAAGCGAATTTTTCGTAAAAACCCCAAAACACGTATCGATTAGTTCTTCGACCTCTACAAAATACAGTTAGTTCCGTTCGAATCGGAACAATAGTTTTTATGGTATTCGATTCCATTTTCGATGACTCATGAATAGAAACATTTCAGCGTTGGTTTCATTCGAATATGTCAAGCGCTTCTATTCGAAACTGAGAAACCACCCCGTTCGGTGCCCATCTTTGAGGGCTGTTTTCACCCCTTTAAACCGTTTTTGGGCCGATAAAAAAAATACGTGTCTCTTAGTTTTCGATGTACTACAACATATATAAATTAGGTCAAAATCGAAGGGGTCGACCTATCTAGGGTTCCTTGTTAGTTATCAAAAAAAAAAAAAAAAACAAAGAGAATGGTTTCTAAATAAACCTTATTTTTGCATCCGAGGAACATTTTATGGTAAAAGAAAACAGGCACCGTTTTCGACTCTGTTCTAGAGTTTACGTACAGAAAAATGGATTGTTGGGTCTAGGGTTAATAATGAAATATATTTATTTAGACACTGTCCATAAGTTTATTTATTAAATCACACTTTATTTTTGCACTATTACTCTTCTATCTATAATAAAAGTCACTTTAAGCAAAAGTTGAAACTGGCCGCGATCTTTATAACCTCACGACAAAGATATTAAATATTCACCGAATACGAGTTTATCATACACCATTCTCTTGGTTAACAAAAAAAAACGAAAAGAGTGGTTTCTAAATAAACCTTGTTATTGCATTCGGGGAATATTTTAATGGTAAAAGAGAAAAGGGATCGTTTTCGACTCCGTTGTAACAGAGTTTATGTTTGGAAAAAAATTGTAGGGGCTAGGTTTGATTAACAAGTTATTTATTTAGGCACTTTTCAATGGTTTATTATTACACTTTATTTTCCCACCATCACTCTTTTATCTATATAAAAGTCACTCTTTACTCGTCTATCTATAAACACCACTCTAACCAAAAGTTGAAATTGACCGCGATCTTTATAACCTCACGACTGTTTTAAGAAAGATATTGGTCAGCTGTCATATGGACGATCGATCGAATATCACCACACTGAACCATGAAATGATTTTTTTTATAAATTTCTCCATAAAATTGCTCATACGTCCCGCACTTCGTTATGTCAAAACAACGTTCAAACTTTCCGTTGGCTCCGTACACAGGAAAGACGAGTCGTCGTGACCAATTGCAACTCGTTGCTTCCGTCGCCAGAGACCGGCTTTTGTGGAAATAGGTTTTGATGGGCATCAAAAGGCCTTTGATTGTATCGTCTGAGCGCATACACAGACACGGAATATTCTTGAATGTAGTACAATCGAGCATAATCCTAAGCCTGTGCAAAGTTTTTTCTCAACAATTACGCAACTAATCGTGCTGATTTTAGACTCAATCGAAAGAGCATCGCTCAATTAGTCAAAAGTTCGTTTTTCAAGCCGCCAAATGACTCCTAGGCTCTACAATTAGCGAAAACGTCATAAAATGTTTACCCCCACCACCGCAAATCGCCTTGTTTCGAGATAATATAGACTCGGCGAGCTTCGGGCCAGCAGGCGACAGAGCTATCAATGTACTTGTCCTGAGACTCTACCGAGTCTCTTGATATATTGCACGCGTGTAGGAGAGGCTTTCCGCATTTATCTGCATCGAAACTGAGAATAGATATTTTTTATTAAGATTTTTACACAAGTTTGATTGTTTAAAATCGTAATAAAATAATTCGTCGATGGTTTATGACTTTAAGGGAATCCTGTTCTACAAAGTCAATTAATAAATTATGTGTTTTTTTGATCATACATAACGGTGAACATAAAACCGTTGGCATAAAATCGTGTAAAATGAACACCTTAAAACGGTCTGTAACAAACATTCGGTGTTATTCCAATTTCCAATATCGGAAAAAGCAACAATGAGATGGTGTAAAAATAACACTTAAAGAATGATAGGCCAGTACCATGTAATTTTTTACAGTGTCTCATCCACCATTTTGTATTCCGAATTTCCAAGTTTTGATTTTTCGGATTATTTTTCACCCCATTTTTTTTATTCCATTTTTTTCATTTCAAATTGTTCTGCTGCCCTAAGTGTTATTTGATGAAACATGCATTAGTTACTTATTATGTAACGGATGGGTAAAGTATGTATCATTTATCACCATAGCATAGTCAAGTAGATAATGGTGTAATAGATAGCGTCCGTGCGTGTTAGGACGTAGATAGGTAGGTAGGTCGGATCGAATCCCCATGTAGGTAAGACAATTTTTCCTAAGAAATCAATGTCGTCAGTGATGCGAACTGTGAAATATATGATCAACGATGATGAAAAACTAATTTACAATTACAAGAAAAAAATTGTATTTGTTAAAAACAAAAAAATTCTGGCATGTATTTTTTACATAATTCTGTAATATTCATTTACACTCTAATACCAGTTTCATTATTCATTCAACATCAATCTGACAACACCGTATTGATTATGTTTTCTTCCATTTACACTGAGGCAAGGTGTCAAACAAAAAAAGCACCAAAATGTGTTGAGTGGCATGCTGTTAACCAATAACTCCGATTTTACACAAAATAATAGACCTCGCTCATTAACACCGTTCGATAACACAAAATGGAGGGACTTCTATGTACCACTTATGGAATTGAATTTGCGTGGTTACGTGAAATAAAAACTTTCTCACCATTGTCATTTGCATCCGTTGAAGGAGTTGAGTTCATGTCCGATTCGTTGACGTTTTCCGGTGGCTCATAATAGACTTTTCCATTCCGACTTCACACGAAAAATTGTTTTCGCAAATCAGTCAAACACTCTGAAGCATCGGGATGAGTGATGGCGAACAATTTATCCAATTTGCACGTAAAATCTACTTCTTGACTTTTTTGGCAATTAGACTTTTGCCTACATTTATTTTTTCTAACTTTCTGGTATGCTGCATATAGTTTTTTTCAATTTCCGAATGTTATTTTGAGTTTCAATAATTGGAATTTGAAATTTACTCCAAATACCATTCACGATATTTATAACGTAACTAGCCCTTTGATGAATTGTCCATTTTTCAGAATAATGTTTGTACATAAACAAACTAAGAACCTCCCGATTATTTGGTAATTTGTTTTCACGTTTTTTTTTTTCAATTCAAATCCGATGAAATTAATAATTTTTCCACTCGGTTGTTTCGTTGACATAGTGTATTCGCTACTAGTTTTTTTATATCTAGAATAATTTTTGAACCACTTTTAAATTTTCAAATTGATTAAGGAGCAATACGAATTTCAAATTGATTGAAAATTTAAAAAAAATACGAATTGTCACACAAATATGTCGAAATTCATGGTTTACGTGCATTTGACACTCGTAGCGCCACCGTCGTACAGTTCGGAGAATAATAACAACCGTCGCCACCGCACGGATAAGTTTTGCCGTGGCTTGCCGCTAGGTGCCACTGTTGTATCACGGTGCTGCTCTCACGCGCCTTCCAAGCTCAGTTCGAATTTTGAATAAAATATTTTATGATGTACGAAAATTCCAAATTTCAAAATAAATCAATTTATAATGTCAAATAAATATTCTAATAATAATAATTTACTACATGCAATTGCAAAAAATAGAAAACTGTTAGTTTTATATGGGTGGAATTGTTTCCTCAATCATTTACTAGAAATTCTGCAGGCATAATTTTTTGGGATCGCTGACTACAAATATGTGCACAGAATTCGATAATTCAAAATGGCGGATCCAATATGATAGACTCAAATACGAAAAGTTTCGTTGATTTCAATGGAAATCAGTACTATACCGTTTTTGGGGTTGCTGGTCCTGAATCTGAACTCAAAATTCGAAAATTAGAAAATGCCAGATCCAATGTGGTGGACTCGAAAGCAAAAATTCAGTTGATCTCGATGAAACTCAGTCCTCCAAAGATTTTGGGGTCGCTGATTACGGATCTAACAAGGAGACGGCACGACCGTGGGGTCGGGGATTTAGCCGAATTTTTTTGTGGTGAAAGAGGACCCCTAGCACCTCACGTGGTTAACGTAGTAGGACGCACTACTCGGAAAATTCCGAGAAAAATCGATTCAAAGTTTCCTAGGCGCCTTATGAGTTTAAAATGTCAAACACTTGTCGAGCCGCCGTATAGTCTAGACGATTAGAGCTCGGTCTTTTGCGCCGGAGGTCACGCGTTCGATTCCTCCTTCGGATCTTATTTTTTTTTCTTTTTTTTTGTTATCCCAACAATTATTAAAAGCGTTTCTCATCCCTGCATTATTTTTTTAAATTTATTTACATTATTTTTTTTAAATTATTTTCATTTTTTTTTAAATTATTTTCTTTTTTTTCAATAAAACAATTAATAACGGTGGGTTTTTTATTTTTCATTGTAAAGTACATGTAGCGTACCACTAACTTACGTGGTTAATGTTTTTACCGATCAGGGTTGTAAATCCCGATCTCACTTGAGTAGTGACGCAATGTTAATGATACGTTCGTAAGTGAATTTAATCGCCTACGAACTTGGGTTGGTAAGATGAAAAACTCGGTAGAGTTCAAATATTCGATGTTGAGTTCTAAGTTTATTAAAGTGGTAATAAGATGACAGAACTTGTGGATTTTACAAAATGATTATTCCGATCGAAGTTCAGACTGTTGTACGCCACTTCTCGGCATACAATTCTTTCCGTCGATTGGCCCTTATTCCTGAAACAAATAAAAATTAACAAACGATAATTGACTAGGTATAAATTTGCAATACTAACCTAACTTACCTCTACCCGGTAAAGAAGTGCCGCCTACCTGAAAAAAAGAAAAAAGTTATTAACGTTTATTATATTACTAGTTATATTACTTACCAATTACATACCATACCAAAGCAGCTCCCAAAGTAAACCTGTAAACGAAGAACAAAAGCGTTATAAGGGTTTTTTATTAACAAAAAAATAATATATATATGAAAGTGTTGTAAAAATTATATAATACTCACCGTAGCGCTGTAAATAAGTAGAAATTTTGAATTACCTCAAAAACTGTAAGTAATTATTGATTAATTCGATATTCCTAAAGTTGCTTAAACAGTTCCCTAACGTTACAAGCGGAAAAATCTATCTTGTTAATTTCCTCAAAAACTGTAAGTAATTATTGATTAATTCGATATTCCTAAAGTTGCTTAAACAGTTCCCTAACGTTACAAGCGAAAAAATCTATCTTGTTAATTTCCTCAAAAACTGTAAGTAATTATTAATTAATTCAATATTCCTAAAAGTTGCTCAAACAGTTCCCTAACGTTTGGACACAAAAAAAAACATATATTCAAAATATTAAAATAAATTATAATACCGACCCATATGGTAACATACCGACCGAACTCGGTAGATACCCAGGTGGACCGAGCTCGGTAGTCAAGTCAAGACACCCCCCCCCCATTCCACGAAAGCTATCCTCACTGAGCGGCGAATCACGCATGCGCGGCCAGTGGTGGGGACCGCTCGGCGCCTCGCCCGTGCTGGGTATATAAGGAGGTGCGGAGCTCAGCTCTGGGCCACTTGCTCTGGTCTTCTACGCTGCTAAAGCCGACTGACCAGTGCAGCTCTAGTCCTCTACGCTGCTAAAGCCGAACGACTACACGAGCAAGCTTTGGGATCTTTTACGCTGCTAAAGCCGACCGACCCTGTCAAGCTAGCTCCGACCTTTTACGCTGCTAAAGCCGACCGGTCTACGAGCCAGACCACCCACTGTACGACCCACCCGGAATTCCTTCCATTTTTTTTTGTTCATTATTATTATTTGCGTTTATTTTTTTCTCGATAATTCTCGAGAGCATTATTCTTATTTTACTTTTTATTTCTTCGATAACTCTCGAGTTTATTAATATTATTTTGCGTTTATTTTCTCGATAATTCTCGAGCTCCTTATTATTATTTTACTTTCTCGATAATTCTCGAGCTTATTAATATTATTTTGCGTCTTCGCTGATCTCAATAATACTCGCAGACATTTTGTTTGTACCTTTTTTATATTTTGTTTTACTCGACCAAGAGTCCGCATACGTGTACATTACTACCTTATTATTATTGTACCTTCGTTAGAAGAATAAACGTTTTTGTTATTATTCTATATACTCCTCCCAGTTTTTCTGTCATTTTTCTTACTGGCGTAATTTTCACTTCTCCCTCTCCTATGCCAAAAAACGATAGACGGCAACGGAGGCGCGAGCGTCTTATGACGCGCTTGATTGCGAGAAACGTCCTCATAACGATCCACCGACATAACGTTGATCGGAGGCGGGAGGAAAGCCTTACCTTCTCCGCGTCTTATCGCTAAGGCTTATCGCTTATCTTAAAATATAATAATACAGTTTTTTGGGGCTTCTCGCCGCAATGTACTTACCTTCTCCAAATTGTCTTATTGTTAAGACTCACGAATAAATATAAGTGAGGTTAACAAGACTTAGACTGACTTGTCCCGAGCTCACCGAGAATACTCCCGGTCTCTCCTGGGGTGATTTGTTAATTTTTAAAATAACGTTATTGGTCAGTTTTGGGTTGGTCCGCTGAAGGCGGAGACTGTTTTCGACCAATCGAGTGCATGTTAAATGTGCAATAAACAATCGGAGACTGCGAGTCAGAAAAAACAGGAGGGCCTTTCCGCGAGCTCGAGACCTCTGCTCGATAAGCCGGGCAATTAAAGAAACGGCACGTATTTTCGGAATTACCGAAAAGTCCGCGTTATATAAATAAAAAATCTAAAGTTCAGAAAAGGCTTCAACGGTTGCATATCTGGGCACCAGATGTTTTATTGTTTTACGACCGGTTGAGCGTAACCGCTCAGAGCTGCACGAAATCCTTTTCCTCACTTTATGGTTCCAGAAATTGGCGATAGGTTATATATCGTGAATTATATTTTTTAAATAATAAAAAAAAAGAAAAAACGTGGACTACGTCTCTCTAGAGACGGAACAGTACATGAGGATGAACATTGGGTTTTTAATGAGAATAACAAAGTTGATTAGAAAAAAATCAATTTTGATTCATATAATAATTATATACAAAAACCGCAGTGGTAATTATCGTAGAAACAAACAAAGCAATAATTTTTGCGACATCTTGCGCAACATATAAAAGCGGCTTTTTTACAATCGCAGGGAGTTTGCAATACATCCGTACAAAAACATGTCTCTTTAACATTCATGAAAATGTTTCAAGTAACCGACAATTTTGAGGCAAACCGGGCGTATTGAATCATGTCTCGAAATATTGGTGACGATAATTGATGGTGAATTATTGAATGGATTTTTATACAATCTTCCCGGGAATTAATTTCACGATTCTGCTCTAACAATTCGCTGCAATTTTGCAAGCGCTTTATGAAATTTTTAACTTGTCTGTAAAAGAAAACGTCACAAGGTTGCACAAAGGGAGTGCATTTTGAAGGAATTACTTTTACAGAGCAAGTTGGCATAGTTTCGTCATCTTGAAAGATTTCATCATACATCTCTGGATTTGTCTGACCCCTCCAAGAGTCAATGAGAAGTAAAAATTTTTTCTCCCCGACGTAAGTTTTTAAACATTTCTGGAGAAAATCCGTGTATAAGGCTGTTGTTAGTTTTCCGGACTTCGATGATGTTGCAATGACGTTCGTATATGTATTGGCATAGCCATCTACTAATTTTTGCCTCTTGCAAACATACGATGCCATGTGGGAGCACTTTTCCGGATAATGTTATGGAATATTGTGCGGTGTACGAATGCGTCACTTTATTCAAATCCGACTTTTTGATGAAAACTATTTTACTCTCTTTTTGAGTGAGTGTCCTGTTGAAAACAGATCGATATTGAAATCCTGAAAAAAAATAGTATTTTTAATATTAAAAAATATTCGAATATGTATATAGAAAACTATTTATATAATTAATTTTGAATTTATACATTTTGCACAGGTAAAAACATTTTGTACGCAGAAAACATGTATTTACCTGTTTGGTCAGTATTTATAACATAATCCTCATGGTATTGAGGTACTAAGTGGCACGTCTGTCGAGGAAAGGTCTCTGCAGACGCCAAGATTTCCTCCATTGATGCCGCCTCTTTTTTCGAAACCAGTTTCGTGATTTTCCGTTGAGAAATTTTGTGTTTCTGTTTGAATGCCGTGATCCATCGATCAGACGCCTTGCAATTGAAATCGATGAATTGCGCAGCAGCAGCCAACGTCCATTGTTGTAAATTTCTTGTCGTAACTTGCTGATATTGCTGTCTTGCTTCCACAAAACGGTCGTAGGTCCACGAATCTATCGCCTCAAATTTGTCCAAACTCGTTCCACCACTTTTAATATCATTCTCCCATTGTGAAAGATATTCTTTTCTCTTCAAGCGGCTGCATCCTTTTTTTGCAATGTCGCCAAAGACCACGTGGGATGCGCTTTAGCAATGTTCACGACTTTGACTTTGTAGGCGATGGGAATCATTTCACTTTTATTTTTTTTGGGTTCCGGTTCGTACTCGTTTGGAGAAGAATGAAGTTGGGGCACTTCGAACTGCAGTTCTTCGCAATCCTCATGAGCGTGAATTAATTCCTCTTCAATTACGAATTTTTTTTCACCCAAAAGTTCCAATGTATTGTTATAAAGTTCTCCGGCCAATAACATAGCATCGTGAGATATTTCTTCCGAAGGTGTCGATGCAATTGAATTATTTTCTGTCAACAGCTCTTCATAATAAACTACTGCGTCCTTCAATCGCGATTTTGATTTATCACTGTACATGGATTCTTCAGGAATTTCCTCTTCTATTCCAGAAGAGCCAGCAACTTCTTCAGTCGACATTTTCAACTTCGAATTGTAAGACAACTTTGAAATTTAAGAAATAGGCATGTCTGTTCACGACGAAATCGAAAAATGAACTGCTGTTCAATTCTCACAGACTCGCGCACAGTCCTGTGCGCAGATGTCCGTTATAATCCTAAGGGAATCCCAGGTCAAAATTCTTGAGACCCTTACAATGCCATAAAACCGAATAGAACAACGAGCACGAATATTTTTCAGTAAATGAAAAACTTTACGTTCTTGAGCTAAAATAAATTTTAAAAAATAATGTAGGGATGAGAAACGCTTTTAATAATTGTTGGGATAATAAAAAAAAAGAAAAAAAAATAAGATCCGAAGGAGGAATCGAACGCGAGACCTTCGGCGTAAAAGACCGAGCCCTAACCATCTAGACTAGACGGCGGCTCGACAAGTGCTTGACATTTTAAGCTCATAAAGCGCCTAAGAAACTTTGAATCGATTTTTCTCGGAATTTTCCGAGTAGTGCGTCCTACTACTTTAACCACGTGAGATGTTAGGGGTTCTCTTTCACCACTAAAAAAATCGGCCAAATCCCCGACCCCACGGTCGTGCCGTCTCCTTGTAATTTAAAAATTTCAAAACTCGATTTGTTGAACGTAGTATGGCGGACCCAAAAGTAAAATGTTTTTTTTCTTATTTTTATTTTGAAGAAATTCTATAATTGAGAGTTTTCAGGTCATCAACTACGAATCTGAACCAGATTACAAAAATGTAGGCTCAAAAAAGTGTTAAGCTGTAGATTCAATCGCCACAGGGTTCTAATAAATATTGAAAAAACATGTAACCGCTGTTTAAAAAATTCTGGTAAAATGCCTCTATAAAATCTATTCTAACAAGGAAAGGTACTTTGGTGTCCCCCTCCGATTTTGATAATTTTTATATATGTTATAGTCCATCGAAAATTAAGAGACACGTAATTTTTTTTATCGGCTTAAAGTTATTTTTAAGGGGTGAAATCGACCCCCAAAGTTGAGCATGTTTTGCATCTGGTAGAGTGTTTCATATAGAAGCACTTAACCGATCGTAACGAAACCAATTGCAAAACGTTTTTCACGTCAAATAACCTGTATATAATGTTCAACTTCTTATGCACCCCTATTACATGGGGATGATTCACCCCCGAATATCCAGAATTCTTTTGTATAAAAAAAACTTGCAATCCGATTTCAATAAAACAAACGCCATTTTGCAGAGCAAAAAAAATAAAATTGACGTATTTTTGGGTTTTTCTCAGATTAAAAAAATTAAGGGGGTAAAACACCCTTAAAATGTCAAATTTCATTTTGAGCACTGTCCCCTTCCGATTTCAATATTTTTTTTATAAAATGTAGCTTATCGAAAAATAAGACCACCTATTATTTTTATTGGCTCAAAATTATTTTTAAGGCGTGAAATCAACCCCCAAAGTTGGGCATGTTTTGCATCTGGTAGAGTGTTTCATATAGAAGCACTCAACCGATCGTAACGAAACCAATTGCAAAACGTTTTTCACGTCAAATAACCTGTATATAATGTTCAACTTCTTATGCACCCTTACTTACTGCAGGGGGGTGAACCACCCCCTGACATTCATAATTTTTTGTATAAAAGAAAAATTGTCATTCGATTTCAATGGAAAAACCAACATTTTGAAAAGCAAAAAAAAATTATAGTGAATGTGTCTAGATTTTTCCAATAAAAAAAATTAAGCAGGTAAAACACCCCTAAAATCTCAAATTTCATTTTACGCACTTAAATGATAAAATTCAATTCAATTGGTCTCATTATCATTGCGTATCGACTTATATGCTAAATAATATTTATTTCGCATGTACATCCGCTGCCCTTCTGACATGCTTCACGTTTATAAAGAAGTGTTGGTATCCGTTCTATTTATATAAGTTTCTATTTTGAACGATTTACGAAAATAAAAAAAAAACTCAAATATCAAAAGAGTCGCATCAGCAATTCACCGCCCAGAATGTAAACAAAGCTGGCTCATGCCTTGCCATATTCTTATTCATATCAAGAACCGCTATAGTGGCTCGACCCCAAGTATTCTTGAAAAAGCCAGTTCGCTCAGGCTAATGTTTGAGGTATATCCGAAAACCAAATAAAAATGCTGTTTTCGTGGTGATGTCAGATCAAACCGCCCACTCAAGATGAAAAAGGTAAAACTGACTTTATATTATTCCAGAAGTTAAGTTGCTGTTCGACTGTTGATCAGTCATTATCGTGTCCGCTATCGTGAATACCGTATTGTTATTAACATGTCCATCAATCCAATGAACGTAATAAGACTGTTGTTTCTTACATTCGAGGTAATGAACATTCCTGACAGTCCTGTTAACAATAATGAAGTGGAATTGAAAGAGAGTTTCGCGGAAATTCTGAAGGCCTCTATGGCAGAGTTCAATCAGTTAGAAATCGTCGAAGATACGACATTAGATTTTCAAGAACCGTTTAGAGATGTCATAGTAGAACCTGTCGAAGATAATGACATCGAATGGGGTCTTGGAGAATCTCCATTAAGCCCTGAAACGTGTACTGACGATGAAGAAGATTTGAGCTACGACTACAAACAAAGAGCTGTTGAGTACTGGAGAAGTGCAAAAACGAAACAAAATAGGAAAATAGAAACAGTCCAAAACCGATTTAAACTCGTTAAATCTGTGCGCCAATTAAGGCGCTGGGCTCAACAAATTAATAAAGGCGGAACTTACAAGGAAAAATTGTCGCGCATTTCTGAATATACAATCGATAATTTAAAAAGCGCCATAGAAGCAGGTCTCATTGTACACGATATCGATCTTCGGAGATGGGCATTACAAGCCCAAAAATTGATTGGGCATGAGAATTTGCGTTTCAGGGCTTCGCCAACATGGATAAAAAAGTTTAAAAAAGTTCATCGAATAACAAGTAGAAAAATAAATAAATTCGTGACAAGAAAGACTCTCGAATCAAAGGACATATTACAAAACGATGCTAATAAATTTGTCTCCGCAGTTCAATTGAAAATTGAGGAATATGGCTTGGAAAATATTTATAATTCTGATCAAAGTGGTTTCCAATTAGAAGTCCATTCAGGGCGAACGTTAACAGAAGAAGGTACAAAACAAGTAGAATGCCTTGTACAATCCGTTTCAGCGACAACCCATAGCTACACCATCCAGCCGACAATATCAGCAGCAGGAAAATTGTTGTCACCTCTTCTGATAATTTTAAAAGAGCCATCCGGGCGGTTGGGGCCAATCGTAGAACGAACCATTTTTCGACCTCCCAATGTTTTTATAAGTGTTTCAAAATCTGGCAAGGCTACATCAGGTACGTTGGTATGTAATATTCAAATATAAAAAATAGATGTGCTATTAATTTTTACATATTGATTTATAGAACATTTCAAAGTATGGCTTCAAGAAGTGTTCTTCCCAAATGTCGGTGAGAAAAGTGTGCTTTTAATAGACTCATGGAGTGGACATTGCCCTAGTGTTGTCACGGAAGTTACACCACATAACAAAGAAATTGTTACAATGATCATACCGAAAGGAACAACAGGGAATATCCAGCCACTTGATGTCTTCGGATTTAGAATTTGGAAAAATTATGTCAGACATTTTTCAGACAGTGTCATGTTACTTGATTATGATTTAAGTCTACATTTACGAAATAATATAATCAAGCTGCAATCTCTAGTACATAATCAATTATCATCTCCGAGGTACGAAAATTTATTTCGATATGCCTGGTTCAAAAGTGGGTACATAGAAGAACGACCTGAGCATTTCGAAAATCCCGTTGAATTCGCTTTTGGTATGTCATCTCAAACACAATGTGAAATTGAAGGCTGCACAAATGTGGCTGTAGTAAGATGTTCATGGTGTAAAAAGTCACTTTGTTTCAAACATTTCTTCGAAGAACATCATTACTGTTCAAAATATAATCATTAAGTTCAGGAATGATAATTGAAACGAAAATTTGAATTGGAATCTATTTTTACTACATGAAAGATTTTAGCGCCTATGTATAACCTATATATATATATTTGTGTACAGACCATGTGTATACAAAAATAAAAAATCGTGAAGCTCACGACCACCGAAGATGTAGGAGTACTCAATTTTTCATATAATTAAAAAGCCGATGTACATGCGAAATAAATATTATTTAGCATATAAGTCGATACGCAATGATAATGAGACCAATTGAATTGAATTTTATCATTTAAGTGCGTAAAATGAAATTTGAGATTTTAGGGGTGTTTTACCCGCTTAATTTTTTTTATTGGAAAAATCTAGACACATTCACTATAATTTTTTTTTGCTTTTCAAAATGTTGGTTTTTCCATTGAAATCGAATGACAATTTTTCTTTTATACAAAAAATTATGAATGTCAGGGGGTGGTTCACCCCCCTGCAGTAAGTAAGGGTGCATAAGAAGTTGAACATTATATACAGGTTATTTGACGTGAAAAACGTTTTGCAATTGGTTTCGTTACGATCGGTTGAGTGCTTCTATATGAAACACTCTACCAGATGCAAAACATGCCCAACTTTGGGGGTTGATTTCACGCCTTAAAAATAATTTTGAGCCAATAAAAATAATAGGTGGTCTTATTTTTCGATAAGCTACATTTTATAAAAAAAATATTGAAATCGGAAGGGGACAGTGCTCAAAATGAAATTTGACATTTTAAGGGTGTTTTACCCCCTTAATTTTTTTAATCTGAGAAAAACCCAAAAATACGTCAATTTTATTTTTTTTGCTCTGCAAAATGGCGTTTGTTTTATTGAAATCGGATTGCAAGTTTTTTTTATACAAAAGAATTCTGGATATTCGGGGGTGAATCATCCCCATGTAATAGGGGTGCATAAGAAGTTGAACATTATATACAGGTTATTTGACGTGAAAAACGTTTTGCAATTGGTTTCGTTACGATCGGTTAAGTGCTTCTATATGAAACACTCTACCAGATGCAAAACATGCTCAACTTTGGGGGTCGATTTCACCCCTTAAAAATAACTTTAAGCCGATAAAAAAAATTACGTGTCTCTTAATTTTCGATGGACTATAACATATATAAAAATTATCAAAATCGGAGGGGGACACCAAAGTACCTTTCCTTGTAAGTTCACGTAAGTTGAGAACGGTTGAACCTACGGATCTAACTTAAATAACCTGTTTTGTAGTAAATTCAAATGTGCACAAAATTGTCCTTTGAAATTTTCCGATATCTTGAAAAGATTAGCTAGGATGTACATTTAAACAGATATTTTCATCTAAAATTCTGCGTAAACAGTAGTAACTCAGACACGCTTGATTTTACATACTTTACTCAAGAGATTTTTTTGTAGGAAATCTAATTTTCTAGAAAAACCTGCTCATAAAATGTCGCTCCATGAAATCTAGTCGAGAAATACCATTAACAATGGAGAGAAACGCATTTCCAATGTTAAGACCTTACATACGTCCAGAATTTTCAAAAAATCGATTTTTTTTTACAGATTATTATTCTCTATAGTTTTAGGCGTATTTCTGTGTAAGTCGATTGCACAAATTCCCCATAGATCGAAAGTTATTATAGAAAACGTGACTGTCCAACGAGAGTCTGATACGCGCAGGTAGATGTCTCGAGCGAAACGCACTTGAAACTTTAAATGCATTTTTCTCAAAACTACTTTTTCTGACACGGTCTGCATGATAACTCATACAGTTTTTAATATTTTTTGATGCTTTTTTTTTCAAATATTCGAAATTGTTTTCTCTATAGTCTGTCGAGTCGGATTTTTGATGTTGTGATTAAAAAATTTTATAAACATAATTAAAGTGTGACATTTATGACACAAAATGCACAATTTTTTTTAAACTGCCGTAAATTGCCAAAATTGTTCGAATTTCAAAAATCCGGCTCGACAGACTATAACTACAACTTTATTTTACAAGAATTTTTTTATGTTTTGCAGATCCATCAGCATTTCAAGAAGAAATGATGCAGACCGTGGAGCAACTTTTTTTTCATAGTGCTTCGGGAAGCGTGATTTTTTATGTTGTAATTTTTGAAAAAAAAAATGAAATCAATTTTTTTATAAAGTTTAAATACTAATAAACAATGTGTAAAAATTATTTTTATTAATTTCTATTGCTATCTCTTCTAAAAACAGTTTTTCTTTTAGCGCGTTTTAGGCGCTGCTGGACGTATGTAAGGCGTTAATCAAATGGGAAAACTTCAAAGCCGATAAGAAACCTCTAGATATTTTTTACAGCGGTCCTCTTTTGCGAAGATTCATTTTTATTAGATATTAACTGAAGATTTTCCAGTAAGGACCTTAAAAAAAACTTGGTAATTATGCAGTTTGGATACTTTTCCGAAAATCGATGAAAGAATTTTTTTTCTTCTCGAAGTTGTTTATTGGACTATAATAAGTGATATTCCGTCGTGGGAGGCTAACATTTTTCATAAAAAACATAAGTTATGGGGTTTTGAAGTTGTTGGAAAAATGTGACAAAATAGGGTATATTCGAGCATTTAGGAGTACACATCAGGACAGTCGGACACACACACGCACGTACGCACGCACGCACCCACGCACGCACGCACGCACGCACGCACGCACGCACGCACGCACTGATCTCAGGCTTCATTCTATCGTGAAAAATATTACACGTAGCTTGAAAATGAATTGCGTTAATTGCTCGTACATCATCATCATCTTCATCATCATATCATCGTAAATCATCATCTTCGTCAACAGAATCACTTACCCTGAAATGACACACCCTAGTACAAATATGCACTTATGGGATATGTTGGAGTGGTTAACTACGATGGGTAGATTGATCCAATTCTAAATTGTTGTAGTGAACTTGAGCGTAAAATATATTCATTTCGAATCATATTCCAACTTTCGTAAAAAAATTAACAATACTAAAACTTCATGAAAAATGTTCCTCAGCCTTCGTCGTACGGGTAGAATGGTTATGTGATAATTCACATTGCCTATTGATTATTTCGATTGAAAACTGTGAAGAAAAAAAATTCTAACCAATTAATCACATCCTGCTTCTAGTAATAAAGTTGATTTATACTTTATCGAAAGAATCCTTGGTGATCCATAAACAAGTCTGGTAAAAAGATAGCCAGTCCAAGTTTTCTGTAACGTTTAAGTGTATGTGTGTGCGAAGGAATGTGTAATGGAGGGGTTGTGCTGAGGCTGTACGCGGTCGGTACCATCGAGAATAGAGGAGACAAAGGGAGCACGGGACCATCCGTCATTTTGGTGCCTCTCACAAAATACTATCGCATTTTCGCCTCGGGATTCTCGTATATCGATATCACCTCTTGCACTTTGCGATCGGCGTAATCGACTTGAGAGTTCGAAGAGATTATACGTTTGAGCACATCCCTCTATGTTACCCCTCGGATGAGAGATTTCTAGCAATGACTCGAGGAAACGGTGCATCACCAGAGGGTAAACAATGCGGGGACATCAAAATGTACACCCTTAGACCTGCCCTCATCGAGTAATATACCCAGGACGACTTTAAACACACTTACGAGCCAAATTAATAAATTTGATATCGATCACTGTTTATTGGTATTTTTTTACTTCAACACTGCGTTACTTCGTGAAGACGAACATTTTTGATAACGCAAAATTCAGAAGAGTCCTTGTAAAATGTAACAATTAAATAACTAATTATATTTGCTAACATTTTTAAGTTGACTGGATAAAGAACACATGAAAATACATGAAAAGCGAGTCCTACTACTTTTTCAAGATTCGAGAACCATTTAGGACAATTGAAGGCGTCCATTTTCAGCTGGACCATTGGCAACATCTCTCGTGTTGACTGTATGACAGTACAATAGATCATCTTCATCGAATCTTCGAAGTAATTGAAAACAAATGCTTTCAGACGTTCATATATCGGGTATATAGATTCATTATTATTGTGTATACACTGTAACGCTTTTTCTCGTCTTAGCGCTCAAATTATTCTCAAGATTTATCCTGGGCGCCTGTCAATGGTTTCCCTAGGACACATTTATAACGATAAATATGAGAATTTTTCCACCCGACTTCGACAGCCCCGGAATGGTAGAGTGGTATAGGTCGATGTACAAAACAATGTTCACTCCAAATCTTCGAATTCCCGAATTACAATATGACTTATTAATTGAAATAAAAATTTAGATACACGGAGAAAACGGATCTGTTTCGTCAAGTAACATTTAAAATGTTCTTTTAAAATATCCTCTATACTTTGTACAGAATATGAGAATTTAGGTAACAGTCACAATGAGGCATTGTAATTTTTGCAACTCGCACTTTCCCTTTGAGTACGATGTAAATAGTTCTGCATAAACAAGAAATTATACTGTACGTAAAATAATATTTCGATGTGCTTTCACGAAATATTTACAATGCTCTTTAGGAATTATAACTGATGAGTAAACATGCCTTGAAAGTGAGAAATTTTGAAAAACAGCATAGTAAAAATCCACTTTCAATAAGAGAATAAATATTAAATGCGTGTCCTTTTTTCAGTTCAGGTATTGTATAGTGCTTCATATTAGCAGAACTTATTGTCTGACATAGGAATTTTTCATTTCCGTATTTTTTATGTTGCTTGATGATTAACGTAACTGTTACTCTTATGAGATGTATTGGCTGCTCGATTCTCGTTTTCGCCGCTGCGTGATGCAGAGCGCCAAGACTTTTCTCGCATACGGTATCACTCTGCGGTGAACATAAATTCCGTGAGGCAAATGAGTTCAATTATTCGAACCGATTCTATCCAAGAATTTGGTATCGAATATTTGTTTTCACCTAAAACATATATGACTTAATGCTTTCTCTATACACAGAGGATAAATATGTCATGTAAATATCGCACGGACTATACCAAGCAAAATAAATTATTCGTTTCAACTGCATGTTGAATTATCTAATGCATGTAATCCCCCAACGCATTTTTTACTATGCGCATTGTAGAATAGGTTACCAATACAGATATTTAACAATATTATGAAGTTCGGGATTTTTACTGTGTCACAGTATACATTCTGATGCTACAATGAAAAAATTTACTATGTCACAAAATATATATTTAGATGCCACAATGACAAAATTTACTATGTCACTGTATACATTCTAACGCTATAATTATAAAATTTTCCTTGAGTATATCGAATTTTTACTATGCCCATTGTGAGAAATGCATGTGTAGAACTTCAAAACCAGTATGCCAAATACCAAATAAGGCTATATGAACTACACCATTTTTACTATGGCGGGTAGAGCTTTTTTTATTCCGACGTTTTAATAAGCACTAAAATTCGGTATTGTCCTCAAAATACTATGTTATCTTAGCATTAATCGTCTGGATTTCTAGCACTATTTGTTTGAATTTTTGTCCTCGTTTTCTCCGTGTATGGAAAAATAGCATGTAACATAACAATTACGATAATAGTTCCAATAAGCTCCGGAGAAATATTAAATATAGTTGACACATTTAATCGAAAATAATGTAGGATCGGATACGATGAAATAGAAAATCTTTATTTCAATATCGACCTTTACACGAATCACAATGATATTAATATTTTTTTTTTTTTTACAGAGAAGTACGTCTTCTTGCTCTGAGTTTTCCGGAAAAACTAACTCTTCTTTTTTTCTTTTTAAAATGCTCTTCAATTATTTTATTGATTTAAATGAGTGGTCCTTTTCATCATTGCTTTTTGCAATATGAATGTGCTACCGTTCGACTTCTTTTGTTTATGTCGAGTTTCGTTCCTACAATAATTATGACATATTTTGTAATTTTCACGTTCATCGATAACAATTTACTTTTAAATAAATATCGAGAACAGAATATTACTTTCAAATTTACATTCACAATAATTCTTTCACGAAATAAATAAGCTCTAATTCGATCATTTACGACAAAATTGCAACGGAAAAGGCCACGCCTTAACGTATTACTATCACAAAGTTACTTTATTTAGGATTCTTTAATAATTTTGTATGAATATTCTTGACACCAAAACTAACAATTTTCTCCTATGAAGAAAAATTTGCTGACGTCAAGAATTTGAGATATTCAATTTCCAATTTTTAACTTTTCCCATCTAAACGCGTGTAAATTTAAGTCGCGTATCGTTTATGAGTTGCAAAAAAATGTGTTTAGGATTTTTTTTTAAAAATTTCGGCTCATGGCCTTTCTGGCTATCTGCAAGAAAAATCTTAAATACATTTTTTTTTGCAACTCGATTTTTGCAACTTTTTAATGAAATGCGACTTTAATTTACACGCGTTTAGATGGAGAAAATAAAAAATTGCAAATTAAATATCTCAAATTCTAAACGTCAGAAAATTTTCCTTCATAGAAGAAAACCGTTAGTTTTGGTGCCAAGAACGTTTATGCAAAATTTTGCAAGGACCCTAAATGAAGTCGTTTTGTGATAGTAATACCTTAAATGAATATCTCGTGATAGCAAAAGTGAACCATCGATAATATGAATTTTCTTAAACAACTTTAACCTAAGGACTTTTATTTGGACAAAGTAAACTTCTCGGCAATTCAAATTATAAATTGCAACAAGACATATGCGAATGGATTTAAAATAGCATTACAAGACGTTACTAGGATACTTCCCCAAACGCGAGCGTTCCCCGAAACGATATCGCTCTTTTTTAACTCGAAATTCTCAAAATTAATAAGCGCGCTAACGATACATAAAGAAAAACAAAATTCAAAGTGAGACGACGACTCGCCGCTTCGGTTTCAGTAGGATGAAATCCGGAAAAGACCACGGACTTTCTCCTCGATAATTCGGCGGCGGCTGATTTTTGATAAGTGTGGCGACGACTCGGAAGAAGACGCCTTTCCTCATTGCTGTCCAAAACTCAAGTATTCGATTATTAGCAAGAACGCGATTTCGCGGATTAGGGTCCTAACCCCCCACCCTTCGCCTACTCATGCAAATCTCAACCGATCCTTCCCGACAAGGGATTTTCATAGGGACCCGTGAGGAAATTCAGTTAAGGCCTGGGCTAGGCCCTGATTATTTTTCCCTTACTTCGTTAGAGCCTCAATATGGAAGCCCGAAAGGCCCTTGCGGGGCGGTCACAATTTGTCAACGAGAGCCCAACCGGGCAGAACGGGACCTTTATAGGAAGCCCTATTAGAGATCTAGCACAAAATAAATGTTACTAAAAATATTTTGTTTTAAGATTAGAATTACCTATCTGATTATAGTTTATTTTATTTCAGTATTTGCATTACTTCAGAAATCAACTTGTGTGGAAAAATTTTCTCACCTACACAGGGATTCGATTCGACCTACCTATTGATATTTGACTCAACGTGCACGCACGCTACCCATTACACTATTATCTAGTTGAGAAATTTTGGTTCACAAATGTAATATATGCTGCAGATACGTCATGTACATATTAAACAGTATATTTAATGAATTTATAAGTGACAGAGTTCTCAAAGTAAGACAGAAATAGTCACAGTAAACCTTGCAAACCTTACAAAAATTCTCTCATTCACATCAAATCTCTCAAAAAATTATAGAACCCCACAAAAATTTTCTCAATAAATTAGAAACTCACGAAAAGTTATAAGAGAGCTTCATAAAAATTTACCAATCAAATCATAATCTCACAGAAGATGCCAATTCAAATCCGATCAAAAATTAAGTCTTAGCTTTACAAAAATAAATGAAAACTGTAAAAGCATTAATAGAAATATACATTTAAGCCTATTAAACCCAATAAAAAATCTTCCAACTAATTAAAAATACAGATGTGCTACAGTACAGTTGTTCTACACAAAAAGAATAAGTATAAAAAATAAGAATGAACAAAAATTCGGATATAAAAAAAATTTCAAAATAAAAAAATTAGATTGAAAAAAAAATTCGGCCGAAGTAGTTGGTGAGTTCGTGACCATGAGTGATAGGTATATTATGTGGATTAAGTAAAAAAACTCGCAAAGTTTGGCGAGTTTTTTGGCGAGTCAACGATGTATAATTAGCAAGCTATGAATTTCATACAAAAAGTCAACAAATTCCCGCAAAAAAACAGCATATATGCTGTAAAAGAAGTTGAGACAAGTATATTTACTCCCCCATATAGTTGTTCCGGTAAAAATCACCTTCTGAACGCGAACCTTAATAAAAAATTATAAAAGAGATTTCCTCCCAAAAAAACCAACCTAGCAAAAATTCTCTAATTCACATCAAATCTCTCAAAAAATTATAGGAGCACTGCACAAAATTTTTTTCAATAAATTAAAAACACAAAAAGTTTTAGGAGAACCTCACAAAAATTTACCAATCAAATCATAATCTCACAAAAGATGCCAATTCAAATCCGATCAAAAATTAAGTCTAAATTCTACAAAATAAATAAAAACTATAAAAACATTAATAGTAAAATACATTAAAGCCTATTAACCTCTAATAAAAAATCTTACAATTAATTAAAAATACAGATGTGCTACAGTACAGTTTTTCTATACAAAACGGACAAGACTAAAAAATAAGAATAAAAAAAATTCGGATTCAAACAAAATTTTCAAAAGAAAAAAAATTAGATTGAAAAAAGAAAATTCGGCCGAAGTACTTGGCGAGTTTTTTTGATTAATTCATATAATGTGCTTAATTTAATTCAATTTGTTTTTCACTCATGGTTACAAACTCGCTAAGTATTTCGGTCAAATTTTTTTTTTCAATCTAATATTCTTTCTTTTGAAAATTTTTTCTATATCCGTTTTTTTCATTCTTATTTTTTATTCTTGTTCTTTCTGTGTAAAACAACTGTACTGCAGCACATCCGTATTTTTAATTAATTGGAAGATTTTTATTAAAGGTTAATAGGCTTTAATTTATTTTACTATTAGTGCTTTTATAGTTTTTATTTATTTTTGCAAAGTTTAGACTACATTTTTGGTCGGATTTAAATTGACATCTTTTGTGAGATTATGATTTGATTGGTAAATTTTTGTGAAGCTCTCTTATCACTTCCTGTGAGTTTCTAATTTATTGAACAAATTTTTGTGGGGTTCTCCTATAATTTTTTGAGAGATTTGATGTGAACGAGAGAATTTTTGATAGGTTGGTTTATTTGAGAGAAAATCTCTTTTATAACTTTTTGTAAGGGTTCGCATTCACAAGGAGATTTTTTACCGGAAAAACTATTTGGGGGGAGTAAATGTACTTGTCTTTACTTTTTTTACAGCATATATGCTGTTTTTTTGCGGGGATTTGTTGATTTTTTGTATGAAATTCATAGCTTGCTAATTAAACATGTCTATATTGTGCGCGTATCCGAGTGATGTAAAAGAATTAACATATTTTTCGGTATTGCAGCAAAATATGGTAACATTTTATCAAAGAGTGATTCTCTCAAGAATTGGATCCTGAATAATAATTTTAAGTTCGCTCAAGCGATTTTTTAATGATTTCGGCTCAAAATGGACACATGATCGAATTTCGAGCTGGTGTATCGTGACTATATTCGGAATAAAAATGCAATGTGAAATATTGGTCTAAGAAGTATTTAACGGGACAGACCTAGTTGGAACGTCAAAAAAAAGGCCTTTTTTCCGATTTTTTTTTGGTCAAACGATAAAATAATTCACAACAAAAGTTCTTCCGTTTAAAAGATACATATGTAATGTATATGTTGCAATTTTTTCAACGCAATACATATCGAAATAAGCTGGTGACCGTCAATTGCCGAGGACGCTGCAAAAAAAAACACGGTTTGCGGTGATCAAGCTCACGCTGCAACGGCTCATCTGAAACAAAAAAAAACGGAGGGGATTTTTAGTTAATGATATAATGCTCCAGTTGAACGAAGGGTTTTGAAAAATTTCCATTTTTCACAAAATGGCGGCCGTTAAAAGTCAAAAGTGTTTTTTTGACCAAAATATCAGTTCCATTTTTTGCTATTAAAAATAAAAATAATTATCCAAAAAAAAAATCCTTCGTTCATATGGAGGACTACCATGTATAGAAGAAGTGATATAAATTTCAACCCGATCGGTAAAGCCGTTCTCGAGCTACAGTGATCACCGACTTCAAAAACATGGTTTCGAGAAAAACGCACTTGAAGTCCGCTACCTTCTTACCTATGGCTCAGACACGACGTGCTACAAAGTCTTGTATTTCGGCGAATAATGGTCCGATTTACATTTACCTGGGCGGAAAATGTTCGTAAGAGATTCTACTTTTTGAAAATGAAATTAAAAAAAATCGATTTTTCGAAAATTCTAACTAGGTCTGTCCCGTTAAATGAATTCAATCTTCATAATGATCCATCAATACTTATAAAATTATTAGATTACTTAAAACGTACAGTAGTTCTGAGAAGATACGATGCATAAAAGAACAACGAACAGCTAAAAACTTGATTTTTTTAATTTTGTAAAAAAAAAATTTAACATACAATATGACACGAAAACATCCGTGGCAACAAGAAAATATTCCATAAAAAATGATGCCGAAGAAATACTCCAATAGCATCAGAATGTACCGAAAGTTTCTAAATAAAATTAATCATAGTGAAATGAGATTTTGAAAAAAAAGTATGCGCACCAAATTTCGAGAACAAAAGTTTGATTGGAAAAAAAAATTTTGGCCGAAGTACTATGCGAGTTTTTCTTTTATAACGTTTATTGATCACGAATTATATCTCATGAGCAATAGGTAAAAAATAAATTGGTGAAGTACTTATGAATTTTTTTTTCTCAAATCAAATATCTTTTTGCTCAAAATTATTTCGCATCGCATGATTCCGTTTTGGGTTGCAAGTGCAAATAGTATTTTCATGTGTTTAAGGTCACTACCACTCTAGGATGTTTTAAAACCATATATAATTCAAACCTAGGGTGGTTCAAACGTAGGGTCGTATCATACACCATTTTCTCAATTATATAAAAAAGGAAGAGAATGGTTTCCAAGTAAACTTTATTATTGCATTCGAGGAACATTTTATGGTAAAAGAGAAGAGGCACCGTTTTCGACTCCTTTCTAGAGTTTACGTTCGGAAAAATGGATTGTTGGGACTAGATTTAATAAAAATAATTATTTCTTTAGACACTGTTCAACAGTTTATTTATTGAATTAAACTTTATTTTTGCACTATCAGTCTTTTATCAATATATATATAAAAGTCTCTTTAACCAAAAGTTAAAATTGACAGCGATCTTTATAACCTAACGGCAAAGATATTAAATATTCACCGAATACAAGTTTATCATACACCATTATCTTAGGTATCAAACAAACAAAGAGAATAGTCTCTAAATAAACCTTATTATTGCATCCGAGGAATATTTTACGGTGAAAGAGAAAAGGGATCGTTTTCGACTCCTTTCTAGATGTTGTGCCCCGCACAGCAACATAAAATTAGATGAAATCAATTGCAACATAAATTGATTGGCAACAGGAAGCCAGCATAAATAAAATTGTAAGATGGCATATTCCTACGATCGATCGCCGCATGGGTCTATCGACCCCGATCCAGAGCACCCTAAAATGCTAACAGGGCATTACGCCACCGAACGTTCGAGAACGTTCGACAGTTGACTAATAAATCAATAGAAGGGGTAAAATCGATACCATTTGGAGGAAACTCGTAAATCATTAAAAGCAGAGACAATGCCCAAATTCGGCAGTCTGCGACAATCTACGAAATAATCTAGAACGATTGGTCTCAAGGCAAATCACCTTGAATTTGTACATCTTTTTAACTTCACTTTTCTCAGTAAATTTACGTTAACTTGTTTTTAAATATCGAGTTGGAGTTTCGGCTCATTCATTGGCAAATAATCCCAAAATACCCGTCCTTGATAACTCGTCCCCACGTGACGGTCCTCGCGGGCACAACATTGAGTTTACGTTCGGAAAAAAATTGTAGGGGCTAGGTTTAATAAATAAAATTATTTATTTAGGCACTGTTCAATAGTTTATTATTACACTTTATTTTTCCACTATCGCTTTTCTATCTATAATAATAAACGTTACTCTTTACTCGTCTATCTATTTATAAACGCCACTCGAACCAAAAGTTCAAATTGACCGCAATCTTTATAACCTCACTACTGATTTAAGAAAGATATTGGTCAGCTGTCATATATAACTCACTTTTGGGATTATCTTTTCCACATAATTTATTTGGGAACAATTCGTAAAAATCAATATGTTGAACACTTAGTTCTCGCATTATCACTATTATAATAACTCACTTTTGAGATTATCTTTTCCACACAATTTATTTGGGAACAATTCGTAGAAATCAATATATTGATATATGTTGAACGCTTAGTTCTCGCATTATCACTATCACTATTTAGTAATGTACTGACCAAAAGTCATGACTGTCACTCTAACCAAAATCAAAACTGACTGGTCAGCTGTCACATCCATGATGGTTATAACCTCACTACTGTCACTCCATAACCACAAACGGAAAGTCAAAAATGTTCAGAAATATATAGGTATAGTCATTGACACATTCACGCATGATTTCAAAAATCACCAGATTTCTATACCAGTATAGTATAGTACAGTTTTATACCAATATTACTAGTTTCAGTAGAAAGCGACTGCGAAAGAAAAAATATGAGCATCAAAAATGTGTGTGAAAAAAGCCACAATTTTTTGATGCAACGAATAAATAAAATATCCAGAGCCGCGGTAGCGACTCGAGACAAGTACATTTAATATACTATAATGTCGATGATGATGAGCCGCTACTAGAGTCTTTACAGTAAGCAGAGTGGTTTCGAACAGTTTTTGAAAATTGTTCCGGCGATATTTAAAGAATTACAGCGTTTTGAAAAATGTTGCGAGTTGACGTATTTTTCATTTTTTTTTTCTTTCGATTGTGACCATTTAAAATTCTGTAGTCTAACGCATATTGGAAATATTAATATTTCATTCTTCCGAATCATCAAAAAAATGGTGCATTTTTCGCACACATTTTTTAACGTTTTGCGGTCGCTGTCTAGTGACACTAGTTATAACTAGAAATCTGGTGATATGTGAGACTGTATTCGTCGATGTGACAGCCGATTGACTTTTCTTCATGTAATAACAGTGAACAGGTGTGAGTTCAAAAACGTTATAAAGATCGCGGATGTGAAATTCCATATTAATAGTGATAGTTGTGAGGTTAAAAAAATAAGGTCATAAAGATCGCGGATGTGAAAGCTGACGGATATTATTTTCAGTATTGATTTTGGTTAGTAATAGATAAAGAGTAATAGTGCGAGAACTAATAAGTGTTTTTCATATCATGTAATAACCGTGACAGCTGTGAGTTGAAAAAGGTTATAAAGATCGCGGATGTGAAATTCTATATTAATAGTGACAGTTGTGAGGTTAAAAAAATAAGGTTATAAAGATCGCGGATGTGAAAGCTGATGGATATTATTTTCAGTCTTGATTTTGGTTAGTAATAGATAAAGAGTAATAGTGCGAGAACTAATAAGTATTTTTCATATTAAGGATATGGATCAGCCGCGTGAGTGCGAGAGAGATAGGTGCAAATTTAGAAGTGGACATTTTTTCACATCGTTCGTTCAATTGTAATAAAGAATTTTCAGCCCATTTTTGTTTTTTTCTCCGTGGGCTACAACTTTTTTATTTCGATCGGACAAACGTTGTGGAAAAATTTTACTTTCGAAAATCCGAAGCGGACGGGGTGACTGATCCACCATTCAAATCCTAAATTTGTATGAAATTTTGAACTGTACCGAAATAAACGGAGTGATCTTTATAGTAAGTTATATAAGTGTCATTTCGTTTGAATATACTTACTGGCTTTTTCCTTTTTATAATGGCCAATTGGTCCAAATTTTGATAAAGAGTCTAAAAAATGTACAGAGCATCCCTACCTCTGTCAAGCGGTCTGTAACTATGTACGTAAAGGACACTGGAGAGCTAAAACAAGATAAAGAATGTTACCTTAGCCTGGCCAATGGGCAAATAAGGCACAAGCTGCGAGAGTGAACAACAACGAAAATTGGAACGCTGACCAGAATATCGGGTAAAGTAGTCCAAACTAATGCTGTTCATACTGAGCTCATACTCGGAACTTTTGTGTGTCTTGATTGTAACGCGCAGATTAAAAATGTCGAGCAACAGTTCAAGGTTCAAATTTTCACTTAAATAGCCAAAAATTCAAGAATTCAGTAAAATTGACAAATATTTTTACTTTTCAGTTCATGAATCCAACTATTTGCCATAATCCTGTAGGCAGCAACAAAAACATATTGTTCTTGACGTCGGCAATTCCGTTTTCGTTAATTTTCAAAAGGTTTAAATTCAGGAATCACAGTCTGAGCTTCCCAGAGATTGTATACCACGTTCCTTGGAAATCTAGAGTCGCGGTAGCGACTCGAAACAAGTACATTTATATATACTATAAGATGGCGAAGACGAGTCGCTACTAGAGTCTTTACCGCAAGCAGAGCGGTTTCGAACGGTTTTCGAAAATTGTTTCGGCGATATTTAATTAATTACAACGTTTTAAAAGATGTTGCTAGTTCACGTATTTTTTTTTCTTTCGATCGTGACTATTTAGAACTCTGTAGCCTAACGCATATTGGAAATATTAATATTTCATCCTTCCAAATCATCAAAAAAGGTGGCATTTCTCGCGCACAGTATTTGACGTTTAGCGGTTGCTGTCTAGTGATACTAGTTATAACTAGAAATTTTCTGGTGATATGCGAGACTGTGTTCGTTGATGTGACGGTCGATGACTTTTCTTCAGGATGTATAAGTAAGAGTGACAGCTGTGAGTTTAGAAAAAAGATCGCGGTTATACTAGTGATAGTTGTGGGGTTAAAAAGTAGGGTTATACAAATCGCGGGTGTAAAAGCAGACAATTTGATTTTTGGTTAGACATATTCGAGATCAGGACTTTAAACGCGTATTCGGTGAACATTTAATATCTTTGTTGTAAGGTTATAAAGATCGCGGTCAGTTTCAACTTTTCATTAAATTGACTTATATTATATTATCGGTAGAAAAATGATAGTGTAAAAATAAAGTTTAAATCAATAAATAAACTTTTGAACAGCGTCTAAATGAATAATTTTTTTTATTAACCCTAGCCCCAACAATCCATTTTTCCGAACGTAAACTCTAGAACGGAGTCGAAAACGGTGCCTCTTCTCTTTTACCATAAAATGTTCCTTGAATGCAATAATAAAGTTTATTTAGAAACCATTCTCTTTGTTTTTTTTTTTTTTTTGATAACTAAGAGAATGCTGTATGATAAACTCGTATTCGGTGAATATTTGATATCTTTGAATAGTCGTGAGGTTATAAAGATCGCGGTCAGTTTCAGTTTTGGTTAAAGTAACTTTTATATATACAGATAGAAGAGTGATAGTGCAAAAATAAAGTGTAATTTAATAAATAAACTTTTGAACAGTACCTTAATAAACATTTTTTTTTATTAACTCTAGCCCCAACAATTCATTTTTCCGAACGTGAACTCTAGAACGGAGTCGAAAACAGTGCCTCTTCTCCTTTACCATAAAATGTCTCTTGCATGCAATAATAAAGTTTATTAGGAAACCATTCTCTTCATTTTTTATATAACTGAGAGAATGGTGTATGATACCACCCTAGGTTTGAATTATATATGGTTTTAAACCACTCTAGAGTGGTAGAGACCTTAAATACATGACAATTCTATTTGCACTTGCATCACAAAACGGAATCAGGCGATGCGAAATAATTTTGAGCGAAAAGATATTTGATTTGAGAAAAAAAAATTTCATAAGTTCTTCACCAATTTTTTTTAATCTATTGCTCATGAGATATAATTCATAATCAGTAAATATTATAAAAGAAAAACACGCGTAGTACTTCGGCCAAAATTATTTTTTCCAATCAAACTTTAGCTCTCGAAATTTTGTACGTATATTTTTTTGTTTCAAAATCTCGTTTCGTTATGATTACTTATATTTAAAAACTTTCGGTGCATTCTGATGCTATTGGAGTATTTCTTCGGCATCATTTTTTATGGAATATTTTCCGATCCGTTGATCTGTTGGCACGGATGTTTCGGTGCAATATTTTTTGAAATTATTTTTTACAAAATTTAAAAAAAATGCAAGTTTTTACTTGTTCGTTGTTATTTTATGCGTCGTATCTTCTCAGAACTACTGTACGTTATAAGTAATCTAATAATTTTATAAGTATTGACTGTTAATTACGAAGATTAAATTCACTTGAACACTTCTTACATCAATATTTCACATTGCATTTTTAGTCCGAACATACACCAGCTCGAAATTTGGTCATGTATCCATTTTTAGCCGAAATCATTAAAAAATCGCTTGAGCGGCCTCTAAAATTTTTACTCAGGATTCAGTTCTTGCGAGAATCACTTTTTAATAAAATGTTACCATATTTTGTTGCAATGCAGAAAAAAATGTCAATTCTTTTGCATCACTCAGATACATACATAATATAGACACGTTTAATGGACAAGCTATGAATTTCATACCCGAGTACGTACACAATATTGACATGTTTCATTAACAAGCTATGAATTCCATACAAACAGTCAACAAATCCTAGCCAAAAACAGCATAAATGCTGTGAAAAAAGCTGAGACAAGTACATTTATGCCCCCCAAATAGTCGTTCCAGTTAAACCCCCCCCCCCCACCACCCAGCGCCAAAATATGGTGGGGATCGGCCCCACCAAAATTTACAAAAACCCGTCTAAGTCGTTCATGCAAAGATCTCCGCACAAGAATCCTTTCTAAAAACAACTCATCACACAAAGTTTTATGGGTAAAGTTTTACGGATAACGCTCTTACATGGCAGGCTTATTCCGTTTTGTAAAACCTGTTGTAGTAAAAAACGGTGTAAAAGTGCGTGTAAATGGTACCGGATTACTTTTTTCGGATGTACAGCACCGTTTAGATGCTCTGTAACTCTAGTTTTCCCCCGGATGTTACAAAACCGGAATAAACGTGCCGTGTCATAACGTGAGATATGCTCCACACGAGCATCAATTCATCGATAACAATTGGTTAAAGGAAAGGAGGATAATTTGGGATATAAAACAATCCGCATATTGTGATTCCAAATTAGCTCTGGTTACTTTACTAGGCAATGCCAAAATGTATGGTAGATTAATTTTCACTTTTGTGACAAAGTTTATGAAAAATTTTCGGGCCGGACAAGTACTCTGTGCGTATCCGCTCTACGTACGTTGGTAAACTTTTATCCATTTGTTACCAATAAAGCTATACTACAAATATTATAAATGAGAGTGTGGCAGCGTTCAAGCTCACTCAGGCTAATGCAATTCTGTGGTTTTTTTAAAGCCCTTGCAGTTCCAAGTCATAGGATAATAATTCGTTGTAATAAAGCATTAATTAGAGAAATGGCATATGATCATAATTGGAGATTTTATAAACATAATAAAATCCCACATACTTGGCCACATATACTTTAGTAGATCTTTATTTATTTATCAACTTTTTGTGAACTCACAACATTTACGAGAATGAAATTATCACCTCTGTACAATTTGACTTAATTTGATAAGATAATGAGAGCGGTTACCCATAAAACTTTGTATGATGAATTGTTTTTAGAAACGATTTTTGTGCGGAGATCTTTGCATGAACGACTTAGACGGGTTTTTGTAAATTTTGGTGGGGATCGGTATTTTGGCGCTGGATGGTGGGGGAGATTAACTGGAACGACTATTTGGGGGGTATAAATGTACTTGTCTCAGCTTTTTTCACAGCATTTATGTTGTTTTTGGCTAGGTTAATATTTTCAATACGCGTTAAGCTACAAAGTTCCAATTAGTCACGATCGAAAAACAAAAAAAAAAATACGTGAACCCGCAACATCCTCAGAAATACTGGAATTAATTAAATATTACGGAAATAAATTTTGAAAGTTTTCGAAAACAGTTGGAAAAGCGGTCCTCAGGGTAAAGAGTCTGGAGCGAATTCTCTTTGAAATGTACTTATCTCGAGTCGCTATCGCGACTAGATTACAGTTAACAATAATTATAATATCAAGTATAAATGATAATGAAATGCATTATTAATCAAGAGATGCGGTAGCGGCTCGACGCTAAGTATTACAAAGAATAAAAAATTTCTAAGAAAATTTTCGTCGAGTGCTGCCGCACTCCTATATACAGTAATATGAGGTTTTTTCGAATTTTCTAAATTTTAAAAGTCCTCCCACGCAGCAACGGGTGGAGTGAATGAAACTAAGAGGGGTTTAGCAATGCAAGTGATTTCTTTACTATCAAGTGGTTTTTGTTAGAAGTCGTTCGGTCCACGGATTCTGGAGATAAAGCAACATTACGTAATAAAATTCGCTACTTTAGGAATTTTCAATTTAGGATGTTATTTCTCAGAAACAGAAGGACGTAAGTTAGGTATGTTTATATTGGACACACGTCCTTTGCGGCAAAAGTCTACATTTGACTACCCTCTGACGTCATCATACAGTTACCTAGTACGTTTTCCTCTCTCCTCTTTCCACGATTTGAAGATTCAGATGCAGACAAAGATAAAGATGGAGGTTAAGGTGGAGGTGGAGGTGGAAGTCTACACATTGAAAGTAAAGGTCAACATGAGAGAGGGGGGAGGGGGTGAGAGGGGGAGAGGGGGCGGGGGTGAGAGGGGGCGAGGGGAAGGAGGGAGGGAGAAGGTGGTGAGGAATGAGGAGGGGGACAGTGGGGAGGGAGGGAGAGATAGAGAGAGAGTGAGGAGAGAGAGGGAGGGAGGGAGAGAGGAGGAGAAAAATCTCGCGAGGGGGGTGGGGGAGGGAGGGGGCGTTGGGGAGAGGGAAAGAGCGATGGAGAGAGGGGGAGGGCGGTCGGGTGAGAGGGCGTGGTCTGGGGAGGGGTGGGAGATGGAGGGGGCAAGAGGGAGGGGTGATGGAGGGGCGAAGAGAGAGGGGGGAGGGGTCAGGGGAAGGGAATGAGGAAGTGGGAGGGGCGGGGGATGCGGTGGGGTGAAGAAGGTGGGGCAGTGGGAGAGGGCGAAGGAGAGGGAGGGGCGGGGCGGGGCAGGAGGTGCGGGGGAGGGGCAGGCAGGGAGAGTGGGACAGGGAGACATGGAGAGTGGGAGAGTGGGAGAGAGGGCGAGATGGTGAGAGGGAGAGGGAGAGTGTCCAGTCTGCGGATTTCTTACCCATTAAAAACTACACATGCTGTTCCACTTGAAAAAATTAAATCCCTTGAAATTTTACATTAAAAAAAAAATAGAAAAAATAATTTTTTTAAAAATTTCGTGTTCATACAAATAATTTAAAATGAACACATAGCTATACCCTCGGCTTTGCTAACGTCCATCCATATCTATTGTAGCTGTTCATATTTCCATCAGTTTTATATTATATGAAAAAAAAATTCAATTACGAATTTAACAATGTATCGAAATATTACATAGTCTATCTCCTTGTCATTTTTTTCCATTTTAAACATTATTTTTCGGTTTTTTCAAATGAAATGTTTCAAAAAAAGATGCTCAATTTGAAATTTCTCATCACTTCGCGAAAATAGCTGTAACTTTTTTTCTGTCTAAGATTGGAACCCCAGGCATCGCTCATTCTTTTTGTTTTTGAATTATCTCTAAATAGGTAATTCGTTTTTCTTGTTAATCTGTATTTTTTAATTGCCGATGAGTTTTTAAGGGTAAACATTGAATAAAAAATTTGAACCTTTTTCACATTTCCTTAAAAAAACAATATATCGGAATTTTATAATGCCTACAACGTAGTGTAATCATGAGCTTTATTCCTGTGAAAAATTTTTAGAATCGGTTCAGCGCTTCTCGATTGAAAAGCGTCCAAACATTTTTTTGCCAAAAGGTTTTAGTATGTAAAGATAGAAATATATATATATTTAGGAGAATCGAGTAGTTTTAATACACGTTTTAGAAGCATTATTATAGTTTGATGACGTTTTGTGCACTTTGCTAACTGCCATCAAAGTACCCACCGTATGATTTCCCTTCACGTACCTCTTATATCGAATGTTAGCGGCAATATGTAAGAAAACGTCAAGGGGCAATGACTTGTACGCAAACTGTATTAATGTCGATATTCAGTGAAAAATAAACATTGTAGCAAAGTTGTATAAAATAATTATGTATATCTATGAACTTAGAGTGGATTTTCATGTACTTATTTTTTACTATTTTCACTGTCAGTATCCGGTGCGATTTTATCATTTTACTACTCACTCCACTCAGTTTCACTATTTACGACTTCATCATTTTACTATTCATTATTCCCGCAGCAAAGTACTACCATTTTTTTCAAAAAGGAGCGATATCTTGGCAAAAACTTTCAAAAAGTAAAATAAGAACGCCAAATATTAAAAAGTCGCGACCTTAGTTATAAAATGACCACTCTATATTGTTGTTATTACGTTAAAATGAAACCCATGTTTTTATTCACAGCTTTCATTTCTTTTTCGTTATATACAAAATATTACTTCACCTCGAAAAGAAACTACTAAAAAGATAGTGTTCTTGATTTGAAAAAAAAAATGAAATCATTGTAACATAGCCAAGTACAGTAAATGAATTACGAAATTTCACATGAGATCATTGGCACCTTAAATGGTCTCCGTTAAAGAGTTTTGTCGCCTCCAGGGCTTCCAAAGAAAATTCTACAAATATCAAAAAATTAGTATTACGACATTATGTTAGCTGAGGATAATGAACGTACAAAACAATCCTACGAGGAATGAATGAAACAAAAATTACATCGAAAACCGTACGTACCCGTATAAGTGCACACAATATACGTTTCTACATGTACGTACGCCACAAATTCACTGTAAAAACTACACAAAAACTTGGCGTGCATGGTTTTCAAAAGTAAGTTTGGGAAGACACGGTTGTTCGGATATACTCCCTACACACACATCCATTTTACTTGCGCCGAACAGTTGCGCAGAGTCAAGGATTTTCTCATTTGCGCGTCGACCCATGGATGGGCATTAATTGCGAGATCCGAAACATTTTCTATACTTTTCTCCATGTACGTACGCCGCAAATTCACTGTAAAAACTATACAAAGACTTGGCATGGTTTTCAAAAGTAAGTTTGTGAAGACACGGTTGTTTGGATATACTCCCTACACATACACCCATTTTACTTGCGCCGAACAGTGGCGCAGGGTCAAGGCTTTACTCATTTATGCGTCGACCCATGGATGGGTATTAATTGCGAGACCCGAAACATTTTCTTTCTTGTGTCTAATTTTAAACAAGTAATTGGTCATAAATATTTGTACTTATTTCAACGCATTCTGCATCATGCATCTATGCAAGATGCAAGATACAGTTCCATGCGTAATCCTTGAATATTGAATAGATCTTCAAGAATTTAAAAAAATATATAATTATGTAGAAGAATTCCCCACAAAGTGAAAAAATATTGATTTAAACTAGATTCTTATTAAATGCAACTAAAGCACTATTCTTGGGAGTAAGCACGAAAATATTGATGTTATGATAAATTTGGTTATCACGTAATGATTTAAAAAACAGCATAAATGCTGTGAAAAAAGCTGAGACAAGTACATTTACGCCCCCCCCCCCCCCCCCCCCAAATAGTCGTTCTATTTAATCGCCCCCCCCCCCCAACCCAGCCATAAAATACCGATTCCCACAAAAATTTACAAAAACCCGTTTAAGTCGTTCATGCGAAAATCTCTCCGCACTAAAAACCAACTAATCATACAAAGTTTTATGGGTAACCACTCTCATTATCTTATCAAATTAAGTCAAATTGTACAGAGGTTATAATTTCATTCTCAACTTCACAAAAAGTTGATAAATAAATAGAGATCTACTAAAGTATATGTGGCCAAGTACGTGGTATTTTATTATGTTTATAAAATCTCCAATTATGTTCATATGCCATTTCTCTAATAAATGCTTTCAAAAAAAAATACAGAATTGCATTAGCCTGCGTGAGCTTGAACGCTGCCACACCCCACACCTGCACGTCCTGTAGACTTACAGGGCATCCTGTAGCACATCCTTAGATGAGAAAATTATCGAATGATTCATTGAGATAGTCACTAAGTTATTTTTTTCTCTCAATCATCAACCGGAAATACCCCACTAACTTCTCAACGGTGTGCAACCCCTTGCAAGTTCATGAATATTAATTGAAACTCCGTTATCATGGAGCTTCTGGACGATTGCATCATTGCTGCGGATCTTCATTATCGAAAAGTCAGCAAGAACTTTACGATGAATCCACATAACTATATCTCTCAAGTTTTTTTTATTTTTAACTGCTTTTAGTTTCGGGATCATAGACCTCGGTAGGCCGACCGATAAAGTTATATGGGAACTAGATTTTATACGATCTCCTGAATTAAGAATAGAACTATCAAGAGATTCGAAAATATAATTCAAATTACCTGTTCAACGATGAAAAAGAGATTGAGTGAAAAAATTATTCCAACAACACGAATTTCTATTGTCTGCACAACTTCATAAACAAATCAAAAAGGACATGTACACTGAGAAAAGAAATTTGATTCATCAATAAAATTTTTATTGAATTAACGAATTGTGGCGAACAAAACAAAATTCGTTAATTCAACACAAATTTGGTTAATTCAACCACTTAAATTGCTGGCTCAAATAAATATTGCTCACTACAACGAAAATATTGTTGAATCGACAAAATTTTTGTTGAATTAACAAATTTCATTTCGTTCGCCACAATTTGTTGATTCAACAAAAATTTGGTTGAAATAACAAATTTCTTGTCTCGATGTAAAAAAAACTTTTCATCCATCTATAATCCGCATGTGATCGAAATTTTCCGTTGATCTGAGAATTATGCAACTCATATAAGAATACAATGGCAAGGTAGTTCATTGCAAACTTGACTATCATCGTATGTAAAACTCTTTTTCGGTCTCTCTCTCTCTCCCCCCCCTCCCTCCCTCCCTCACCCCCCTCGCTCGCCCTCCTCTCTCCTCTCTCCCTCCCTCCCTATCTCCCCCCTTCTCTCTATCACCTCTCTCCCATCTCTCCCTCCTCTCTCTCCCCTCTCGCTCTCCTCTCTTTCTCCCCTCTCTCCGCCCCCGACCCCCCTCCCCATTCCCCTCTCCACTCCCTCTCTCCTCTCCTCCCACCACCCCTCACCGCCTCCGTATCCCGTCTCCTCTCCCCCGCCGCCTCTCACACCCTCTCCGTCTCCTCTCTCCTCTCCCCGCCCCTCTGCCCCTTTCTCCCGCGCTTTCCCTTGTCGCCCCTCTCACCTGCCCCCTAACCCCTCCACCCTCCTCCATCAGCCTATCATCCCCTTTCCCCCTCTCTCCCTGCCTTCTCACCCCATTTCCCTGTCTCCCCCTCTCCCGGCCCTCTCGCCCCTCCCCGTCGCCATTCTCACCCTTTCCCTCTCCCCTCCCCTTCCTCGCCCTTGCTCACCGGCCCCTCCCCTCTCCCTCCCGCTCAACTCTGCCTCTCCCTCCCCATCCTCCTCTCCTTCTCCCTCTCCCTTTCTCTCTCCCTCTTTCTCTCTCTTTCCCTCTCTCCCTCTTTCTCCCCCCACTCTCCCTCCCACCCTCCCGCTCTCTCGCCCCCTCCCTCCCCCCTCCCTCGCTCCCTTCCTCCCTCTCCCCCCCCCCCCCCTCTCTGCAGATGATATGTGCAGATGGTACTCAAACATATTTAATTTGAATTGCATTGTATGCGCGTGAGAATCGACTTAAACTTAATCTTAACAAGTCGAAGTTTATACTATTCTGTAGTAACAAATATATCAATCTGATTAACATCACCACTTTACCGCGTATAGAGGTCGATGGAACAGCGATTCTTTACGTTAAAAAAAAAGGCTATAAAGATCGCGGATGTGAAATTCTATATGCATAGTGATGTGAGGTTAAAAAATATATGCATAGTGATGTGAGGTTAAAAAAATAATGTTATAAAGATCGCGAATGTGAAAGCCGATGGATATTTTTTTTTATATGGTTCAGCCGTATGAGTGCGACAGAAATAGCTACAAATTTCCAAGTGGAAATTAAAAAAAAATAAGGTTATAAAGATCGCAGATGAGAAAGCTGACAGATATGATAATATACATAAACAGTGACAGTTGTGAGTTAAAAAAAGGTTATCGGAATCGAAAACGATCCCTTTTCTCTTTTACCATAAAATGTTCCTCGAATGCCATAATAAGGTTTATTTAGAGACCATTCTCTTCTTTTTTTTTTATATAACTAAGAGAATGGTGTATGATGAACTCGTATTCGGTGAATATTTAATATCTTTGTCGTGAAGTTATAAAGATCGCGGTCAGTTTTAACTTTTGATTAAAGTGACTTTTATATATATAGAAGAATGATAGTGCAAAAATAAAGTTTAAATCAATAAATAAACTTTTGAACAGTATCTTAATAAATAGTTTTTTTTATAAACCCTAGCCCCAACAATCCATTTTTCCGAACGTAAACTCTAGAACGGAGTCGAAAACAGTGCCTCCTCTCCTTTACCATAAAATGTCTCTTGCATGCAATAATAAAGTTTATTTAGAAATAATTCTCTTCATTTTTTATATAACTAAGAGAATGATGTATGATACCACCCTACGTTTGAACCACCCTAGGTATGAATTATATATGGTTTTAAACCACCCTAGAGTGGTAGAGACCTTAAATACATGAAAATTCTATTTGCATTTGCTACCCAAAACGGAATCAAGCGATGCGAAATAATTTTGAGCGAAAAGACATTTGATTTGAGAAAAAAAAAATTCATAAGTACTTCTCCAATTTTTTTTTTATCTATTGCTCACGAGATATAATTCGTAATCAATAAACATTATAAAAGCAAAACTCGCGTAGTACTTCGCCCAAAATTATTTTTTCCGATCAAACTTTAGCTCTCAAAATTTGGTACGTATACTTTTTTGTTTCAAAATCTCGTTTCGTTATGATTACTTATATTTAAAAACTTTCCGTGCATTCTGATGCTATTAGAGTATTTCTTCGGCATCATTTTGTATGGAATATTCTCCGATCCGTTGATTTGTTGACACGGATATTTCGGTGCAATATTTAATGATTTTTTTTTTTTACAAAATTAAAAAAAAATCAGGTTTTTACTTGTTCGTTGTTCTTTTATGCGTCGTATATTCTCAGAACTACTGTACGTTTTAAGTAATCTAATAATTTTATAAGTATTGACGATTAATTACGAAGATTGAATTCATTTGAACACTTCTTAGATCAATATTTCACATTGCATTTTTAGTCTGAATACAGTCGCGATACACCAGCTCGAAATTCGATCATATATCCATTTTTAGCCGAAATCATTAAAAAATCGCTTGAGCGACCTCTAAAATTTTTATTCAGGATTCAATTCTTGAGAGAATCACTTTTTGATAAAATGTTACCATATTTTGCTGCAATGCCGAAAAAAATGTCAATTCTTTTGCATTACCCAGATACATACATAATAGATACATAATAGATACATACATAATAGACATGTTTAATTGGCAAGCTATGAATTTCATACCCGAGTACGTACACAATATTGAAATATTTAATTAACGGGAGAAACCAGTTTAGGAGGCCGAAATTTTGGTGTTTTTCGTGAATTTTTTTTAAAAGGGAAGGAATAATCAGAATTTGTTTAAACTTGGAGGATATTTTACTCATGTTTTGAAGTGCACTTTGTAATTTTTTCAAGTCATTTCCACCGGAAATAGTGGAGTTAGAAGCTGCTGTCCATGGATGACTATTTTTCAACTGGTGGGCATTCTAGCTCAAAAAGTTATCATACCAATCGTTCTGAAAATTTGTGTGAATATTCTTTATTCAATTACAATCTATATGAACCTAACTCAGGGATGATATTATTATTAAAAATATTTTTTTTAATGCACAAAACATGGTATAAAAACATGACATTGTGTTCAAATACCTCAAAAACATGCAATTTTCAACTTTTTTGATCATAATTAGGTTCATATTCTTAGGAAATATGTTGTTAATGAAAAAAGAAAATTATAATGATGACAGATAAAAATTGTGACTTCAGGAATGCCCACTAGCAAAAACTCGGGTGGCGATCGTCCATGGACAGCAGCTTCTAACTCCACTATTTCCGGCGGAAATGACTTGAAAAAATTACAAAATGTACTTCAAAATACGTATAGAATATCCTCCAAGCTTAAACAAATTCTGATTATCCCTTCCCTGTTAAAAAAATTCACGAAAAACACTAAGATCTCGGCCTCCTAAACTGGTTTCTCCCGTTAACAAGCTATGAATTCCATACAAAAAGTCGACAAATCCTAGCCAAAAACAGCATAAATGCTGTGAAAAAAGCTGAGACAAGTACATTTATGCCCCCCCCCCCCCAAATAGTCGTTCCAGTTAATCCCCCCCATCGCCCAACGCCAAAATACCGATTCCCACAAAAATTTACAAAAACCCGTCTAAGTCGTTTATGCAAAGATCTCTCCGCACAAAAATCCTTTCTAAAAAGCAACTCATCATACAAAGTTTTATGGGTAACCGCTCTCATTATGATCAAATTACATCAAATTGGACAGAGGTCATAATTTCATTCTCGTAAATGTTGTGAGTTCACAAAAAGTTGATAAATAAATAGATTTACTAAGGTATATGTGGCCAAATACATGGGATTTTATTATGTTTATAAAATCTCCAATTATGTTTATATGCCATTTCTCTAATTAATACTTTATTACAACGAATTATTATCATATGATTTGGAACTGCAAGGGCTTTCAAAAAAAATACAGAATTGCATTAGCCTGCGTGAGTATGGACGCTGCCACACTCACATTTGTAATATTTGTAGTATAGTTTTATTAGTAACAAATTGACAAAAGTTTACTATCGTACGTAGAGTGGATACGCACAGAGTACTTGTTTTCACAGCATTTATGCTGTTTTTGGCTAGGTTTAACATAAACTCGAATCGTCAACGATCCACGATGATGCCGATAGCCTCCCCTCTCCGACGCGATGTACTTTCGTTGATTGGAAACCGTCGCTCGCTCGTACATGAATTATAAAAATAATACAAAATAAATTAATAAATCGGAAATATGCTCGCATTTGGCCTTTCTGGATGCTCGAGACAAATTCGTCAACGACGAAAAACGCCCCTTTCCCGTGCTGTGCCAATAGTTCTAACATTATGAGACGTGGGCAAAATTTTCACGTCACAATATACATTTAACTAAATCCTAATGGCGGTAGTATTTAAGAACTCGATGTTGAAACAAAAATTGTATTTACGACGTTGTCACACTTTATTACATAAATTTTATATGAAATGGTATTTTTTAAATTTAATTTAATTAATTTATAACCTTATTGTAAATCTTATCTCAAGGATGTGATCAAGCCATACATATCATCAATCATGTATCATCTCTCTCTCTCTCTCTCTCTCTCTCTCTCTCTCTCTCTCTCTCTCTCTCTCTCTCTTTCTCTCTCTCTCTCTTGCTTACTCTGATACAAACTCTCTTTTTCTTCATCCTTCCTTTCGACAAGAAGCAATAAACAAACAGAAACTTTTGCGATCGTAATTTCGCCATCGAACTTCGCTTATCTGTCGAGAGTGGCTTCCATATTTTCAGCCTCCAGGATATAGAATATAGTTTTACGGAAGAGAGAAGAATAGGTATGACGAGATACATAGCGAGAAAGAGATCGAGGGTGAGGAAACAAAGAAGGATAGAGAGTAACTGAGTGCGAGAAGACATCAGGGCGACCAGCGTATAGCACCAAATACGTTTTCACCCGGAAAAAGGGTATAGGGTATATAGTGTGTTCTGTAGAGCGTTTGGTCCGTAAGTATTTTCTCAGATTGAAAAGCTTTTGCTATGAAATATGGGTCAGAGATAGAAACGAGCATGCAACCCTTCCTCGCTTTAATGGAATTAGTATTTAATAGTTTGTAGAGGGACGACTCATGTGAAAGGGCTCGCTCTAAAAACTAAGTGGATTCCGCCCTTTCGTGCCATTGATGCTATTATTTTGTATTCGCTGCAAGCAAGAACAGACTTATCGCACAGTTTTTAACTCTAGTGTAACTTGCTGCAAATATTTTTTTTATAACCTTGGCTTTGTTTGCAAAAATGTAAAAATGCTGTAAAACATAGAAAGTTGTTTAAAATTTTGTTCCCAAATATTTTATTCGTTTCAGAGATTTTTTGCCAGCAAAACACTTCTTTACACGCAAAAACAAATTTTGTTCAAGCAATCAAAAATTATTTCGTTCAACAAAATCCTACGGTCAGATAGTCCAATCACCTTAGGCCATATTTCACAAAGTTTTATTCAAGAGGTGCAGAGGTTAGCCAATTTTTTGTAGGTTGTTCGGACCCATAGAAATATAGCCCTGTGTTTTCGTAAAAATCCATGCATTTTAGCAATAAAAAATTATTGAAAAAAAATCGGTTTTTTTAGTTAACACTTTTGGAACGCTTTCTATCGAAAAAAGTTTCAAATAAAAGTTATTCACCATAATGTCCTCTATAAAAAAGGTCCTATAAAAAAATACGTTAGCATTGTTATTTAAGCGGTCAATTGCAAATGAATCAAAAAATTCACAATTATTTATTTGCAACCGCAATCAATTGTTTGTTATGATATCGGTTTGAAGTCCATATATGATGTAGGGAAGGGAAACCCCAAGAGAATGGTCCAAGATTTATCGATCTACGAGTTATAGTTTAGCAACAATTCGCGATCTTCGAAAAAATTTTGACCTTCAATAGAATTTGTCCATAAAGGCCCACAGTGTGGAAAAAAATCGAGGAGCTTCGTGTCATCATGCACAAAGTATGCGGAAAAAAGAAATCGTTTTCGTTGATAATAAATACTGTTTTTTACGATTTTCGTTTTTTGCTTATAAACTAATAGCAATTCTGACCAAAGTTACGAAAATAGCTGAAAAAATTTTTTACCATTCGATGCGTTTTTGAAAAATAAACAATTTTAAAAAAAAAGTCCGAATATCTTTTTGTTTGGTAATTAATAAATTATTATACGATTTTTCGTAATATTTCAAAAATGACTAACCCTGAAATGAAATATCTCTGAGTTCCTTTACGGAAATGAAATTTTTAGCCACATTCGCTTGAAGGGTATAAAAGAACGAAAAAAATGAGCCATGTTAGAAGTCAGTGAGATTAAAAATGAATTTGTGGCGATAATTTTAAAATCATCATATTATTGAAAATTTCAAGTTATTTAAATTAGTCGGGATAAAAGGCCTTTTGGCTTAGGTGACTCAAATTTTTTTTCTACAAACTAGAGGACATACTGAACAAAATGTGACTTGTATCATTCAATTTGAACGTGAGATTTTCGTGAATCATCATTTTGAAGATAGGCTAAATATGGTGATTTTTAGACTTTTAAAAGGCTCGTTCTCATGACTTTGGGCACTTAGACAGTTGAAATTTGGTATTTGGTGATAGTTTTTGAGGTACTTCGAAGTACACAATTTTCAGCAAATTCGAAATACCCCTCCCGAGAAAATGCTCGAAAACCAATGGATTTACTCATATATATATCAAATTTCTCTATAAAATATAAAATTAAATATAATATTCTGTATAAAAATTTTCTGGAGAAATGTTTGATGCTATATGCAAAGAAGAATGAGTTTCTTTTATTAATTGACTCATGGACAGAACAAACGAATGCAGAATTATGTTATGAAATATTCCAGGACGAAGAAAAAATGCCTACATGCACAACTAAAGTTATGCCTCTAAAATGTACTCCGTTAATTCAACCACGTGAGGTTTATTTCTATAGACAAGTAAAAAATATTATCAAACGATTAAAGAGCACCGCTGAACTACTGGACAAAAATCATGAAATTCATTCTCGAGAGGATTGCCTGCAAATCCATTCAATTGTTTACCACAAAATATCAGCGCCAATATTTCGTGAAATGATACAATATGGCTAGTATGCCAGTGGACTCTGTAATACAAACAAAATTTTTACAAATGTAAATGAAGCTTGTTTCTCATTAGATCGTTTGAAAATACCTCGCAATTGTAAAAAAGCTACAATTGTTTGTTGTTCTTGATCAGAGATCGGCAAAAAAATATTTATAAATCTCCAGTATTCAAGTCTTGGAGAATTGAGAATTGGTCGGAGAAAAGTCCCGAATATTCGATTATTCGAGACTTCATTCAAGAAAAGTCTAAAGTACTAGAGGAATTGGGAATATACCAGAGAAAAGTCCCGAATATTCGGTGATTCGTGACTTGATAGAAGAAACGTCTCAAATACTAGAGGAATTGGGAATATACCGGAGAAGAGTCCCGAATATTCGGATATATTCGTGACTTGATAGGAGAAAAGTCTCAAGTACTAAAGCAATTGGGAATATACCAGAGAAAAGTCCCGAATATTCGGTGATTTGTGACTTGATAGAAGAAAAGTCTCAAGTACTAGAGGAATTAAAGAGTCGCGGTAGCGAATCGAGACAAGTACATTTTCACAATGAAAAAAACAAAGACATGACTGCCGCGACTCTATATACTGGAAGGACCGTGTTCTAACCCGACTTTTCAAACTCTAATTGGAATTTGGAAAAAACTGTTATTGTTTTGAGAAATATAATGCCGCCCGTTATTTTTTATTTCTTCTTCTCTTTAAAACAAAAAAAAATCAATGCTGTAGCTACATGCATTACGGAGATTTCATTTATGTGAGGACGTTTTCGGGCTCTAGCAGCTTGTTGGTCAAAGTCACGAAATTTTCGCACAGCCTGAAATTGGCGTTTTTATGGAAAGTGTGACATCCGTGTTTTTTTTTGGGTAACACAATTTCTAAAACGTAATTATATATCAAAAGACTCGGTAGATTCTCCGGACAAGTACATTGACAGCTCTGTCGTCTGCTGGCCCGAGGCTCGCCGAGTCTATATTATCTCGAAACAAGACGATTCGCGGTGGTGGGGCTAAAAATTTTATGACGTTTTCGTTAATTGTAGAGCCTAGGAGTCATTCAAGCCTAGGAGGCTTGAAAAGCGAACTTTTGACTAATTGAGCGATGCTCTTTCGATTGAGCCTAAAATCAGCACGATTGGTTGCGTAATTGCTGAGAAAAAACTTTGCACAGGCTTAGGAATATGCTCGATTCTACTACATTCAAGAATTTGCCGTGTCTGTATATGCGTTCAGACGATACAATCAACGGCGTTTTGATGCCCATCAAAACCCATTTCCATAAAAGCCGGTCTCCGGCAACGGAAGCAACGAGTTGCGATTGGTTACGACGACTCGTCATTCCTCTATACGGAGCTATCGGAAAGTTTGAACGTTGTTTTGACATAACGAAGTGCGGGACGTGTGAGCAATTATATCGATAAATTTATTAAAAAAATCATTTCGTGGTTCAGTATGGTGATATTCGATCGATCGTCCATATGACAGCTGACCAATATCTTTTTTAAAACAAAATCGTGAGGTTATAAAGATCGCGGTCAATTTCAACTTTTGGTTAGAATGGTGTTTATAGATAGCCGAGTAAAGAGTGACTTTTATATAGATAGAAGAGTGATGGTGGGAAAATAAAGTGTAATAATGAACCATTGAACAGGGTCTAAATAAATATTTTTTAAATTAAACCTAGCCCCTACAAGTTTTTTCGAAACGTAAATTCTGCTACAACGGAATCGAAAATGATCCCTTTTCTCTTTTACCATCAAAATGTTCCCCGAATGCAATAACAAGGTTCATTTAGAAACCATTCTCTTCGTTTTTTCTATTAACCAAGAGAATGGTGTATGATAAACTTGTATTCGGTGAATATTTAATATCTTTGTCCTGAGGTTATAAAGATCGCGGCCAGTTTCAACTTTTGCTTAAAGTGACTTTTATTATAGATAGAAGAGTGATAGTGCAAAAATAGTGTGATTCAATAAATAAACTTTTGGACAGTGTCTAAATAAATATATTTTTTTATTAACCCTAGACCCAACAATCCATTTTTCTGAACGTAAATTCTAAAACGGAGTCGAAAACGGTGCCTGTTTACTTTTACCATAAAATGTTCCTCGGATACAAAAATAAGATTTATTTACAAACCATTATCTTTGTTTTTTTTTTTTGATAACTAAGAGAAAGATGTATGATAAACGCGTATTCGGTGAATACTTAATATCTTTGTTGGGAGGTTATAAAGATCGCAGTCAGTTTCAACTTTTGATTAAAGAGACTTTCATCATATTACCGATAGAAGAGTAATAGTGCAAAATGAAGTGTAATTCAATAAATAAACTTTTGAACGGTGTCTAATTAAATATTTTTTTTTATTAACCCTAGTCCCAATAATCCATTTTTCCGAACGTAAACTCTAGAACGGAGTTGAAAACGGTGCCTCTTCTCTTTTACCATAAAATGTTCCTCGGATGCAATAACAAGGTTTATTTAGAAACCATTCTCTTTGTGTTTTTTTTCTATAACTATATAAGAGAATGGTGCATGATAAACTCGTATTCGGTGAATAATTAATATCTTTGAACAGTCGTTAGGTTATAAAGATCGCGGTCAGTTTTATTTGGTTAAAGTGAAACTTTAGGTTAAAGTGATTTGAATATGTAGATAGAAGAGTGATAGAGTGCAAAAATAAAGTATAATTCAATAAATAAACTTTAGAACAGTGCCTAAATAAATAATTTTTTTTTAACCCTAGCCTCAATATTCCAATTTTCTGAACGTAAACTCTACAATGGAGTCAAAAACGGTGCCTCTTCTGTTTTACCATAAAATGTCCCTTGCATGCAATAATAAGGTTTATTTGGAAACTATGCTCTACGTTTTTTATATAACCGAGAGAATGGTGTATGATACCATTCTAAGTTTGAATTATACATAGTTTTAAACCACCCTAGAGTGGTTAAATACATGGAAATACTATTTGCACTTCCAACCCAAAATGGAATCAAGTGATGCGAAATAATTTTGAGCGAAATGATGTTTGATTCAAGAAAAAAAAAATTCATAAGTACTTTACGAATTTTGTTTTCCGTATTGCTCATGAGATATAATTCATGATCAATAAACGTTATAAAATAAAAACTCATGTGGCACTTCGACCGAAATTCTTTTTTCCAATCACACTTTTGCTCTCGAAATTTGGTGCGCATACTTTTTTTGTTTCAAAATCTCGTTTCGTTATGATTACTTTTATTGAAAAACTGTCGGTGCACTCTGATGATATTGGAGTAATTTCTCGGTGTCATTTTTTATGGAATATTTTCCGATCCGTTGATCTGTTGGAATGGATGTTTCAGTGTAATATTTTTTCAAATTTTTTTACAAAATCGAAGAAAATTAAAGTTTTTACTTGTTCGTGGTTCTTTTGTACGTCGTATCTTCACAGAACTACTATACGTTTTAAGTAATCTAATAATTGTATAAGCATTGACGGTTAATTATGAAGATAAAACTAATTTGAACACTTCTTAGATCAATATTTCACATTACATTTTTTGTCCAAATATAGTCCCGATACACCAGCTCGAAATTCGATCATGTATCCATTTTCAGCCGAAATCATTAAAAACACGCTTGAGCGATCTTTAAAAATTTTATTCAGTATCTAATTCTTTCGAGAATCACAATCAGAAGAACAATCTCAAAAGTAAGTTACATATTTATGTTAAATGATAGATGTGTTGATGTTGAAGTTGGCTTCATTAAAATGCAGAAAATTCGTCATTACTTTTTAGCAGAGTCGAAAATTATTTCTAGTATTTGATTCGAAAATATTTCTTTTGTCACACGTCCGCGGAAAGATCAACCCGCCTTGCAGAAGTCGAATTTCTCGTGGAAATGTGGTATAGTATAAGCATAGTATAAGTAAAACGGGAGGGAAAAAGGCCAGCGTAAACTGCGTTGAATTGTCTACTTTTCCTCTCAAGTTAAGTCATTCTATTGGGGACCGAATAAAAATATAAAGTCAAAATTGCCATATTCTATCACCGTCGAACCATCTTCGAAGGTACATTTCTTCATTCTTCATTATACAAGCATGTTAAAAGCTGGTACTTCATGGATTTTTGCGGATGATACTAAAATCAAGAAAAAAATTGGTCGAGGAATGCTAAAAATAGTTATATGTATTTCTTGGAACAAACTAAAAAATAAGTCAGCGATAACAGAATTTTGTAGAAACATAATCCCCCCACTTTCGTTATATGATAAAAAGATACATGAGTTTTCACCATAATAATTTTTATTATTGAATACTCGTAAAAGTTCAAGTTCAGAGTTTACAAAAAGTTGATAAATAAATGGCAAAATACAGCATGAATGTTGTGAAAAAACCTGAGTGAAGTACATTTGCGCCCCCCAAATAGTCGTTCCAGTAAAATCTCTTCCACCAAACAACCAATGCCCACAAAAATTTACTAAAACCGACGCTTAGTTGCTCATATAAAGATGCCTACACAGAAAAATCCTCACTAAAAACTAACTCATCATAATATGTAATGAAAAACCGTCCTCAGAAAAAAATTACCAAAACCCTCAAAAAAACCAAATTCCCACAAAAATTTACTAAAACTAACACAAAGTCATCGGAATAAAAATCCCTTTCTACAAAACCTGTAACCAAAAACTAACTCATCATACAACATTTTATGGAAAAACGCTGTCATTATCTTATCAAAATAGTCAAATTGTACAGAGGTGATATAATTTAAACCTCGTAGATGTTGGGCGTTCACAAAAAGTTGATAAATAAATAGAGATCTACTAAAGCATAATGTATGTGGCCAAGTACGTGCGATTATATGATGTTTTATAAAATCTCCAAAATATTATGTTGAAATACCATTTCTCTAATGTATGCTTTATCACAACGAATTATTCTATAATTTTTGGAACTGTAAGAACTCCCAAATGTAAAGAGACTTGGTAGAGTCTCGGGACAGGTACATTGACAGCCTGTCGTATGCAGGCCCGAGGCTCGTCGAGTATATACTTTCTCTGAATAAAGCGATTCGCGGTGGTGGGGGTAAAAATTGTATGACGTTTTCGCCAATTGTAGAGCCTAGGAGTCATTTGGCGGCTTGAAAAGCGAACTTTTGACCAATTGAGCGATGCTCTTTCGATTGAGCCTAAAATCAGCACGATTGATTGCGTCATAGCTGAGAAAAAACTTTGCACAGGCTTAGGATTATGTTCGATTCTACAACGTTCAAGAATTTGCCATGTCTGTATATGCGCGCAGACGACACAATCAAAGGCCTCTTGATGTCCATCAAATCCCATTTCCACCAAAGCCGGTCTCCGGCAACGATAACGACGAATTTCTGATTGGTCCCGATTGTGATCTTTCCGCTGTATCTGTACAACGGAAAGTCTGAACGGAGTGTGATAAAATAAGAAATAAATAGTGTAGGACATGTGAGCAGAGTTTGATTAGACAATAACCATTAACAGGCATTCGTCGTAAGATCGGGAAAGAAAATTTATCAGTGACGAAAATCGGGAAACTAAATTCAGGAAAAGTAATGGTATTCGAAATATCGGTAATGTTTTAACCTATTAGTTTCGGAAGTGTTGAGTGCAGGACGTATGGACCATAAGTGTAAATTTCGGAAAAACAATTTTTTGAGGTTCAGTGATATATATATAAGAGTCAAAGACTTTAAATGTCTGTGTGTTGATAAACGGCAAATGCGAATTTGTGTATATTAAAGTTATTTCGATGTTCGGTGGAAAAAAAAGTGTTACGCATTGAATTTATCCGATAAAATTATACGTGTGTCAAAAATATTTATGAATGTTTTGACTACACAGCTGCGTGAAAAATAAGTTCGTTAACCTATAACTTCGCATTTTATTTTTAATCGGAAATTTTATTTCTTAATAAGGCAAGAACATGCAAATATTGTATATATGTTGATGAATTCAATTATATTTCCCGCCTCGTTTTCGAGATTACAATTATATAGTGACTCCCGAGTCCACTAGATGGCCACAACGTATCGAGTGAAAAAGTAAGAAACGGAGAGTGGGGGTTATAGGCCCCGCTCGTGGCGTCCCATCCACTGCTACTTCATATTCTTTCATTGTGCGCTGGAGGTAACTTCGTGTAGAGTAATTTTCGGGGGGTTATTTTTTTGTGAAATTGAAAAACAATATGTCGAAACGAAAACAAGTTATTATTGGAGATATTGAAGAGAAGATTAGGCGATTATAAACGGAGATCGCAGAACTACAGGATTCATTGGCCGAGGCGTCGGATAGTGAAGAGTCCACGGGCCACGACAATGGCGACTCAGAGGATGGAGATAAGATTGGATTTGATGGTAGGCATATATACAAAAAAAAAGATTATTTTACGACGAGTTTGCACGGGAGGCAAAACAGGTCGTATCTTGAGCCCGATGAGCTTGTACGAGAGACAAGACAAATTCGGCGCAATATAGCTGATGCGCATGTACGACAGACATGACAGGTCAGACTCAAGGTTAGCTAAGTTCATACGATAGAGAGTTCATATAAAAGATGAGACAATTTTTTGATCCAGGGGATTACAGCCCATTATTCGATTCATGATTTGTGGTAAGTAGAGAAAACAACATTTTAGTTTGTGTTTTCTCTGGTTTTTCCTTGGTATAGATTTATGCAGTGATGCTGATGGAGATCGAGACAAAGAGAACACAGTGCCCTCCACAGGAGAGAATGCTCCCTCTGTTGGTGTCACAGAGAAGAATGTTTAAATGCTGCCCTCACAGTCACAGACGCTAGCCGACAAAGAAAAAGAACTTGACGAGGAAATTCTTAAGGTGCTGGGCGAGGATCCATCTGTTTCGAAAGCTTTGGATTTTGATCTTCATTTGTCAATAGCAAGTGGATGGAAACATTGGGTCGAAAAAGGTATGAAACAGGAGGAGAAACAAAAATTATTCGAAAAATACCCGAGAAAAGAAGGCTTCATTGCACCGGAACTTAATCAAGTAATAGCAGCAGCAATATTAGAATCTTCAGTCCGTTGAGACGGATATGCAACAAAATGTCAAGAAGCAGTTGGCTCAGCTTTAATGGCTCTTGGGGCAGCAGTTTCCACTTTGCTGGATGAACTAGAGAGCATAGATAAATTGGCTTTTTTGGAAAATCTTAATGACGCTGCAAAGCTTATTGCTAATACTCATTTCCAAATAAACAAGTCAAGAAAAGCGCTGATTCTACCAGGTGTATCCAAGCCACTTAGAGACTTGTTGGAAAAAACCAAATCAGACACCGATTTATTCGGAAAAAATTTGACTGAAAACATCAAGGAGACGAAAAAGTTGGAAAAAATGGGTCAAAGTGTCAAGAACACAGATAATTTAAAGACTAGCAATCGAAAAATCGTCAAACGACAGGCAGTTATTTAAACTTCCGAAGCCCGCGGGGGAAGAGATCTTTTTCCAGCTACGCGGGCTATTCTCGTGCAAACGTTCAGGGCCGAGAAAGATTACCATTCAGAGGAAAACAACAGGTCTACAACAACAAAGTAACGACCCAGAGACAACCGAGGAAATAAATGAGAGAGTATGTCTGGGTAGATTAAGTAATTTTCTGGATATTTGGCGTCAAATTACGAGGGACCATTTTGTCTTGAATGTTATCAAAGGTTACAGACTTGATTTTATTGAGATGCCTTTTCAACACGAGGCCTCACGAGTGCAAATTCCAACTGCTCATATTATCGACTACCAACAAGCCATAAACATGTTAATAGCGAAAAATGCAATTGAGAAGTGAAAAACAAGCAAATATCAGTTTTTGTCGTCATATTTCCTAGTATCAAAGCCAGACGGCTCATTTCATTTTATCTTAAATCTTAAAAGGTTGAACGAATTCATTAAAGCTCCTCACTTTAAGTTAGAAGACATCAGGACTGCAGCTAAACTAATATTTCCAGGTGTGTGCATGTGTACCTTGGACTTGTACGATGCGTATTATTTGATTCGAATAGAGAAAGAGAGTGAAACATTTTTAAGATTTGAGTTCGAAGGTCAATTATTTCAATTTACGTGTCTGCCTTTTGGTTTATTTATGGCTCCGTTTATCTTTACCAAGATTATGAAGCCGGTAGTTCGTTCTTTGAGAATGAGAGGTTTTTCATCGGTGATTTACCTCGATGACATGCTGTGCATAGAAGAGAATGCAGACAAGTTTAGAAAAAATATCGGCGAACCGAAAAAATTGTTAAAGCTTTTAGGTTTCTTAGTTAACGGAAAAAAGAGCCACACAGATCCTTCGACAAGATGCAAATACTTAGGCTTTATTTTGGATTCAGAAAGATTCTCGATCGAATTAACTGATGAGAAAAGAGAGAAGTTGTTGAAGTCAATAAAAGAATTCGAGTTGTTGAAACAATGTTCCATCAGAGAATTTTCCGAAATCATAGGCAAACTTGTAGCTGCATGCTTGGCGATCGAATACGGTTGGATTTATACAAAGAGGATGGAAAGAGAAAAGTCTTTGGCTTTAATAGCGAACAATGGAAGTTATAATGCAAAGATAACAATTCCGCGGTCAATTAGCCCAGATCTAGATTGGTGGAAAGGTCACTTAATGGAAGGTTTTAGCACTATAAAATCAGGTAATTTTCAAACAACAATTTTTACCGATGCTTCCAACACAGGTTGGGGCGCTGTCAATGGCGATCAAAAGATTTATGGTTTTTGCTCTGAAAGCCAAACGAGATGGCATATTAATTATAAAGAACTAATTATAAAGAATAAAGAAGAATTAATTATAAAGACCGGTGTGGCTAGGGCTTCAGGAATTGGTTAGTAACAGACGAGATTGTTAGATTTTGCTTCACATAGACAACACAACCGCGATTGCGTATGTGAATAAGATGGGAGGTAGAAGATACCCAAAATATAATGCGTCAGCTCTAAAAATTTGGCAATGGGCAGAAAAAAGAAATATTTTCCTGTTAGCCTCATATATTCCGTCAGAAAGGAACGTGGAGGCAGACGAGTTATCTAGACAGAAAAACATTGATACAGAATGGGTACTCAATCCAAAAGCTTTCACCGTGATTGTTGAGATATTTGGTAATCCAGATATTGACTTGTTCGCATCCAGTTTAAATAAAAAATGTAAACAATATTGCTCCTGGTTTCCGGAGGCAGGAACGACAATGATCGATGCCTTTACAATAAATTGGTCGAGTTTGAATTTTTATGCGTTTCCGCCTTTTTCGGTGATACTCAAAGTACTTGCTAAAATTAAAAGAGAGGGAGCAGAAGGAATTCTAGTGTTGCTTGATTGGCCAAATCAAGTCTGGTATCCGTTGTTTAAATCTCTCTCTGTGGGAGAACAAATTGTACTTGGTCCAAATAATAACTTATTATATTTACCGTGCAGATCAATCGTACATCCCAGGGCCGAGGACATCACTTTAATAGCGACAAGAGTCTCAGGAAGGCATTTAGACGACAGAAATTCCGACAGAGGCGTTAAAAATCGTTTTAGCATCGTTATCACCAGCTACAGTAAAGCAATATAAATCAGCTTTGAAACGTTGGTGGAATTTTTGCAAAGCAGAGAAAACAGAATTGTTCAGTCCGGATGAAAACAGCTTGTTACGTTTCTTATCTGAAAAGTTTGAAGAAGGAGCTTCATATGGCTCTTTGAACTGTTTTCGTTCAGCTATATCTTTAATTACCGCAGAAAAAATTGGTGATAGACCAATTATTACGCGTTTTCTTAAAGGAATTTATAAGCTTAGACCTTTGACACCGAAATATACAGGTACTTGGGATGTCGCGATTGTTTTAGATTATTTGGCAAAGCTTCATCCGTTAGAAAGTCTATCATTAACGGATTTGACAAATAAAACCGTAATGCTTTTAGCTTTACCGACAGCTCATAGAGCACAAACTCTTTCTTGCATTGAAATTAATAATATAAAAAGATCGTCAAAAGGATTCGAAATATTAATCACACAATTAATAAAGACATCTGGCCCAGGGAAAAGCCAGCCCTTATTAATAATTCCAGAGTTTAAAGAAAAACCAGAACTGTGTGTCGCCTCAACAGTTCAGATTTACTTGGAAAGAACGGCAGAATATAGAGGAACCGAAACTAGTCTGTTTTTAGCAACGAGAATACCTTACAATAAGGTTGGGGCTCAAACCATCAGTAGATGGATTAAAGGTGTGATGGAAAAGAGTGGAATTGATACCACAATTTTTACGGCCCATTCGACTCAACATGCCTCTACTTCTGCGGCTTATGTTACATGCATTTCTTTGGATATAATAAGAAGGACAGCAGGCTGGTCAAAGAGATCAGAAGTTTTTGCTAAATATTATAATCGTCCAATTCAAATGCAGACATCTGATTTTGTGAACTCGGTTTTTGATATCTCCATATGAAAAAAAATAAAATTTGCAAATTGCTTCCTCAAGATGGCCAAGATGCACGGTGCTCAAGATGCACGATGCTCAAGATGCACGAAGCTCAAGATGTACGGTGCCCAAGATGCACGGTGCTCAAGATGCACGATGCTCAAGATGCAAGATGCTCAAGATGCACGGTGCTCAAGATGCACGGTGCTCAAGATGCACGGTGCTCAAGATACACGGTGCTCTAGATTCACGATGCTCAAAGCTTACTCTATGAGGTGCTATATTTTTCATTTTGGCTTCCTCATAGAGGAAGCTTTCAGTATTGGAAGTACAGACTTATACACAATATCTTACAAAATTTGCAAAAATTAAAGCGGTTAAACGATTTTTCGAAAAACTCAGATTTTCGTAAAATTCGAAAAATTATAAAATTTAAACCGCTCAACCGATATTTCCCAAATTCAATACCAACCTTCCTATTATGATAATCTATTTATAAAAAAAACATTAGTAATAAATCTTAAAATTTTCGGAAGTTCGAGCGTCGACACCCTTTTTTTGAAAATTTCAAAACGTCGTAGGATTCGTATTTTTTTTGAAATTCTGACAAAATTATCAGAGAATGAAGAGCTTGTATAGATTAACATCTGTGCAAAACGGGAGCCCAGTATCTCAAATCGTTTTTGAGTTATAAGCGTTTGAATTTTGCAGTGCCATAACATACACACACACACACACACACACACACACACATTCGGACATTTTTTCTAGATATGATTTTTCGATGTTTTGGGACATTTTGAGCACATTGACATTGAAAACTGGAAAAAAAAAATTTTCACCGTCACATAGCTTCCTCTATGAGGAAGCAAAAACACAAATACAATGAGGTTTTTTGACATTTATGATTTACATCATATATAATATATCTTGTGTTCATTCAATAGATGTATAAGATTTTTTGAATAAAAACAAATGGTTTCGGTAACCGCGAAGATCGATTGTTGTTTGCTCTAAATAACAACTACATAATTGTAATCTCGAGAAGGAGGCGGGAAATATAATTGATCGATCAAACGAGCCCGCCGAGGGCGGGCGAAGTTCGATCGAAATTATATGTACAGCCTCGTTCGAAGACATTATAACCCACCCTGAATAAGAAATTAAATCCCAATTCCTATTTTATTCAAACAACAATCTGGCTTACTCTAAAGCATATGAAGTAGCAGTGGATGGGACGCCACGAGCGGGGCCTGGAACCCCCACTCTCCATTTTTTACTTTTTCACTCTATACGTTGTGGGCATCTAGTGGACTCGAGAGTCACTATATAATTGTAACCTCTTCGAACGAGGCTGTACATATAATTGCGATCGAACTTCGCCCGCCTTCGGCGGGCTCATTTGATCGATCAAATAAACAATCGAAAAATTTAATCAAATGAATGTGTGATAATTAGCTTTATTGTGTCATCATTATTTTAAGGAGTTTCGGTACAAGTGGAAAAATGTAACCATTTTACTTCAAATTTACACAGTATATTCTTTGACATATACTGGATGTGTCGTCCAAATTTTAAATCGATCGTCTACACCGTTTCTTTTTAATTAAATATCAAAAAACACTTTTTAACATGGTGAGATGCCTACGATCATTAGTGAACGACAGTTTTACGAATGGAATACTGAGAAAAAATGTTAAAAACTAATTGAAAAACTACCAAACCACTAAGTATACTATTGCAAATCCGGTATCCAAAAATTAAATAATTCGTCTACATGGTTTATTAATTATTCATTTATTCATCAACGAAAACGGTGAGATTTCCCCCCATCGACCGAACGAACACGCTTTTTTTTATTTGTTTTCGACGAGATATTGCTATGTGAAGTTGGCGCTTTGCTTGGAAACAATAGAATTGTATCGAAATCCCTTAATAAGTTGCCATATTTTTCTTTATTCAGTTTGGTTGTGTCTTTCGGTCCCGTTTTTCATCTCATTGGTACGCATACCAAGATCAAGGATCCACTCGAAGTTTCATCATTTTATTGGACAATATGTGTGCTGTGTGTTTCTACTTCTTCGCTTTGACTGCGACAACATGAATTGAAAAATTTGTTACAAAAAGTAATTTCTTGCCCATTTATGGATAGGATAGAAATGTCTATCATTGTGACGCAATGGGTACATTCGAACTTTAAGACATTTTATGGCCCAGTGTATGCTAAGTTATTTTTCGCTTCGGTTGTGACATAATAAATTCAAAAAGTCGTTTCAAAAGTCTTCGGGTAATCTTTGTCTGATGGTATCAAAACTTGTATCACTGAGATGCAGCGGGCACCTAAAAAGTTAGACAACTTTATGAAGTGACATGTATACTGAGTATGTCCACCTTTTGTCTGTGATTGTGGCATTATTAATTGAAAAATTCATTACAAAAAGTCTTCGGCTGCTCATTTATTAATGCGATCAAAATTTTTGTCTGCGAATCGCCATGGAGACATCCAAAATTTCTGAATTTTATTAGACCCAATGTGCACTATTTTCTTTCACTTTTCTTCTTTAGGTGTGCCATAATAAATTTCAAAAAGTTGTTTCAGGAAGTCTTCAGGTGCACTTTTTCTGATAGTATCAAAACTTGTATCATTGGAATGCAACGGATACCTGCAAATTTTGAAATTTCTGTGAAGCGACATGTGTGCCAAGTATTTCAACTTTACAGCTCTGACTGTGGCATATGGATTGTAAAATTTGTTACAAAAGTCTTTAGCTGCTCATTTCTGAATAGGATCGAAATTGCTGTCTTCGAAACTCATTGGATACATCGAAAATTTTTGAATTCTGTTGGGCTTGTAGAGTGCTGTGTTTTTTTGCTTCCCCTCTTTAGTTCTGGTATAATAAATTTAAAAAGTTGTTTCAAAAAGTCTTGGGGTGCTCTTTTCCTGATAGTATCAAAATGTAGATAATTGGACTGCAGCGGATATCTGCAAACATCGAAAATTTTGTGAAGCGACATGTGTGCTAAGTATTTCCACTTCTCATCTTTGATTGTGGTATTATGAATTTAAAAAATTGTTACAAAAAGTCATCGGATGCACATTTTTGGATGGGATAAAAATTTCTGGCTTCAGAACGCAACGGATATATCCACAATTTTTCAATTTTGTTGGATTAAATGGGCGTCATGTTTTTTCACTCTCCCGCATTAATTTTGGCAAAATAAATAAAAAAAATTTATTTCAGAAACTCTTTGGGTGCTCTTTTTCTGATAATATCAAAATATGTATCATTGGCATGCAGCGGATGCTTATAAACTTTGAAAATTTCGTGAAGCGACATGTGTGCTAAGTATTTTCCATATTGGGCTCCGATTTGACATCATAAGTTGAAACATTTTTATTTAAAAAAATTCCTTCTATGGTCGCTCTGGTTCTGATGGCATCGAAATTTGCGCGAAGGTAATGCAACTGATACAACAATCCTCATTCCATTCTCTGAATAACTCACTAAATTTTCTTGGGCAGGATCCTGGTTTGAATTTGTATACTTCGTTCAATATATTGTTTCGAAGTACCCATAACATACTATTTGATCTTTTTGAAATTCAATTAGAATATGAGAATAGCTGTCACCTCTGATTCTCATGGATCAGAGGTGACAGTTGTCAGAAGACAAGACAGAAGTCAATGACTTTGACAGCAGTCAAAGTCATTGACTTCTTCAATGGTATTGACAAATATCGTGTTAATATATTATATTGGTTGTGGCATAATGAATTCAAAAAGTGGTTTCAAAAAGTCTTCGGATCCTCTTTTTCTATTAGTATCAAAATTTGGATCATGGGAATGTAGCCGATACTTACAAACTTTTAACATTTTGTGACGCGACATGTGCGCCAAGTATTTCCACTTTCTGTCTCTGATTGTGGCATTATGAATTGAAAAATTTATTACAAAAAATCTTCGGCTGCTCATTTTTGGATGGGATTAAAATTTCTGTCCTCAGAACGCAATAGATATATCCAAATTTTCTGAACTTTGTTGGGCCTAAAGTGCACTATGTTTTTACACTTTGCCACATTAGTTGTGGCATAATAAATTTAAAAACTTGTTTCAGAAAGTCTTCGGGTGCTCTTCTTCTGATAGTATCAAAATTTGTATCATTGGAATGTAGCCGATTCTTTGAACATTTTGTGAAGAGGAGACATGTATGCTAAGTATTTCCACTTTTTAGCTCTGATTATGGCATTATAAATTGAAAAAGTTTTATTCCAAAAGTTTTCCTCTCCGGTCGCTCTGGTTTTGATGGTATCAAAATTTGCTCAAAGCTAATGTGTCTAATACAACTAAATTCATTTCATTCTCTCGAATATGATCCTCGTCTGAATTTGTCCGCTTAGTTCAATATATTGTTTTGAAGTTCCCATAACATACTATTTGAACTTTTCTATATTCAATGAGAATATTGAAATAGTTATAACTTTTCATTTTCATGGTAGTAACTTCTTCAATGGTATTGAAAAATAATCATGATTCCACCTTGTTAACCCTTTAGCTGCCATTGTAGCAAATTTGCTACATTTACTTTGACCCCATTGGTGAACCCGTAAAGACGATATAGCGGACAGGCTAGTTTACAGTGCCATCAATATATGCTAGATAGACCTCCAGGTACCGGGATCACTTGAAATTCAAACTTAAACATATAAATTATATTAATATGGTGACAATGTTGTCGTGAAAATTTACGCCGCTTGCATCTGCTGTCGTTTTCGTCCAAAGAAGTCAGTAAATGGACATTTTTCAAATATTTTTTGATAGAACCGTGTAAAAGAAACTTGACTGGATGAACTAGGCTTTAAAAATATGTGATTGAATTAGAATAATACTTTGAAATGAAAATGTGAAACCGTCAATGTAGCAAATTTGCTCTCGTCCGAAATACTACTTCCCGGGCCCTTATCGACAAAATTATTATTGGACATTCATATTCAGCCCTTTTTCAGCCATACTACCAGAGGGAACAATTTTGAGCCATCCAGAAATAGGCGTGGACGTTAAAGGATTATTAAAAATAAGAATGAAAAAATGCGTGAACTTTTTTCACAATAGATTCGATATGTTTTCTCTAAACATACGTGAAACTGGTTTTTTATTTCATCATTAATCAAAAATGAAAAATTTCGAAACAAATCTTTCCATTTTTATCGACAAGCTGAAATAAGCGTAATATTTTTTACCGCAAATCTACAAATATAACAATGAGATACTCCTATTTAATATGTTTATTTGATAAACACAAATTCACATAGCTACAAATTCTATGGAAAAGTTCTGACTGCTCTAATCTTGCCCTCAAAAGCTTTGTAAATTTTTGTATCAGACTCCCGGTTCCCGACTTATTTTAGCCTGATTCCAGAAGGGTAAATCGAAACGTCAAAAAAATTTGACTGACTCGAGATTAAAAAAAAAAATGCCAAATTGAAAATTCCAAATCACGTGTCCCTTTATTTAATGGGGAAAAAACCTGACTCGAAGTAGAAGGGGTCAGGGTTTGGAAATGAAAAAGCGATAATTTTCCAATATAACCTTTTTCTAATCTATGTATATAAAGCGAGATGTTTGAAAAGAACGAGAAAAAACGCATCATATCATGCATAAAAATCCCCCTCGGGGAATAAACCTGGACAAGTACATTTGTTGACCCCCATTCCCATATTTTTCCACGAATATACATACACTGCAAAAACCTTTTCTCGCAAAAATCCCTGAGAAAATCAAATCCTATCAAAAAGTAAGAAAAGTGACAACTCTCAAAAAATGTATCAAATAAATTCAAATCACACAAAATAAAATGAGTTCATCCTTGCGAAAAGCTAAGGTTGGGTTTCGCAAAATGTTATAAAATAAATTGAGCTATACTAAAATATATGTGGCCAAATACGGGAGACTTTATCGTGTGACATAAGATCATCAAATAATGTTGAATGTTGATAGAGAAAAGAATCAAGTTCGAAAATGCAGTTGTTTTACCAACCAGAATGAAAATAAAAACTCTGTATCAATAAGAGTCCGAAGCAAAAAAAGATTGCAAACGAAAAAAAATTAGATGGAAAGGAATTTCACCCGAAGTACTTGGCGAGGTTGTCACCATGACCAATACATTATGTGAATTAAGTGAAAAAACATTCGTCAAGTACTTCGGCCGAATTTCTTTTTCAATCTAATTTTTTTCTATCTTTTATAAAATAATTTGTAAGTCAAGAATGATGCATCATATTCTTCCTTCATTTCATCTTTGAAAGAATAATAATTCTTAGGCTCCTTCTGACAATAAAGTTAAATATAATGATCTATTTATTGCTTAGACCGAAATTGCAAATATACTCGCTCCCTTATCGCCCCTGAATGACTTATTCTAATACACAACTTGAAAGCTAATGATAAAGTATTTAATTTTCTGAATTTTTGCCTTGGGGAAAAAACTGGTACTTGAGATTTCTTCTATAACACATTTCTGCTAAGCTATAATCGAATAATAATTATTAGTCGATTATTCGTTGAAAAAATGAACGACAAAGAGAGACCAGCTTGGGTAAGTTTTAAAAATGTGTTACAAAACTTTTTGGGAAATAATAACAGTGAGAATTACAAGACTTTAGTTGAAGAGATCCTGGAAAATTACAAAAATTTGGGTTTCTTGATGAATGTTAAATTGCACTTTCTACATTCTCACCTCGACTATTTTCCTGAAAATCTTGGAGACTACAGTGAAGAACAAGGAGAACGATTTCATCAAGACAAAAGTGAAATGGAGAGTAGGTATCAAGGAAATTGGAATATCAGCATGATGACAGATTTTTGCTGGACCCTAAAAAGAGAAATACCGAGAGAAAATAGGAAACTAAAAAGGAACCCGCTGCGTGAGTCATTTGAAGACAAAAGAGTTCGATACAAACGAAGAACAGTTTGAAATCCATGAAGATCGTTTCCTACCTTCTCTTTATATGCTATTTTTCACGATTTTTTATAGATTTATGAAAGTTTGAAATTATCAGATTCTAAACTTGTATTCCATGCATCAAAATATATAAGAAACATATATAATCGTGTTTAATATATTTTTTTAATTTTTATAACTGCAATTTTCTGCAATTTTTTTCGGTTTTTCGCAATTTACTCAAATTTTGGAGGGTTAACGGGCCAAATGAACTTCAGATTCAGATTCAGCGGATCGAACTACATGAAAATCATACTCGATCCAGGTCCACAAAATTTTTTCATCTCCATAACTGCAGTTTTTCGCGATTTTTTGCAATTTTTTTCGGTTTTTCGCAATTTGCTCCAATTTTGGAGGGTTAATTGGCCCAATAAAATTCAGATTCAGATTTAGCGGATCAACTACATAAAAGTCATACTCGATCCAGTTCCATAAAATTTTTTTCATCTTAATAACTGCAATTTTTCGCAATTTTTAGCCATTTTTAGCGATTTTTTGCAATTTATTCAAAATTTTGAGAGTGCACGAATGAAACGGACCTCAGATTCGGATTCAGCGCATCGAAATACTTATAGGTAGGTGGTCTGGTCAAATATATAGACCACTTTTTTTTGTGTGCCGGCGTAACCTACCAACGAATTACTAACATCTCGAAAATATTTCGAGTCTTTAGTCAACTCTTTTGAAAACGTTATAACTCTTTTTCTTATCACAGGAACGAAACACTCCTATATTTAAACAACCTCAATAACAATGAATTTGTGGTAGAAAATCTGTCTGATTTTCTTATGTCGAATTAGTAGTGTGAACAGTACTGATTCCTGTCATTGAAATAAATCGATGATGTAATGATGCAAACATGTTGTAAGTTTTTTTGTTATATACAGACTCTATTGGAGTCTATATAAAGCGAAATATATGAAAATACGATAGAAAAAAGAAGTGATATCAAATAGCAAAAATCCCCTCCCGGGAAAAAAACCCGGACAACTACATTGGTGGCCCCTCTTTTCCCTATGATATCACAAAAATCCAAAATCCCAGTTATTTTTTTTTTTTTATGTTTACTAATTTTATTCATATCCCGGAGAAAAACCAACCATATAGATCACGAAATATCCATCCAAAAAACCAGACTCCATAATAAATGTTACTTTAAACTAATTTCCACAAAACAAAACAGGAATCAAAACATTAAAAAATCAGCGTTATCAAGATGAGAAAAATACCACTTATAATTGGTGTGTAAGAAGTATCAATAGTCTAGAAAAAAAATGAAAAAAGGTCACCATCTAAATTACGTGCAGTAGTAAAATTTATGATATCAGTACTGGGACAAGTATTTCTTTGGTGACTGAGAAGATATCAACATGGACGTACCGGCAACGTAGGGCATGCAGTTGGTGCATTGCTTCTGGGATCTCTTAAGTCGAGTAACTACTTTTGTTTTGGCTATGGCGCCGCCAATGTTGTCAAATAGTATTTACTTATATGACCTAATGAAACAACATTGCCTGCGCCATGGCTAAAACAACGAAGAACCAGCAGGAACAGGAAGTTTCGCATAAGATCCCGTGCTTTTGAAATGTTAAAAAAAAAACTTTAATTTATATCCGTACATGATAGCATAGTTTTGTTTAATTGGTAATAATTTGATGAACGTTCACCACCGTACGTTAAGCCTATACGCATAGAGTACTTGTCCGGCCCATAACTTTTTATTAAAATTGCTCATTCCAGTCAAAATCAGGGGTCTCTCTCAAAATTCAAGGGTAATAAGTACGCACTTTTTCATTGTTGGTATTGTCTTATTTAATTTTTATTTTTTTATGACTAATCCCGCATAACGGTTTAAATTCTCTTTTTCAAAACATAAAGGGCTATTTTGATAGCTGGCGCCCAAGAACGTCAACATAAAACAAACGGAGGGGGATTATTTTGTGTGAAATTTGCATGATCTTAAAACTTCGGATACAAATTTGAAGGTGCATTCATAGCCTGCATTGATCTTTTGACCATTCACCAGTGGTTACTTAGACGTTCTACTAATAAATAGTAGCTTTCCAAAGTATAATAACTTTCATTGCTGGCAATAGCAATTTTCGAAAGTATGATACGCTACATTACTGGCAATGGTTTACTGAGTCGCATCTTCTGAAATTTCATAACTGACTGCACCTTATGTTAATGTAATTTTATGATGACTACGAACACCATTTTATTCCGATTGAATCGACGTCGAATGTTGTGTATGATACAAGGTCATTCTGAAATTCGCAGAAGAATTGATTTTCTTACAAATTTCTGACGGCGAAAAGCAACGCATGTAACGAAAAGCACCTCCAATTTGATTTTCACTTGAATGAGCAATTTTACTAAAAATTATGGGCCGGAAAAGTACTCTGTGCATATACGCTCAACGTACGGTAGTGAACATTCATCAAATTATTACCAATGAAACAAAACTGTGCTATCATATACGGACATAAATTAAAGTTTTTTTTTAACATTACAAAAGCACAGGATCTTATGCGAAACTTCCTGTTCCTGCTTGTTTTTCATTGTTTTAGCCACGGCGCAGGCAATGTTGTTTCATTAGATCATATAAGTAAATACTATTTGGCAACATTGGTCGTGCCATAGCCAAAACAAAAGTAGCTACTCGACTAAGGAGATCCCAGAAGGAATGCACCAACTGCATGCCCTACGTTACCGGTACGTCCATGTTGATATCTTCTCAGTCACCAAAGGAATATTTGTCCTAGTACTGATATCATACATTTTACTGCTGCACGTAACTTAGATGTCGACCTTTTTTCATTTTTTTCTAGACTATTGATACTTCTTACACACCAATTATAAGTGGTATTTTTCTCATCTTGATAACGCTGATTTTTTAATGTTTTGATTCCCGTTTTGTTCTGTGGAAATAAATTCAAAGTAACATATATTATGAAGTCTGGTTTTTTCGCCGGATATTTCGTGATCTATATGGTGGGTTTCCCTCCGGGATATGTATAAAATTAGTAAACATTAAAAAAAAAAATTTAACTGGCGTTTTGGATTTTTTGTGATATCATAGGGAAACGAGGGGACACCAATGTATTTGTCCGGGTTTCTTTCCCCCGGATATATATTGTGACGGAAAATCCTAACGCCACAAAAGCCCGATTCTCTCGCTCGTATCAATTTATTTTATTTTAATTGAGCGCCAGCCGCTAGAGCGACTTAACACGAGAGAGAGAGAGAGAGAGAGAGAGAGAGAGATAGGCGGTTGACCGGCTTCGTTGCAGCGGAATGGGCGAGGTCATTAAGGTGCTTCCCCTACGACAAACTCAACCAAAAGGTACATACCGTATGTGCGTTACATATGTGTGTAAAGGGTTGATAATTCGTAGTAAATAAATTTAAAAAGCACACAATATTGGCTCGGTACCAATAGGTTATACGACAGATATCATCTACTGTCATAAAATTTATTCTATAAGTGTTTTTGATCTGACATTGCAAGTAAACTTTTTGCCGGAACTGTGCGGGCTATGCCCCAATACACAAAAAAGGTTACATCTCTCGCGCTCGCGCTCGTTTATTTGTAGAATATGTCGTATAAGGCCAAAATCGTAGTACTTCTCGAGGTTATATGTTTTAAACTAGATGGTAAATCATCTTCATGTTTTTTCACAATATTCGTGATATCCTACTCTTGTTCCTCCTCGTTTTTCATCAATTTCTTGATTTTAGTTCTGACGGTAGAATTAATAACGTACTGTTTGCCCATACATAGCCCATATGTTACGTGTTAATCGAGCCAACTTCAAGTATAAATATCTCGGGTTCGGGATGGTAAAACTTGTTAAAATTGCACAGATTTTTGAATAACGTATTAAATAACACGTATGCCAAATTTCAACCATTTTTTAATTCAACGATCCTGTGGGGGAACTACCTTAAATAATAAAAAGAAAATTGAGCACGATATAATTTTGTAGAGAAAATATAAATGAAAATTATAAATGAAAATTATCATTTTAGTGTTTAACAATTTTTACCTGTAAATGTCCAAATTTCTAACATCTGACAAATCGAATTTTATTCCAAGGCACAAAACTAAAATTAAATAATAATAATAATATCACGGGAAAAAAAACTACAGAACAAAAGTATATTCGCGATCACTGACTCACGTTCACACTCATACGACCGGGATTCTACACACTCTTATAATTTATAACAAGCCCGTATTTTCCTACCGTGGATTTACTCATGGGAAGGAACGAAATTATTGTTAATAATTAGTATCTCGCATAAAATAAAGATAGTTGTTCCAAGCGTTACCGAGTACCCGCTATTCGGTGACTCGGCCGGACTATTGGTTTTGCAACCCGCGATAATTCTTTCGCGGTCTCACACACACACAATTCCCACTCTTATAACCCGCACTTATCCACGAAAATTCTCGTATCCTGACGCTATTAATTAAGGAGGAAAAATAAATTTAATTACACGAAAGATTTGAGATTTTCGGATTCAACCACGGCACAATTATTACCCGGAAATTAATTATATAGCGAGCTGCTTCACAAAACCCGTGAACACGTGGCAATAATTGAGAAAATTATTTTTAAAACAAAAGGTGAAGCCGCTGCCGCGATTAAACGTTCATACTTTTGCCGGGATCGCAACACTTTTTCAGTATTTCTTTAGGTGAAATTATTGAAGGAAAATCGTTAACAAATACGGGATAAACCGACTAGCCAACTCGGAAAGCGAGAAGGAGAGAAATTTGCTAATAATTACCGTTTAATTTTACATGTCCGTCCCACTTAATGCTCACCGAAAATCTGACGAAATGGAGAGTCACACATGACACTCTCAACCCCTTTTTCCCTCTTTCTCTCGAATATTCGTGAAGATTTGCGACAGGCGTGTGGCAAGCCAATTAGTCGCGGGCGTTAGACGGTGCCCCGAATTTCTACCGGGAATAATTGTTTAGTTATTCGTTATTTTCAACAACCCCTAGCCCAACTAATAAATTCGTAATGATGACAAATTACAAGAGAAAGATATAGGGAAGATTTCAATAATTAATTTAACGGGATTCTCTTCGATTATCGTAATCATGGTCCGATGTCACCCAATATTGCGACTCCCCTGAAGTAACGACTGGAAAACGACGATGACCAATAGCGTCGTCCAACGATTATAATGTTCTCGAAGATTCCCGAATATTCCCCAGATTGATGTACCGCGTGAGTGTGTGTGTCGGTGTCTTGTAGGTGACCAATGCGTACGAGCCCCGCTCGAAGTACGCCGATGTTGCAAACGAAATTCGAAGTCTCTCTCTCTCTCTCTGCGACTCCCTTTACCATGTTGTTGTCTCTTTCCTCGTTACCGCTTTACTTTATTCCCTCCAATAATTCTCGCCGGCCAATGAAAAATAAAATAAATATTCCGGGACGCAATTAATAATTAATTATTAAATGAATTTTTAATCCTTTTGTCTTAGATAGGTCCTACGAGGCTGTATCGTGGTTGGAGCATCGAGCGGGAGAAACAATAATTAGTTGTTTTAAGTGACGATAAAAATTATCGTTACAATATATATATATATATATATATATATGGGTCATTCCACCAATTTGACCACATTTGAACCCGACCTCCTTCAATTTAGCTGAAATTTAGCAATTTTCTTTTACGCCACTAAAGAAATTTTTATGAATTCTTTCAAATTTTTTTACCGAAGGCAAAAAGAATTATGAATGTTAAAAAAAATGGCTTTCTTTTTCAAATAGGTATAACTTTTTCAAAAATTGACCTATCGGGACGTTTTTTTTTAGTTTTGTTTTTAAATGTACTTTTCTGAAAAAAATACAAAAATAATTTTGGAAATCAAGTTCTATGGAAAATTTCAGTTTTTTGGAAAAAACCATGAATTTTTCAAATTCCGACACTTTTAATTTTTTTTTTATTTTCCCAAAAAAATCTTTGATTTATTCCGGAGTTAACCCTGCTACTAACCACTAAGCACTAGTTGCTTAGTGGGCTCAATTTTTGTTCTATTTTTGTTATTTGATTAAAAAAAAAAATTTATTCATTGTCAATTTTCAACTCCTCTGCATTCAAAAATTTTATTTCACATCGAAATCAATCTTAGTAAATAATTTTGAGATATTCTATACCTTACACATAATCTAATTCAATGATATATGATAAGTATTTCACAGGTAAAGCGATTATCAATTATTTTTCTTGTAATACGATTATAATAAGGCTGTAAATGACCTAAAGGTCCGATTTGCCAAAACAAAATCAATCGCTGGAACTCATTAATTACATTGTGTCATTCCAGACAAAGATGGTTGTCTTTGTGTCTGAAATTTTTCGAATTCAAAGGAATACAGAGTATGTAAAATATTTAAGCGCCAAAGAGAGGTAAAATAAATTGGTTTGTAAAATTGGTATTACAATAAAAATAGTTATATTACCCATGAAATGCTTATCATAAATTATTGAATTATATCACGTGTAAGGTATAAAGTATCTTAAAATTATTTACTATGATTGATCTTGACATAAAATAAAATTTTTGAATGCAGAGGAGTTGAAAATTGACAACGAATACATTTTTTTTTATCGAAAAAAAAATAGAAAAAAAAATTCGGCCCATTAAGCAACTAACGGGGTTAACTTCGGAATAAATCAAAGATTTTTTTGGGATAATAAAAAAAAACTTAAAAGTGTCGGAATTTGAAAAATTCATGGTTTTTTCCAAAAAACTGAAATTTTCCATAGAACTTGATTTCCAAAAATATTTTTGTATTTTTTTCAGAAAAGTACATTCGAAAACAAAACTAAAAAAAAAACGTCCCGATAGGTCAATTTTTGAAAAAGTTATACCTATTTGAAAAAGAAAAAGCCATTTTTTTTAACATTCATAACTTTTTTGCCTTCGGTAAAAAAATTTGCAAAAATTCACAAAAATTTCTTTAGTGGCGTAAAAGAAAATTGCGAAGTTTCAGCCAAATCGAAGGGGGTCGAAAAGTGGTCGAATTGATGTGGAATGACCCATATATATTAAGATTTGTCGATATCCCCATTAATTTAAGAATTACCGGCGTGTAAACATTTCCAAGTTTCAAAAAGTTGAAATTTTTGGAAAATGGTAACTCTTGATGAACGTGATATAAAAATCTAAAAATCGGTGTGGATATTCCTTTCATGTGGTACTATATTACAAATCATTTTCAGGAATATAATAAATGGATCGGGATCATGGTCGCGTGAAATGAGGGGAAATGCATCGCATGTAAACATATACCTAGCCAAAAACAGCATAAATGCTGTTAAAATTGCTGAGACAAGTACATTTATGCCCCCCAAATAGTCGTTCCAGTTAATCCCCCCCACCACCCAGCGCCAAAATACCGATCCCCACAAAAATTTACAAAAACCCGTCTAAGTCGTTCATGCAAAGATCTCTGCACAAAAATCCTTTCTAAAAACCAACTCATCATACAAAGTTTTATGGGTAACCGCTCTCATTATCTCATCAAGTTAAGTCAAATTGTACAGAGGTGAGAATTTCATTCTCGTAAATGTTGTGAGTTCACAAAAAGTTGATAAATAAATAAAGATCTACTAAAGTACATACATGTGGCCAAGTACGTGGGATTTTATTATGTTTATAAAATCTCCAATTATGATCATATGCCATTTCTCTATTTAATGCTTTATTATAACGAATTATTATCCTATGACTTGGAACTACAAGGGCTTTAAAAAAAAAATACAGAATTGCATTAGCCTGCATGAGCTTGAACGCTGCCACACTCTCATTTGTAATATTTGTAGTATATTTTTATTGGTAACAAATTGATAAAAGTTTACTATCCTACTTAGAGCGGATACGCACAGAGTACTTGTCCGGCCCGAAAATTTTTCGACTAGTCAGATAAAAATATGCTTTTTTGTTCACGGAAACTTTTTCAACCACTCCGAACATTCGGATCTCCTGACGCAGATTTGAATCTTACCCGCTTTGGAATGTAATCAATTGATGACCGCTCTTACATGTCAGGCTTATTCCGTTTTGTAAAACCTGTTGTAGAAAAAACCGGTGTAAAAGTGCGTGTAAATGGTACCGGATTACTTATTTCGGGTGTACAGTACCGTTTAGACGCTCTGTAACTCCAGTTTCCCCCCGGATGTTACAAAAATCGGAATAAACGTGCCGTGTAATAACTTGAGATATACTCCACCCGAGCTTCAATTCATCGATAACAATTGGTTATAGGAAAGGAGGATAATTTGGGATTCAAAACAATCCGCTTATTGTGATTCCAAATTAGTTATAGTTACTTTACTAGTTAAGGCCAAAATGTATGATAGATTAATGTTGACTTATGTGACAAATTTTATGAAAAATTTTCGGGCCGGACAAGTACTCTGTGCATATCCGCTCTACGTACGATGATAAACTTTTATCAAATTATTACCAATAAAACTATACTACAAATATTACAAATGAGAGTGTGGCAGCGTTCAAGCTCACGCAGGGTAATGTAATTCTGTATTTTTTTTTAAAGCCCTTGTAGTTCCAAGTCATAGGATAATAATTCGTTGTAATAAAGCATTAATTAGAGAAATGGCATATGATCATAATTTGAGATTTTATAAACATAATAAAATCCCACATACTTGGCCACATATACTTTAGTAGATCTTTATTTATTTATCAACTTTTTGTGAACTCACAACATTTACGAGAATGAAATTATCACTTCTGTACAATTTGACTTAATTTGATAAGATAATGAGAGCGGTTAACCATAAAACTTTGTATGATGAGTTAGTTTTTAGAAAGGATTTTTGTGCGGAGATCTTTGCATGAACGACTTAGATGGGTTTTTGTAAATTTTTGTGGGGATCGGTATTCTGGCGCTGGACGGCGGGGGTGGGGGATTAACTGAAACGACTATTTGGGGGGCATAAATGTACTTGTTTCAGCTATTTTCACAGAGTTTATGCTGTTTTTGGCTAGGATTTGTCGACTTTTTGTATGAAATTCATAGCTTGTTAATTAAACATTTCAATATTGTGTACGTACTCGGGTATGAAATTCATAACTTGCCAATTAAACATGTCTATATTATGTATGTATCTGAGTGATGCAAAAGAATTGACTTTTTTTCGGTATTGCAGCAAAATATGGTAACATTTTATCAAAAAGTGATTCTCTCAAGAACTGAATCCTGAATAAAAATTTTAGAGGTCGCTCGAGCGATTTTTTAATGATTTCGGTTAAAAATGGATACATAATCGAATTTCGAGATGGTGTATATTCGGACTAAAAATGCAATGTGAAATATTGATCTAAGAAGTGTTCAAATGAATTCGATCTTCGTAATTAACCGTCAATACTTATAAAATTATTTGATTACTGAAAACCTACAGTAGTTCTGAGAAGATACGATGCATAAAAGAACAACGAACAAGCAAAAACTTGATTTTTTTTTAAATTTTGTAAAAAAAGATTTCAATAAATATTGCACCGAAACATCCGTGCCAACAGATCAACGGATCGGAAAATATTTCATAAAAAATGATGCCGAAGAAATACTCCGAAGAAATAGCCTCAGAATGCACCGAAAATTTTTAAATATAAGTAATCATAACGAAACGAGATTTTGAAACAAAAAAATATACGTACAAAATTTCGAGAGCTAAAATTTAATTGGAAAGAATAATTTTGGCCGAAGTACTATACGAGTTTTTCTTTTATAATATTTATTGATTACGAATTATTTCTCATGAGCAATAGATAAAAAAAAAAATTGGTGAAGTACTTATTAAATTTTTTTTTCTCAAATCAAATATCTTTTCGCTCAAAATTATTTCGCATCGCCTGATTCCGTTTTGGGTTGCAAGTGCAAATAGAATTTTCAGGAATTTAAGGTCTCTACCACTCTAGGGTGGTTTAAAACCATATATAATTCAAACCTAGGGTTGTATCATACACCATTCTCTCAGTTATATAAAAAATGAAGAGAATGGTTTCCTAATAAACTTTATTATTGCATGCAAGAGACATTTTATGGTAAAAGAGAAGAGGCACTGTCTTCGACTCCGTTCTAGAGTTCACGTTCGGAAAAATGAATTGTTGGGGCTAGAGTTAATAAAAAAAAATGTTTATTAAGGTACTGTTCAAAAGTTTGTTTATTAAATTACACTTTATTTTTTCACGATCACTCTTCTATCTATATATATAAAAGTTACTTTAACCAAAACTGAAACTGAGCGTGATCTTTATAACCTTACGACTGTTCAAGGATATCAAATATTCATCGAATATGAGTTTATCATACACCATTCTCTTAGTTATCAAAAAAAAAAAACAAAGAGAATGGTTTCTAAATAAACTTTATTATTGTATTCAAGGAACATTTTATGGTAAAAGAGAAGAGGCACCGTTTTCGACTCCGTTCTAGAGTTTACGTTCGCAAAAATGGATTGTTGGGGCTAGGGTTAGTAAAAAAAATGATTTATTTAGACACTGTTCAAAAGTTTATTTATTAATTTAAACTTTATTTTTGCACTGTCACTCTTCTACCGATAATATAATAAAAGTCACTTTAATCAAAAGTTGAAACTGACCGTGATCTTCATAACCTTACAACAAAGATATTAAATGTTCACCGAATACGCATTTAAAGTCCTGATCTCGACTATGTCTAACCAAAAATCAAATTAACTGCTTTCACACGCGCAGTTTTTATAACCTTACTTTTTAATCCCCCAATTGTCACTAGTATAACCGCGATCTTTTTTCTAAACTCACAGCTGTCACTCTTACTTATACATTCTGAAGAAAAGTCATCGGCTGTCACATCAACGAACACAGTCTTGCATATCACCAGAAAATTTCTAGTTATAACTAATGTCACTAGGCAGCAACCGCTAAACGTCAAAAAATGTGTGCGGAAAATGCCACCTTTTTTTGATGATTTGGAAGGATGAATTATTAATATTTCCAATATGCGTTAGGCTACAGAGTTCTAAATAGTCACGATCGAAAGAAAAAATAAAAATAAAAAATACGTGAACTAGCAACATCTTTTAAAACATTGTAATTAATTAAATAGTGCCGAAACAATTTTCGAAAACCGTTCGAAACCGCTCTGCTTGCTGTAAAGACTCTAGTAGCGACTCGTCTTCGCCATCTTATAGTATACGTGAATGTACTTGTCACATCGACGAACATAGTCTCACATATCACCAGATTTCTAGTTACAACTAGTGTCACTAGACAGCGACCGCAAAACGTCAAAAAATGTGTGCGAAAAACGCACCATTTTTTTGATGATTCGGAAGAATGAAATATTAATATTTCCAATATGCGTTAGGCTACAGAGTTCTAAATAGTCACAATCGAAAGAAAAAAAAAAGAAAAAATACGTGAACCCGTAACATTTTTCAAAACGCTGTAATTCTTTAAATATTGCCGAAACAATTTTTAAAAACTGTTCGAAACCACTCTGCTTATTGTAAAGACACTAGTAGCGACTCATCATCTTCGACATTATAGTATATTAAATGTACTTGTCTCGAGTCGCTACCGCGACTCTAGATATGCTATATACATTTACGACAGTAGAAATAACCATAACCGTGTATTAAAAATGAAATGCAGGAAAAATAAGCTTTGAGGATCATCTGAGTATCCACTTCATGGATTTTTGGCATTGTCTGCTTTGGCGAACAGCAGAATCGCCTATCTTGGCCTCTGTTCTCCCTCTTCTCCCTTCCCTAGACAACGATTCCCTCACCCTATTGGCTCCGACACGGACGTCTCAATTAAATGTATACGAGGCAAGTGGGGTTGATAGAGCCGTCGGTCATAAATATGAATTATCCGCGGTAAACGCTCCCTCGAGAGGAACGAATACGTGGTGTGCCCCGGAAGGGTAGGTGGTCGGAGCACACAGTGAAAACGGAGTAGCCGTCTTCTATTGTAACATATATATTTCTGTATGAATATAGTACAATTGACACAAAAATCGCTTTACTTCGACATCGCGAAAAATAAAGTTGGTACTACTAGTGAGAACCTTACACTGAGAAAAGAAATTTGTTGAATCAACAAATTTCATTGTGTTCGCTACAATTTTGTAGATTCAACAATAATAATGTCATGGTAAATCCATATGTAGTTCAACCTAGAAATTAAGTGGTTCAAACTATCAAATCGTTGTGTTGCATCCGTTTAGTTGCGTCAATACTCTACGACATTGTCTTAACTAAATCAAGCTATCGAAACGACTAAATCTGGATTTGGTCCACTAAATATATGATTGAGTTAACAGACTTAAAAAAAAATCCGTACGTCCCGTTCAACTAAATTTTTAGTTATGTTAACTAAATCATATGACAGAATAATTGGTTGAAGATACTAAACTATTCCAACAAACTAGGTTTTGTTATGTGAAAACGTTTTAAGGTTGTTGTGGGGTTAGAGCGAAACGATATCACCGAGCTGAAATTTTTTGTGGATGTTCATAACGCCTTTACTAATCAACCTGTGAAATTTCGAACTCATTCAAATTTTGAATTCATGTTTATAATCGCAAATTTGCTCAATAATCGAGCACACAAAATATAAGGCTTTGGAAACATGGCAACAGCATAGACGGCACAAGCGCTCCCTACATTACCGACATTTGGTAATTATGCATGGGGCCATCAATTTATTCAGACACAGTCCAATCATCCTAGACCATATTTCACGAAGTTCTATTCAAGAGACTTAGCCTCTGGCGAATTTTTTTATAGGTTGTTTGGACCTATAGGAATATAACTCTGAGTTTTCGTAAAACTCCGAGTTGCATTTTAGCAATAAAAAATTATAGAAAATTAATAAATAAATTGAAAATTAAAAATTAAAAATTTTTTAAGTTATTGTTTTTGGAACGTGTCTATCGAAAAAAGTTTCGATTAAAAGTTGTTCATCATAACGTCCTCTATAAAAAAGGTCCTATACAAGAATGAGCTACCATTGTTAATTAAGCGGTTAATTGCAAATGAAAAAAAAATCTCAATTTCATTTTTACAACCGCAATCGATTCTTCAAATCGATATCAAGATATCGGTTTGAAGTTCATACATGATGTAGGGAAGGCGAAGTCCAAGAGAATCATGCAAGATTTATCGATCTGCGAGATATAGTTTAGCAACAATCTACGATCATCGAAAAAACTTTGGCATTCAATAGAATTTCCCGACGAAGGCCCATAGCGTAGAAAAAAATCGAGGAGCTTTGTGTCATCGTGCACAAGCGATATGGAAAAAAACAATTGTTTTCGTTGAAAATAAATACTGTTTTTTGACGATGTTCGATTTTTGCTTATAAACAAATGGCAATTCTGACCAAAGTTACTAAGATACCAGGAAAATTCTTGGACCATCTAATGCGTTTTTGAAAAACGAACAATCTAAAAAAAAAAAGTTGTAATATCTTGATTACAGCCCGAGATATGGATATTTTTACGTTTTTTCAATTTTCTATTGTTGTAATTAAGATTTTTGCAAAATTCAAATTCGTTAGCCTTCCCTACGCTTCCGTCTACGGGATTCAATAAAATACTGACCTTTAGGAGGAATTATGCCATCACAGTTATCAACGTATTCCGATCGACGGTGCCCGGCTGAGCGCGCGGCGTCGGCCGCTCGGCCGGGCGGCGTGATGGGAGTACCCCCTCTCGCTCCGCAGCCTCGCGTGAGCGGCTTAGTTAACAAATTTCATAACTTACTTAAAAATGGTTGTAGAACAATTTATTTTTTTTTTTTAATTTTACGTGATTTTTTCTCGCGAACACGATGGTATCCTTAAAAATCATGTTCACCCCATAGTAGACCCAAGACTATCGTTTTTACGATGCGGTTGCGATAATCGATTGCGGTTGCAAAAATTAAATTGACATTTTTTTTTTATTTCCAATTAACTGCTTAATTAACAATGCTAGCTCATTTTTGTATAGGACAAACAACTTTTATTGGAAACTTTTTTCGATAGGATGCGTTCAAAAAAAAAAATAAAGAAAATCGATTTTTTAATTTTCAATAATTTTTTATTGCTAAAATGCAACTAGGATTTTTACGAAACTTCAGGGCTATATTCCTATAAGTCCAAACAACCTATAAAAAAATTGGCCAGAGGCTGGGTCTCTTGAATAGGACTTTTGCTAAGGTGACTGGACTAACAGAAATATTAAAAAGGGATATTATTTATTTTTATTCTTTCAATTAACAATTATTCCTTATTTGGAATCTATGTTTGATGATGAATTTCGAGAAATGTCAAAAAAAGACAGTGCACAATTTCCAAAAAATTTCTAGATCAATCAAGAATCCACGCCAATTGAAAAAAAATGTATAGGAAGACCTCAGATTATTGAAGAATATTTCATAATCTCAAAATACTTTCCTAGATTTTATTAATCATGAAAGAAATTTTTTGAAAATTGAAAAGCGGCCAAAGACAAAGATGTTGTACATGATGTACATTTCATATGGCTAGAAAAAATGCTCATATCGATTATGCGACATCCTTCAATTTTCAGAACAGGAATCGGTAGTTCTTCTATATTTGTGCGAAGTTTTTTCGCACTATTTTTTCCACTTTTTACTTGAGCACATCGCTGATTATACACGGCCTCCATACAAACTTTTCCTTTCCAACGAAATAATTTTTTGCCCGGACCGATATTCATTGTTGACACAAACACAAGTTGATTTTTAGGTTAGGAACGGGACGCGTACATTCACGCGCTTCGCGACACTGCTGCTAACCCGAGCATTATTATATGCCACGATTTACGACGTTGCCAATTCATCTCACTTTCATTGAGCCATAAATAATTATCGAAAATAATTCCACAAACTGATGAAAACATTTCCTGTAATCATCGCTTAGTCAAAAATGCATAGTCTTATCAAGCGCTGTGAATTTTTTTTATCGAAAATGTACATTAAATATGATGATTATTTAACGATGAACAGTTGGTAACAAACAAGCGGTCCCATGCATAAGCATAGGGCGCTCCCCTCGTACTTTACCCCCGACGGCTAGACCCCACAACAACCTTAAAGGACGTTCGCGTAGCTTCGTGGTCCAGCTACCGCGTGGCGTGAAGCGCCGAGGCTCTTCTCACATACACAGTGGCCTCTGGTCGTACATAAATTGCGGAAGTCGAGTAAGATGAGACGTTCCAACCAATTCTGATCCAGAATTGGGTAACGAACGTTTATAACTGTCACTGGTTACATTCTCGTGAGAAATCCATCGGAGTCTAATGACTCACATGTCAACTGATTTGTCATTCACATTTTCGGATTGTAAGAAGTTCAATTATACATATTTGGATATAGAACAAAAAAATTTAATATCAATTTTTTTAAAATAAATATTCGTTGTTTTTTTGATTCAAATATATATTTGTTGTTTATTTGATTCAAATAAATAATTGATCGACTCAATTATAAATAATGATTTGATTTCAATAAATATTCAGTCAGAAACAATGTCAGTTTCAGTCAGGGAAACAAAGTATTTAGTTCGATTGACTCTTTTTTCTAATTTAAAATAACTGGTTTATGTTATATCATAAACTGAATATTTTGTTCGCCTCCCGTGACCGCAGGATTTGTTGTTTCAATAAATTTTCTACAAACAAAAAAAAGAAAAAAATTGTGTATCCTCCATATAACTAGGATTCGGCATCTTTGAAAACCTCGAAAATCAGAGCGATGAACTTTGAAAGTCATATTAATCTGTAATGAATATCTTTTTTTTTATTTTGATTTTTTGTTTGTTACTATAATTGATCACCTCAAAATGACTGGTGTAACTATAAGCTTGGTAAGGATAGCTTGGTTCTTTCGACCCTTCCATATTTTAACCACCAAATAAAAAGAGGGACTATTCTAAATTTTGTTGCATTTTCATATCGTGTTTCACTATCAGCAGAAAATGTAAGAAGAAAAATTTGATTGATTATTATATGTAGGGTAGCTGTAGATATTTCAATTTGTAGAAATCCTTTCAATAGTTGTTCGTGTATAGTAAAAATGATCAATTATTAATGTTTGGTAGTATCACTTACGAGGAAAAATTTTCCAATCGCGTTAATAGAAAAGTGATGTTTCCTTCAGCATCTATATAGAAGAGGCGAAACGCCTCGACCGAGTCCCGTCGATACTACCAACGACGTACTTATTATATTACACGCAGGAGCGACCACGAGGAGGGTGCTTATGAAGTATGGCGATGTGTTTCAGCAGATTGGTACACATACACAAGGGGTGAATTGACTCTCTTCTAAGGAGCGATTGCAATAACACCGATTGGATCGCTCATTCAGCATCGAAGGAATCTATCATTTTTAGACGATATAATTTATTTCTGTATACAAATATATTCATGCACAAAAAGTACTCGTATGGATTGCAAGACTAATAAGAGCTCAATATGCGAAAACCGCAATTTTTTAAATCATAAAATTTGTTTTTTTTTAACTTCTTTAAGATCAGTTGATCAGCTGAGACATAAGGAAATTGATAATTCGTTTATTTAAATATCTATCCGTCCGTCCGTCCGTCCGTCTCTTTATCCCAATACCAGTCTGCGAAAAGGGCAGCGAAGAGCAAAGCAGCCCAGGAGCGGGAGGTGTTCGTAAACAAATCACAATCCCTCCATTTTTTCTTCATTGCGCTATTTACTCTTCACTAAGCCTGTGCAAAGTTTTTTCTTCGTATTTACGAAAACAATGCCCTGCAAGCTGCCAAAGTATACCTAGTATTTTTATAATTTATCGACGCATCATTTTTGGTATCCCACTATCGCGAATCGTTTTCTTCCCTGTTAAAAAAAATTCATGAAAAACACCAAAATTTCGGCCTCCTAAACTTGTTTCTCCCGTTAAGCAATGTGCTCAGCACTCGTAAGTGCTTAGTACGTAGTGTCAAATTCAGTTATACCTAGACTCTACCGAGTCTCTTGGTTATGAATTCTGGTTTCGTTTTTTTTTTTGTATCAAAAGCATTGCCGAATGTTTGGCAATACAACATCTCTTCTCTTTTCGACTGTACTCCTATCAACTCCGCGCTTCAAACCATAGGTTCGAACCATCTTAGGTTTGAATAGTATAAGAGACATAAACCATATCCTATTTTGTTCTTTAATTTATTAGAATTGTACAGAAATTAGAATTATATAATTCAAACATTTAAATATAATCAATCTATGAAGTGAAACAATCAATCGAACTCATTAGATAATCAAATACATTGAGTATTTAAAAGGAGTAGCTCATAATATTCAAATTTAATACGTCACTGTAATGTACATAACTTTATACTTTGTTTTGTAGTTTGCAAATACACATCATATTAATTTCATTCGATTCTCATATTTTTCATGTTATTTTGTCGTGTGTCATTTTGTCTTGATGTTATTTTGACGTGATACCTCTTGAATATCTCTACTTTTAGAACCATATCAACCGCACAATACAATATGTCTGCTCTTGTGTCGTCTTCAATCGTAAATGTATTAGACTAATAGACATGTTAGAGAGTAGAGAGGTTAAATGAATATAGCATAGAGATGTTTGGAGCGGAGTTGTTACCGAGTAGAGCTGCAATAGCAGAGTTATATTGCAGCAAAGTAACAACTCTTTTCTTCACAGCTGTTCTCCATAACAACACAGCTCGTAGAACCTCTATACAGAGCGGAGTTATTATTGAGTTGATCTGTGAAGAGTAGAGTTGTTACATTGCTGCAATGTAACAACTCTATTCTTGCAGCTGTTCTCCATAACAACTCCGCTTTCAAAACATCTACACGCAAAAACAAATTTTGTTCAAACAATTTATAATATATATTATAGAGTAGTGATATTTTAGAGTAGGCATATTTCTGAGTTATAATTTTTGCAGCGTATTTTACGTTGAGTAGACATATTGAAGATTAGAGATGTTAAAGAGCGCAATTGACAGGAGTAGATCCGTAAACAAAAGAGTTGTTGTACTATCAATTTTTACAGCAAGTTTTTGAAATACTTGGTATTCTATATCTACCCATTTTAAAGCTCTACCCCTTTTTTAATGAAGGTAGAAAATTTTTATCTCCCATAATTTCCCAATAGTTACTTCGCATGATGAGTTTTTGTAACTCGTTCATTTTTCTTTTCAATGTTGTTTTGTAACCATCATTGTTACTGCCAGCCGCTTAGCGTCCTTCGCTTTTTATCTCCGCCCCGCCCCTCTCCCCCCAGTAGTAAGTTTATGTAGCTTTTTTATATTTGTGGAATAAGAATAGACGTCAAACAAATCAGGCCATGTAAGTGTGTGTGCATCATTTTGTTCGCTGTTATACAGAGATCTTTTCCGTGATGCTATTCTTCAACGTCCCTGAAATCTCTCATTGCGTATAAAGCTGTTTGTTTCCGTTCTAAAAATAGAAGTTTTGTAGTGCTCGTCGACACATCGGTGGCTTCCTTTCTCCGGGACTTTAAGCTGTAGCAAGCAGGGTATATAAGAGTTCTCTCTCATCTCTCCTTCATTGCGTATCACGCACTTCACCCACCAATGACTTTCTAGTTCTATAACGGAGACGTGTATATCGATTGGTAACAAACAAAAAGGCGGAATTTAAAAGATTAAGCATATAGAGCAAAACAGCCAACTTCGTTTTTGCGCCTTTCTGTGCTCCAGTTCACGGTATGTGTAGAAATGTGTATACACAGAATTCTGCTCGACCGCGGAATAGAAACAGCACGGCGTTTCAAAGAAGTGTGACTATGCGAGTCCCAGGAAGCGTGTGCTTTGCTAACGATGACAAACGACCCGCTCTAAGACGCCATATTTATGCTAATCTACAGTTCCCATCCCTTCTTCTCCTTCTTCTTCCTTTTCTCTGTTCTTTCACTTCCCTCTCTGTCTCTTTCATCCCTTCTTCCAAGCGCCATTTGAGAAGGAGTTTGCCCGAACACAACCACCCCCAAACCTCTGGTGCCTTTTCCATCGCGCATATACAATCACGAAGGCCATTTACCAAAAAAAAGGCATAACTATATTACTCTTCATATTAGAGGGTTCCGTTTACGCCCTTCTGTGCACCAAGTGTTTGAATTATGTATATATATATATATATATATATATATATATATATATATATCCGTTACACAATTTCTACAGAATTTGCCGGGTTTACGCACATTATACTCGATTGCAGCATGGAAAATTTCGTCGAGGTCGACGCGATTGTCCTGCTCGTGGCTTCTGCTGAAAGGGCATAATAACTTTCCCTGTTTTAACATATTCCTCACGCATTTATTTTTTTTTCTTCTACAAAAATGAATGAGTTTTTCACAAATGGGTAATTTCGTATGCTTTTATTTTTTTTTTGGGAAAAACAACTATGCCGAGCAGGACAAAATGGTATTTTCGCATTTTTGAAGAATGTTTATAATAAGTTTTGACTAAAGTATTGTGTTAGTCGAATTTTGTGGGAAAGGAGAACTGGAGATGGAACGATAGTTTTGTCTTTTGTTGTTTCACTATTAACACCTCGTTCTACATCTTCTTCTAGTCGTTTGTTTAGTCTTCCCGATTTCTTCACTCTCTCACTGAGAATATGAATCGGTCTTGACAATATTGCCCGTTGCAGGAGACAATCCCCCAACCCTCTTCTCCGTCACGCAGGCTTATGGATGTCTACGGAGACCAGAGACTTGATATACACGGCCGCATTTCATATATTCCATTGTTTCCAAGTTTTCGGGATCCATTTGTAAGATTAAATTTGTAATGCGCGAATCTCTTCTCTCTCTTTCTCCTACTGTATCGTATGCTATGTTTTGTGGATCTCCCCTTATCCCGCTTTGAAGTTGCGGTTGCGGGACCCCCTCGTCTCGCCACGAGTCGACACATATGGCCGACCGGTCAATTTCCTTGCTGGAAAAGTTCCTCTGTCGTTCTCTCTGGTCCTTTCTCTTCTTCTCTCATTCTCTTCTTTCCTCTTTCGCTACATCAACATCGAACGTCTACTTCTCCGTCGGCTAAGAAATAAAAAGAGGAAATAACTCATCTATTTTTAGGGCATCTTATCGGTGATTTTTCCGGTGAGAGCATATGATGATGTAACGGGATAGCGAAATAAATAAATAACATTGTAATAAGCGCTTAATTGTAATTTTTTTATTTATTTCTTTCAGAATAATAAACGTAATTTTCACTTCAAATTTATCACTGAAACAAGACGTATTTCAACTTCATTCTTTATCAGTAGTCAGTCTATTTGATATATCGAAATTCTGTCACTACCGTTCTCGACTCTGAAAATTATGTCATATAACCTGACCTGACGATTTGAGTCAAAAGTTTTCTATAAATTTTGTCACGGCAAGTATCATGGGTATGCGGACATCGAGAGGTATACACGGTGCGAATTTATACAGCCTCCCGTAGCAAAATGGCTTCCGGTCGAGCGGTCGGACATTGTCGATAACGGGTACGTGGTCCACACGGTGGGAGAGAGGCAAATCCGATATCGCCAATTCATCCAGCCACCTACTCTCTCTCTCTCTCTCTCTCTCTCTCTCTCTCTCTCTCTCTCTCTCTCTCTCTCTCTCTCTCTCTCTCTCTCTCTCTCTCTCTCTCTCTCTCTCTCTTACACATACTCTTTCACTCCCCGTGTGTCATCCGCCCCCCCCCCCCCGCCGTCGTACCCAAAACCATTGTCCCTTTCATTGTTCGCCAAAAGTTTTCCCGTAACCCAAGCCTTTGCGGTACCCGATTACCATATGAATTAAAGTAATGTGAATTACGAGAAACGCGAGAAAACGCTCCCTCCGCGCCCAACTACTCGCGAGTCGACTGCGTCGTTGCTCTCCCCGTCGGAAATCTCAGGAGTTCAGGTCGACTAAGAGGGTGAAATGGAGATAGAAAGCAAAAGGTACAAGTATAAGTGAGAGAACCTCTCTGCCTTTATGGCATTAGATGTTTGAATAATACCTACATGTAAGAGGGAACGAGAGGATATGTTCTTGTATATAGATACGAGATAGTTTTATGAATTTACTGACTATGTTATAAATCCGCCATATTTCTGCTATATAGGAAAGGAAAACCACCTCGTAGGTGAGTGTTTCGGAGTATGAATTTATTTGCAAACGCATTAACACGTTATAATCTTTTTGTCTCACTACAAATTATAGTTACTATTGTATTCCCGAATTCCTTTGAAATTTAATTGATCCTCCAAACTGCAAAATCACTGACTACAGTATTAAATGTGATAAGGGAATTGGAGTTGAAAACATTAATGGCCTCACGGAAAATTTGTCAAATCAAATGTTGGCGTTTTGGAGCAGGTCTTATTCACGGAAGTATTTGAGATATCTTCTATATACAGCAGAGGGTGGGCAACGAAACGACGCAAAGGCAGCGAAGGGGGGGGGGGGGGTTGCGGGTGATTGAATCACCGCATAAGGTGATATCATTCTTACCGATCTCAACGACACGCCACACTTCCCTAATATCCATTTGAGGGAGAGACGTACGTCTCGGTGGTTTAAAACACTGATGAACGACCAAAAGAGCGAGCGGCATTTCTATTTTCTCTCTTGTCTCATTTCTCCCCAATGCCCCGCGATGAGGATGATTTTATAAGCGAAAGCAGATAGAGCTTCTATAGAAACAGAGTATGGGTTACGAGGACTCCCGCTGCGGGGATCCCGAATTTAGACCCCTGAATTTTGGTGCGACATGGCTATCGGTTTGACGGCATTGTCGTAGCCATAGCACGCGACTTCGTTGCCTTCCCGATACCACACACCCAGCACCACCACCACCACTCCACCAATCTCGATCACAATAAATTCACATTAAACTATCTGACCGAAGCCAGCAACAGCAGTGGAGAATCGAACGCGATTCTTAATATCATCCTGCGGGGCTGCTTTACCGGAGTAACCGTAACGCACGAAAGAATTCATCGCTCGACGATTTAATTTGTTTTCTGACTGACGAGTTTTAGATATAAAATCCCACCGGGTACAGCAACGTATCCGAGTCTTTCAAGCCCACGCTTTGAGATTACTTACGATAAGATTTCAAAATTGCCACAAGTAATATTAACCCTTATATACACACCCAACTTTTACCTCGTTGTTACACACCCAGGGTACCCGGGTGCCCACTACTAGTTTTTCTTAATTCCTGGGTTTTCACATGAACGGAATCGTTCGGAACCAATTAATTTCATTAAATAAACATCAATAGAAACTATCAAAGCCATTTCCAAGTTCCCTGGCCCGTTTTAGCTTCCATGAAAAAAGATAGAAGTAGGGTCTCCGAGCGCTGCACAGGTAGCGCGCAGGACGCAGGAAAACGCGAAAATGTGCCGTTTGTGAAAAGCCTGTCTGCGATGAACACTGTGTGTCGACGATTAAATGTATTGATTGCGCGAAATAAATATAAATATACGCTAATTTATCTTGAATATTATTGTAATTGTTTATTCATTAACCCCTGTTCCCTTTTTTATTTATTTATTAACCTAATTCCCTCGTCAAAACATCATTTTTCACCTAGTGGGTACCCGGGTACCCGGGTGTGCTTGCTATGCACATGTACTTTAATGTCATTTAGTTTAGATTTAAAAAATTTGAAAAAAAATTACCAGTATGGTTTTAGCTTCTAAAAGAGTTGAATAATGGGGATTTGAAGGCTCAGGTTGAGATTTTAATTTTTATTCAAGTTATAAGCAAACATATGACGAGGTGGGCACTCGGGTACCCGGGTGTGTACATAAGGGTTAAAAAAAAATAAAATTAATGTATTTGTATGTTTGATTCATTTTGCAGTCAATGTCAAGTAAAGCCTAAAAAAAGAATTAAATTTCATTCAGATTTAAATTAATAATCATAATCCCAATAATAATATTCAGTTCCATGCCAACAATATTTATTGCACTGATAAATCCATAATTATATTCAATTTTGAATCCAAATAATAATACCATCAAAATTTTGTATTATTCTCTCATTACTATGATTGTTCCGGAAATTTTTGAAATATAATTTTTTCGATGAAAATTTTGTTAAGGTGGACATGTATTTATTGACTTTATTGATAAATAATATATTTGGTGTCAAATATAGTGCTAATTAGGGTCTAATGATCTTCGAATTAAAAGATAAGCTACGGGGTGACTTGATGCCGAGAAGGCTATGTGTGAACGAACATCGAATAAGCTGGCATAGAGAAATTTGGAGCCGCGTATATTTCACGTGCGTTTACACGGTTACAATGGTAAGCGGCTGTGGAAATAGGCTGTGGCGCATTAATTTCTAGTAATTATCAGAGGTGTAACTCACTCGGGGAGGGTCGCGTCCGGGGCGGCCGCTGCGTGTTAACGCCGATGTTATGCCCCATTATATTATGTCCCACATAGACGACTATGTGTACTTACACAAATAATTCTATGTGTACATTGCTCGTGTTGAAAATGCTCGAGGTTGAAGTATATTCTGACATGCGTGGGCAGAACACTTTTAGCAGTAAAAAGATTTGATGCTGCGCCTCTCTTTATGAATTCATTTAGTTTCGAAATATTCACGTACTTCGTGCGAATTAAATCGAGAATTTAACATATTCTGTAATTTCTCCATATGATTCGTTCCCGAAAATTCTTTCTTCTATGTTCTAATTAAGTACGTAGATGTGAAACTTTTTTTTCTACTCGAATTATAGATAACTGCCTGGTCACGCAGGTTGATTGCAAATTTTAGTGAAACAGTGTGAATTTTGCAAAATAGAAAAGTTAAAGGGAAAGCGAGAAAACCAAATCATCGTCAGGCGTAACGAATAGCAATGAAAATTGATATAATATAATTTAATCCCTTCGCTTCGAACCTCCAATCCACGTTTCCCACGCACACTGTCTACCGAGATAGCATTACTAATTTATTTAAATAGACTTATCTTTCCGAAGGTACCGATATGACTTTAAATTATGATGCGGGAGAGCACGCACCTCATGGTGCGTGCTCTCCCGCTTCGAAAGAAGTGGTAGTGGCACGAGCAAGATAAAGATATTTTATTGCTTCGCGATGGAACATATTCAAGTAGCTTGAGCCATGGGTAAATCAGTTACCATAATATATTCAAAATATTGTAATTATATGTATATGCATTCTTGAGTGTATGATGAGAAACAATCATATCTTAAAACAATGAAACGAATAATCTCAAGTAATTTCGTTTATCTGATAACAAAAGTTTTTTTCAGAAAATTCCAAAATTCTTCCGAAACAATGGGATGTCTGGTAAGAGTGATTGGCTCATGTGATATCTTACATAAATACGTTCTGAGCTGGGCAGTCACTCATGGAATGCGAGCGGACATGCTTCGGTCGTCGGAAGAGTCTAACAACAAACAAAAATACAACAAACATAAAAGACAAAAAAGGGACGCATTTCAGTGACAGTCAGAGCGCTTTTTGCGAAGAGAAAAACAGGTAGGTGATAAATAAATAAAAATGGCAAAAAAGTATAAGAGAAATGTTGGTACCGGAGGAAGAACTGGCAGTGCGTTGATTCTGCTGGAATGACACCGGTGCGAGTTTATAACGTGTGGGTGAATGTGTGGCGAAAGAGAGAGAGAGAGAGAGAGAGAGAGAGAGTCTCCCCGACTGGTTCCTGCAAAAATCGCCACGAACCACCTTGAACCATATACGCCCATGGCTACGAGAGCGCGCGGTCTACCTCGCAATAATTTCGCGAACGAAATGTCAACCGCGAAGCACCCATTGTCGAGTGTTGCGAGGCGACGAAATATCACCCAGTAAATCAGGGTGGTCAGCGGCAGTGAGCGAGTGAGAGAGAAAGAGAGAGGGAGAGAGAGAGAGAGAAACACAGAATGAAAAAGAGGAAGACAGAGAGAATAGTCGGCTTTCCGTCCAGTCGAGCGATGCAGCGTCCGCACACTTCCGTTTTTAATCACTGACCTGTCGTGCCCAGAATGCGCGAAACATATATAGCGTGCTTGTACAGCACGAATTGTTTGCAAAGCGTGTATATATGAAACACTATGAACACGCGGAGAGCTATAAAAGCTTTCATCACAGGACAGTTCGTTCGCCAACGATATGAAAACTTTATTATTGAGAAAAATAAAATATTTATAAATGCTTTAAAAACAAAATGTCAACGTTGTTACATTTTGAATTGAGAAATTATTCCATCTCATCTATTTTTAATCCAGGTCAAGAATGTTCATAATCTGACTTTATTTTATTTGTTTGGCATCGCTTTTTCCGTACCATGAATAATCGAGCCATATGAATAAGCACGTTTCACATATGCTATATACATACTCGGAATCTCTGGAAATCGAAAGAACTGAAAAAATCTTTTGTGTCTTCGTTCGATCCGGAAAAATTGTTCCACATAAGTTATATGAACATATTGTATTATTATGTAAAGGTATACTATGTATAGGCAGGCTGTTACCAGAACAATTAGTTCACAGTGTGAAAATCTGGCTGAGGGATTATCGTGAGACCTGTAGAAGCTGCGTGTTCACAGTCGAGTTACATAATTGGTCTGAAAGCCCATGGCGAATCGCGGAATCAGGGTGATCCCGTTACGATACTGTGCGGTCGTCAGTTAATATGGTTTATACCATGTCAATATACGGGAGTTCAGCAACTTTGATTTCGTAAGTACCATTGCGAGGATTTCATAAAAATGATCAGATATAACATTTTTTGTTACAGACCCTTAAATTTTATACCAGAAAGTTTTTTCTATATGTTGTCTATTTATTTCACTTTCACAGCTGCTTATGCTGTTAAAAATCGTGATGTCAAGATTCATTTAGCTATTACAGTTTTTCATTGACATCATTTATTTATAGAGATGTTATTTTTCATGAAATTGATTGTTTGTTGTCTCAAATTAGAAAGTGAAATTTGCAAAGTTATCAAAATAGTATCTAGAAATTACTAAGTTAGTGAACATCACCTAACCCAATAACGATGATAATAATAATTTTTTTTCCAATATTGAATAAATTATTTTTTAATTAATAGTTTTTTTCAAATATAATAAAACGATGCTGTGTACGGAGTTGATCTCGTATACCAGAGAGTGTAACATCTTGTATGCCTTCGTGTGTGGATGTCGTGTTTTCTTTGACTTATTTCCTTTCTTATATTTGGCTATAGTATATATATATAAGAGAAACAACGTAGTGGCTTAATGTCTCGGAACGATCGCCATATTAGCATGTCCGCATCCAATCGTAGCCCACGTGGCAGTGAGGAAGCTGTGGCGAATCCGGTGGGGCCTATGACATTGTCATTATTTCAGTGACAGAAGAAGCATGCGCGCGATTCACCACGGCATGGGTATGGACGTTACATCGCTAACAAGGGTGGGAAGAAATAACTTTCGCAGGGCAAAGGGTGGAACAGAGATGAAAAACCGGGGTAGTCCTACGAGGGACTATATAGAGTAGGGGGAGATGTGCTATGTATTTTGGATCTCGAAACTGCTGAAAAACTTGAAGAGGAGCGCGGGAGCGGGAGAGGAGATTCTGGAAGCTCAAAGCGAACACTAGGGACAGAATACTAGACTAGAGAAGCAACTGGCCTGGGGTGCGATACTCGATGTTATTTATCTTTATAGACCTCGGCCAGAGGGTAAGTACACGTTTCCTTAGGTGAAGGGAGAGTACCACAAACTGATAGAAGGGGGTTGAGAAAGCGAACGTAAGCCCCTCAAGGGTGGTAAGAGATTGTTTGTCGTATTGGCTGTGGTTCTTTAAGGATTAGGCAATATCCGTTTAGAGAAATACTTTCGTTAAGACTCTCAATTGTTTCCACAGTAATCACTCGTATTCGCGTACTTTTCCGCTTAAGAAGATCTGACGACTTGAACTAAGAGGATTTTCGTTTCTCTGTACTTGAACGTTTTTTAAACACTTGGCTTTGTCTATATCGTACATTATTATATGTTCGTACAAAAGCTAGACCAACTATAAGTATTTTTAGATAATATCGATTAAGGAGGATATTAATTTCAACCATTGAAAAACGTTAAGTTGATGATTGTTTATAGTAATCTTTTGTCATGCTTTTTGATGACACCTTCTTGATAATTGTTTTTTCTTCAAATATTTTTCGAAATCGATTTTCAAAATGACGTACAAAATATACGTGGGTAGTCAAAACAAAAGTTTTATTTTTTATTTTTGTGGATATTCTTTTATTCGTTAACAACAATGTTTCGGTACATACAGGTGCTTATGTACACAGTGATATTTACATCCAAGTGATACAATTTGTGTACCATTAATAATATGCCTCGTGTCGCAAATAAAATAGTTGTCTGAAAATTGAAACAAAACTTCCATATAATATTCTTATTCTATGTATACCTAAGATCATAATACTGAAATTTGATTGACGTATTTTATATAATCGGACATTCACTTCTGACCGTCAACCTTCTTGATGTTCTAATTCGATGTCCTACTGTAGTCACAGCTACTTTATTCATCTGATACGACGACTGTACGAGGAAACACCTCGAAATATTGTGTTATAGATCATGTGCAACAACTCACTTATTTTTTTTTTCTTTTTTACAGAAATCTATTATTTACATCAATGAATTTTGAATATTATTTATAACTGTACATCATGCCATGAATCAGCTATTATATCATGTAATACTATAATATTCTTAACCCGAAATATGATAGCGTGATCGAAATGTGATAGTGTGATAATGAGTAAAACGTTCAAATCTGATGTGTCCTCGAATTCGAAAGTTTTACTTATTACATATTTGAAATTCAAGGTGAATATTTCAAAGCTGGAAATTCGATGGAACAGCGAAAATTCGATAAGTTACAGCTGACTTTGAACAACTCGCGGAGGCGTCGATTAACCCTATGTCCGAGGAACGAGAAGGGTGGGTGGCTCAGGTCGCCATGTATTTAAAACGGTGGGTGAACGTGCGGGCGTCGTCAAGCGAGCACCGATTCGTCGTTTGAAGTTAAATGGAGTGTGAATGGCAGATAACAAACCGGCACTGTTTCCGATTACGACATTCATAGTTTCCTACCATTATGCGCGCTCCAACGGTTTATGTGTGATGTGCCACGGTATATGGTTTACGATCTATTTATTGCCTGGGCCCGAATCAAACGGCTTTACACTGACGCCCCGCCCTTGTACACAGAACGCGTGCCCGTTCGCGGGTCTGGCCGCCTATGCATCCTAGTCTAATCGTGCTCCAAAACTCATGATTTGAGTGTTGAAAATCATTCTCGCAATCACGCGTTCACCATGCATAATCACATGTATACATTGTCAATCCAGTCGGGAGATCTGCATATTCGATTAAAAAGAAAAATGATCATTCGAATACATTTTCCAACCAACGAGGAAAAATGATTCATAATTTTTTTGCCTATCTATTATTGACTGGACAGGGAATCTGCCTTGAAAGGTTGTGACGTTACATTATTAGTACGTGTTTATATAATTTACATTCGTTACAATATCATTGTGGAAGATTGCTAGTTTTCTTTGTTTTTTTCTTGTATCTCGACCCTTTCATTGCGCCTTGCAATGTTCTTTTTCTTTTCATTTTCATTCAATTCTCCAAAGGGAAACCGGAGGAATCTTGATGGTCATTCCGATGAACCTTGCGTCGTCACTTACCATGTACAGTTGCTGCTCGCCTCTTAATTTCGACCTGATCCACAATTGCGTCACTCTCTTTATCTTGATGGGCTGTCATGTGTCTCGTGAGATGATGTCTTTCTCGAAAGCTCTCGTCACAAACGGGGCATCGCAATTTTTCCTCCCTTCGTCGCCTGGCAGCTTCGCCAGTATTTTCATTCTTATGATGCGACCTCATATGGTAAACGAGATCGGATGTCATGCGAAATGAAAGATTGCACTTTGCGCAAACATTTTGAGCTGGTAGATTAAGCGCAAACGAGGGAGGAAGAAGACCCGCAACACTGGCAGCTGTAGCGAGCAATCGAGGTCGGGTAAGGGCCTCAGCCATGGGTGGGAACACGGACATGGGGTTGTAAGGAAAATTTGGATAGACCGACGGAACTTCCGGGCGAAAACCTATTACCTTGTTCGGGCTTGGGACTTTCGGTGATTGGACAATCTGAGAAATTTTTAGATTTTCCAAGAGATTGGTTTGTTGACCTTCGGGATTAACAAGAAAGGGATATGGCATTTTGGAAGTTGGGAAAGTCGCGTACTTATACCCAGTGGCAGGTGAAAGCGGACCAGTAGCTGGTGGACTTACACTGCTCTGATAACTTACTCGGTCGGGTGAAATCGAGGAGCGTGGTGATGATTGTCCATCATCGAAAGTACCATTTCTCGTGGATCCTGATATATTGACTTTGGTGAAGGCGCTCCGTGATTCGGCCTGTCTTGTGGGGCACATTATCGCGTCGTATATTTTGCTACATGGAAGAGAGGATGAATCTATGGAATCTGCGAGTCTGCAGATCACATTGGAATGTGGACCGACGTGCTGCTGAAATATCGGAGGACTCGGTGTTTTTCCAGCTCGTAGTTGACTAGTGTATCTTCTAACTTCAGCATCCGGTGATAATCCTGGTAACGTTGGCGTCAATGTACGTGGTGAAGAATACGGTGGACTCATTGAATCGTCGGTGCATTGAAGAAGTTTTCGTTTTTCATTATCGAAATGTTTAATAGTCAAGTTTTGCGGTATTTGCCTATCGAAAAATTCGCGATCTTGAACTTGAAGATCCGTCGGCTCATCCTGTCCTCGATCGCGACGGCTGCCGTCGGTCAAACGATCGGTTGATACAAGCCGCAATTTCTCGTGCTGGCGACGCGCAAGTTTCTCGTCCGGTGCAACTAAAAACGCTACATCAAAAGAACGCTTACTCGCACGTTGCAGCGGATAGGAAGCATCGGCAGGTAGATCCGTTCGCACCTTTGCCGCCAGAGATGTGGTTGATGGGACAGTTGAACTAGCAGGGGCGGCACGTTCAATGCCTCCCGAACGATCTTCCATTGTCATCGTGGCAATGCAATCTGGACACTTTACCTGAACACGGAATGACAGAGAGGGTTACATTTTAAGATCTGCAGCCATGTGGCTATGTATTTTCGAAAGAAAAAGTAAATTACAAACTTTCCTAAGCAGGTTGAAAAAAATGCTCGATTCTTGAGAAGATTTATAACCCTGATTATCCCACGGTATGAAATTGTTTCACACCTTATTTGACTATTTTTAATAATCTACAGGTTAGGCATACGAATTATGAAAACTTACCTTTACACAAGGTAGAAAATTGTTGCAGGGAATTATGTATTCTTTCTTCTTCACTACTCGCAGTACTCCACCTTCTCGACGATTGCTCCGCCAAAAAATATCACTATGCACCTTTTCCTGAATTCGTCATTATTATAACACTAAGTGCGGCGACTAATATTCAACACAAAAACTGCCATTAACCACAAGCAAATATTCAATGTTTGATGATTGTCTATGATCGAACACTCAAAAACTCGAAAACTCTGTACGACGGGATGTCGATGTAGCAACATTCAGGATTACGACTGGGACCAACGATGGTACACGTTCGAATGAGCGTGCTGCTCTCGCGCATCACCGTATGTAGAGGTTAACGGGGCAGAGTTGTTGGTGAGGGTGCAGGTGGAGGCGGCCGAGGGTGGCGTGAGCCAATCGCAGCTTCAATTCTGGTATACGGGGTGGAGCGTCAACCACAGGGGTGAACATATTCGGTAGTCGGGACGCGTCTGTTAGCTCGACGAGGCCACGCCTACATATTTCAGGTTCGACACATGTGCTGAGGCGCGCGCGATCGTAGAGCTAGGAAAAACTCACAGTTTCACCCCGTTCCTCGTTTGTGCCGAGTTCTGCGCATCGCCCAAAGAATCTACTCCATTCACGGCCGCACACGCGATTCATATAACCGGAATTTAGCATTGTCACCCTCGCTCACACTGGCTCAACACCAGCACCAAAAAACCCACCCCCATAACTCAACCTGACGAACGATCGAGAATATTTTCGACACCGAAACTATTCACTGTTTTTCTTCTATTTGCGCTATATGCTCTCGTTTTTTCGTTCGTTTGCTGAAGTGAAAAAAATATTGCTTTTTTGGCTACTCATCGTACGTTTATCGATTTACCATTTATATACGAGAGTTCCAATATTCGTCGAAGATATTGAGAATTCAGAGATTCGGCGTGAAATACTATTTCGTTGGGGAATATAGACAAGATTTAAGGGAGAGGAGTGTTAAATCGAGCGTATGGGCCAGAAGGTGCCGACGAGATTCTTATAGATGATCATTGCTCTTCGGATTATCCGGACGTGTCATCGCATTTTTCGTGGTTTTAGCCGGTTAAAATATTATATGCCTTTTAGCTGCTGGTCCTATCATTGATCCGCCAAGCAGCAATCTTACAGACGACTTCGACCAATTCGTTTCAATAGAGATTTCGCTATGACGTGTGCTTATTTTAACAAAATGTTAATTCACAAGAGAGCCACGTATTCAACGTTTTATTTCATAGCAACGAGGTTAGAAGGGGAAGAGAAGGAACTCAAGCCGTATAGGAAACCAAACCAATAGGTGATCAATCATGGCCGAGCAATCCATTTTACCGGGCATGCGAGAGCCGTTCAGTTCTTACGAGTTGCTCGAGGCTTTGGGAAAACCAACAGGGAACGCTCGAAGGTTAAAGGACATTAACTTGTCGATTGCGGAGGGGAAAAAGTTGTAATTACTTTTCGATCGGCACGCGAAATCTCGTTTCGCTCTTTATAGCTTTGTCTTTCCATCTTCAACCATTTTGCTATCGACCGTTCATACTAGTTTCTTGAGAGCGACTGAGACCGATTTTCAACACGTATTTGGAATCACTCTCGCCATTCGACTTCCTACATAAAATAATACAGATTCGCATAATCATGTCGTATGGTACGAAGTCGTGAATCTCACATGTCACAGAATTGGCATTTTGAAATCGAAAAATTTTGATTGAAAATCTTATAATGTCGTACGTTCTTATAATAATGTCTTATTAACGTCTCATCTTAATCATTATTATTATATCTTATGTTATATTGACATCTTCACTTTTTCCAACTACTTCCGAGTTGAACAGTTCCAAAGAAAATATGTACATAAAGCAGCATAATTGTTGTGCTCCATATAATCCGTAAAAAGTTCATAAGGTATGCTATAAGTTACATAAATTTGTCGGAATTAAATTCCAATCGCAGGAAACAGACCGTTTATTTATTTTTTGTATCATCGTCTTTTGAAGGGCTATTTATTCTCGTTACATGTCGAAATATAAGCAAGTGTTACGGAAGATTACCAGACTAATTTGACGAGAGTTCGAATCGGCTGAATACATACTGCCATAGTCTAAGGTCCCATGAGGATCCCCTCATAGGCACGTGGTTGACACGCGTACGCAGTTAACACCCCCAGCACCACATTCGAGTGATGTGTGAATCGGAGCTCTTTTCATTTCGTAGATCAACGATAAGGAACGTTAAAGACTTTGACTCCGATTGAGGGGAAAGCATACGAATGAACATGATTGAAAATAATCCATTATTAAATTCAAACCTCGATTGCTGTTTAAGTAGGAACTTGAATAAAATTTACAGTTTTGCATGTAAACAAAAAAAATCATGATTTTTTTCAAAATGTTCAATATTTTTAAACAATTACATATTGAAATTATGCATTCGCAATGACTTTTTTCTCTGCCACTAATTGGCAAAGCTTCATTTTACTTGGAGGCCACGAATAATAATAAAATACATATTTGCACATCGTTCTATTATTCTTTGGATAATTTAATCATATTCAACATAGGCATAATATTTCTTGCAGACATTTGCTAAAATGAACGAGACCACACCAGGATAAGAGAGCCGCTGACAAATTGAATGTGTGATGAGTTCAGAGGATTTTTGAAATGAGGGGGCGTGGTGACATTCCTGAAACGATGAATACGCAGATATAAATATACTTTAGAAAGCCTTAGATTCTTTTTTTACCATGCACCAGCAGGCATAGAGGCTCAACTCACGGGGTGAAATTTCTCTGGCAATAGATGAGTACGAGAGATTCGGGATTTCACAGACACTTGGGCAATTCCTTAACTTATCACGGAGTCCATGCATATAAAGTAAGAGATCCGTTTACTCTACTTTTTCCCACTTGTACACTGTCTCGCCTTCTATTTTTGCGCTACCTCCGTTCGAATCAAGCAAAGCTCTCATCGGATTTAATTTTGCGTTAAATAAGTTGATTAGCGGAAAAAGATTTTTGCATCCAAAAAATTTAGGGAAGACGGGGGCCAGTTGGCCATGGGGGTAAGTTGACTTACTCACAATAACACTCAGACAATTGAATGTAAAAACGTGCGTGTTTGTTATTACGTTCATTGTAACCTCTCACTCATTCACGTGTCTTCACACGTCGAAGCGACATGCCTTTGAAAAGCAAACAAAGATTTTCGAAAATTCAGGTACCATACCAAATTTTGTTGTCGGTATTTATGTCCTCCTGCCTTGGACATTTTTCTGAATGTTACAAATTGTCCACTACATCAAAGTGCATATAACGAACTGAAAATTTGCATAATTATTTTTTTCAATTGTTGTTATAATTCGTGTATATGGCACTTTGTTTCTAAAAAAGTCGGGCGGGGAGGTAGGCCAACAGTGATATAAGGTTAGTTGGCTCATGTTTTAGCCAACCCATATTAATATTGTTCTTCCTAATTAGATTGCATTCAACAAAATACGTTATCGTACAGTATAAAACTACTCTATAACATGGATATGCATATATATGGCTTTACCAGCAAACTGCTAATTTAATAATCATTAATGATATGTCATTCATATAAATTGCTATTTATCAATTTATTGCGTTCTGAAATATGAAATATTGGTAAGCATCCCTTTTGTTTTACTTATTTCATTAATTCTTGTTAATATCCGCGAAATGCATACTGTACTAAAACTGCCCCTTACCACGAGTCAACTTACCCTACAATTAGGGTTAGTTGACTCAAAAACAGATTTCCAAAAAACCGATTAAATCACCAATTCAGTATTCCATAAAAAATCTGAAATAATTATCTGAGACAGTGGAATAAACCCCCTATTAGGAATAACGATTTGTTCTTTTTAGTATTGTTTACCTTCTTTTTTACATGCAAAAGTCTAAAAAGTTGGCCTACTAGCCCCGGTCTCCGCTACTACGGATAGCAGATAATCGTTCCACGACTTGCAAAATAAAAGTTTGGAAGACCGTGGGATGGACTAGAACCTGTAGCTTATTTGCGATTTCGATTTTGATTGCAAGTAAACGGTATTAGTATCGGGATAGTCAAAAGACTAGAGCGTAGATGTATTGTGTTGAGTAGTGTTAGAAGTAAGACTATAAGGAGCAGGGGAGAGGCTGCAAAAGGGAGAGGCTGCTGAGAGCCAATCCGCATGTCCTGGACTACCTTATCTCTGTGCACACGGTGGCTGCGCGTGACGTTGCTTATGCATTACGTGAATATTTTATCAAAGCACCATGAGATGATAGCAGTGAACAAGTGGGAGAGAGAGAAAGAGAAGAGTGAAAGAGTTAGAACATTATTGCGTGCCGTTACTGCGTAGTTAGTAAAGGTGGAAGAGGAAACGTAGACACCCCCGTACGGAATTAATGCGACTTGACGATATCATGCAGCGCTATCTCGAGTTTCATGTTTCTCGCGCCAGGTTCCCAAAGCGCAGTACCGAAATTGTGAAACATGCCGAAAACGTGAGGCACGGAGACAAGAAGTTATTGAATTAATTATTTGCATGTTCTAGATATAGAAAAAGTTATATATGATATTTTCATATTAGTTTTTTGCATGTAGGATGATTGGAAATCCCATCAAAATACATACGATTAAAGCTTATAGTTCTGCGGTGAGAAAAATTAATCGATGAAACAGGAATTAATTATTTGTATTGGTATTAGTAACATTAGTTGTAGAAATGAGCAATGATGCAAAAAAATGTAACTTTCATAATTTTCTAATATCATGCAAACCTTGTAGCAGGTGCTACAAGGTTTGCATGATAGTACGAGTTACAACGGTCGCATAGATTAGTCTTTCAATATTTAACGTGATAGTGTTATAATGGATACACATATATTCAGTGTATACGTAACACATTAGATATCCCCTAACGGCGATTTCCTGGGATATCATGTAGCGAGACAACTATCACTTTCCCTCATGCGAATCAATCTCGCCCCAGAATCAACGAGGCACGTCCGAATATTCATACGGCATTCATCACGAGAGTATGACTGGGAAGAGAGAGCCTCAAATCATAGTGAGTGCCATGTGTTCTCCTCTACGGGATCAGTGCTATTGACTGATACGGTCACGGAAATATCACCCCGTAGCTCACAAACTCTGCAGTGTTGGAGATGTTTGGTAAGAGCTTCTCGTTAACGCCAATTTGATTTTATTCAATAATTCGCCCTGCTCTTCTCTCGTTCCTTGCTAAGCTTCGCAAACCTTACGTCAGTCATTTTGCATATACATATCCATTATTCTCCCGATAAAAAAGGCTTGAACAGCAAAAACAACAGATTGATGATAATTATGTATATAACCTATAGGATTCTTTTTTCTTTGTTTTATAACAAACAAAAATAAAATAGAATTTTTATATGAATTGTCGATCTACACATCTTAGAAAATATATATGAACCTATAGAGTGATACTTAGGGACCCTTAGGGTGACCTTTAGGGATCCTTAATGAGGTCATTTTTGAATTTTTACTCTCCCAAGGGCTTAAACGCTTCTTTTTCGAAAAAAAAAATTGTCACCAAGTTTCAGCTCTTAATCTCAATTTTAAGATCTTGCCCACGATGCCCAAAGTTTTTCATTTAAATAACACGTAAGTTTTTCGTTTTCATCTTCAGTTATCTAATACTCGGCTGCATCTTATGCTATCGTCTCGTTATTAGGTTTGATTTGTAGATAATCCAATGCTTTTTTAAATTATCCTCAGCATTTTATTATCACTTAAATCCTTTCACAAATATAAGTCTCGAAAGACATTTTTTTTTCAGAAAATTGACCTTTCTTTTGCTGTTCACTAGTGAAGGGTTGAATTGACATGAAATATATGAATACAATTTTTGTAGGGGATTTAATGTTCTACAAAACAGTATTTGGAGCCAATTTCGTCAAGTTTTTAATCTGGGTGATATAGTCGCGTAAATAACAGAATTTCCATTTAAATTCAGTTTTTACTAGATAACAGTCAACATATTGATTTTATCGATAAAGTTTAAATGTTTAACTTGTAGAACGAAAAATTTTCTATCAAAAACTGTACTTTTTTTTTTAATTTGCATAAAATTCATAAGTTCAACGTCAATTTTCAAATTGACGTTTGAATATAAATACTAAGCTATCAATGGTTCCTAAATTCTTTTTTCGAAGTTTCGTACAGAAATAAAACAGTTTTTTACATTTCAAGAGCAGTCTATAAATTTCAACTTAACTAAACAGTCGCTAAAAAATTAGTAAGTTCTTTTCATAAGGAAATTTTTAAATGTTGACTTTTCCGCGGGCTAAAATTTTTCTAATTGATTAATAAAAAATTCTAACACGTTGTTCTGAAAAACTTTAAACTCGGTCTATTTTTTTCCATAATCATAAGAATTAAGTGTATGGATCAGTCACCCATCCTCCTCGAACTTTCGAAGGCGAAATTTCTCCACACCGTTCGTCCTATCGGAATAAAAAAAGTCTTAGTCCCATTGTTGCCATTTTCTGCGTGGACCAATGCATGGAGAAATTTAAAAAACAATTTTATTTCTATACGAAACTACGAAAAAAAAAAATTTAAGAAATATTGATAGCTATTGAAATATTGATATTTATATACAAATGTTAATTTAAAAATTGACGTTCAATCGATGATTTTTATACAAATTAAAAAAAAACTACAGTTTTGGACAGAAAATTTTCCACTCTACAAGTTCGCCATTTAAACTCTATCGATAAAATCAATATGTTGGCTGTTATCTAGTAAAAACTGAATTTGAATGGAAATTCTGTTATTTACCCGGCTATATCATTTAAATTAAAGACTTGATGAAATTGGCTGCGAAGACTTTTTTGTAGAACATTGAATCCCCTACATAATTAGTATTCATATATTTTGTTAATTCAACCGTTCAGTAGTTAACAGCAAAAAAAGGTCAATTTTCTAAAAAAAAATGACTTTCGAAACTTATATTTGTGAAACGATATAAGTGACAATAAAAATGCTGTGGATAATTTGGAAAAGCATTGAATTATCCACTAATCCAACCTAATAATGAGACGATAGCATAAGATACAGCTGAGTATTAGATAACTGAAGATGAAAACGAGAAACTTATGTGTTGTTTAAATGGAAAATTTCGGGCATCAAGGGCAAGATTTTACAATTTTGATTGAGCTTAAACGTGGTGACAATTTTTCGTTATCGAAAAAGAAGCGTTTAAGCTCTTGGGAGAGTAAAAATTCAAATATGACTTCATTAAGGACCAGTCTAATGAACCTTATGACTATCCGTCTTACAATTCAAAGAGGTAAACTGTGAGACATCATTGGATAGATCTGTGTCTTTTTGTTGCCTAGCCCACAAATTTGTCTTAAAAATATACTCATCGTATCAGGCGGTACAACTTGGATGATATTTCACTTGTATTTCACTTGAGGATAGATGCTTTTTCTTTAGAGCAAGTACTGCGAGCAACAGCGGTGCCTTCGTCATCAAACTTTCACGGTTATTTTTCCTGAAGAAAGAAAATATCTCTTTTATTCGTCGCAGACGCCACGCGTTCATTCCAGGGAGTTTTAACACGAATCAAGAGTTGCGATAGCTATATACAGCCTTGGCCAAAAGTATTAGGCACCCTGTAAGTGTTCTATCCTGACAAAAAGACAAATATCTCGGTCAAAACAGATCGTAAACCAATTTGGCAAACGGGGTTTTGAAGCAGATAAATTCAGCTTTATTTCCCTATTTTTCTTTTTTTAATTTTTACGATTTTTTTGCACGCAATACGTAATTTTGAAAATAACGGTTTTTCGCGTTTTTCTCACATTTTTTTTTTACAATCGGGTGCTGGGCTTTTAAAAAAATACTTCTTCAGCTATAATTTGGTTTTATGCAAAAAATATTGTTCTTCATTTTCGCAGAGTTATTCAATTTTTTCCGGAAAAAGGCAAGTTTTCGAAAATGCGGCGTAACTCGAAAACTACGGGATTCGCACTAATTTATGTGAGGGATGAAAAGTTTTATTTTATCAATTTGGATTCACATACATTTATTTAGATTTTTGTATTCGAAATTTTTTGGTTCGACATTTTTGGTTGACAATACAAATTTCAATCAAAATATTAAAAGCAGGAAAAGGTTAATTATTGAATTTTTCACACATTGGAATTTCTTTAGAATTCTCATCTGAAATTTTTTTCCTGACCATTTCTGGTCTGGTTTTTTTAAATTTTGATTTTCAATTCTCAACAAGTTCTAACGTCTTCAAAATTGAAATACCTTATTAACGAAAGTGAGATATAAATATTCACATGTGTTCTATAATAATTTTTATTAAAAGTAAATAATAATTTGTTGGACCACCTTTTGCCTTGATTACGATAGCAACTCTTTTGGATATAAAGCGCACTAAGGCTGAGTCTTCCTTTGTTCGAACATCGTTTTAGATATTGAGAGAGACTAAGCTCGCATTTTTTCGAAATTTTTTTACACTCTCAAACGTGATTTTCACGTTCACTCGTACATATAACATTTTACGGGTGAACCAATGATATACCTTTTTCTGCTTTTGATACTTTGGTTGAAACCCATCAGTTTTCAAGTTACGCTAATAAAATAAGGAGATAAAATCGTCGATTGTCAGCCAGAAAAAGCAATACAAAAAATAAAAAAATCTCGAAAAATATTGGTGCATCCAAATTAATAAAATACAACTTTTCACTCCTCAAACAAATTATTTCAAAACTCGTAGTTTTGAAGTAACGCCGTATTTTCGAAAACCGGCTTTTTTCGGAAAAAACTGAATTACTTTACTAAAAAATCGCAAATTTTTTTCCAAAAAACCAAATTAAGGAGGTTGGTGACTGTCTTTGAGGGGTATGAGGTAAGGAGAGAACCTCCGTCCTAAAGCATAGGATACACGGGCAACTACCAACTGTTAAAAATTGATTTCGGTTACAAAAATGCACATTTATCACTGTGAACTGCGATAAATTTTTATTTTTTCATCCATATTTGTTTCTTATCGTAAATAATACTTAAAGTTTCTATTTAATGACTCTTCAAGTATTTATTATAAAATATTAAATAATCACCGAAAGTGCGGCAACAGCGCGGTATTACTGCCCACTTTAAAGGTTAGAATAATTGTCATGTATGCTGTAGTAACACCAACCTCTTATACGTAAAAGACGTGCAGCGTTGCCACAGTTTTTTCCTTGTTGTGGCATAGACATGGCTGCAAGCAAAAATTTTCTTGTTTTTCGGCACTTTCTAATTTATTGTTTAAAAATGGTACAGTGAAATTTCTTAAATTTATACGTGATCATTCATAAACATTAAGATTTTATGACAGCATTTTTTTAAAGCAATCTTATTATTCCTTCGCCAGATTTTTGTCGTGATAATCGATTTCTAACCTACCATCGAGTGAATCCTCATAAGCGCCAATCTATGAGAAAGCAATTTTATTAATTTAATTTCTCGCAAACAGGACAGACGAAAATTCCAAAAAAATTCCACTGATACCTCGATGCAATCGTTAGTACCCTATAAAAATTTCATATATTTTTACCTATTCTGGTTTGAGTCACTAACCTCCTTAAAGCTGAAGATGTATTTTTTAAGGTTTCCTGATCAAATAGTCAGTTTCAGAATGTATAACCCTAGCTACATACTACGGGGTCCAATGAACCGACAGCAACACTACATTTTCACCTTTTTTCACCACACGCCTTTTCATAAACGTTACATCTTTTTATCGAACGACTTTTTGGCTTTACTGATTGCTTCTCCAAATTGGTCGGAGTTTGGTGTTTCGATTTCACTACAATTAAATCTCAATAGACCGATAGTGTGTAAGTAAGGTACTACAAGTTGTTGTGTGTAGCTAGGATTAAAAGCCCGATTGTAAAAAGTAAAAAAATCGCGAAAATCGTAATTTACGAAACTACGTACCGAGTGCAAAAGAATTGTGAAAATTTAACAAAAAATGAAAAATAGAGCTGAATTTGTCTTCTTTAAAACCCCGTTTGCTAAATTGGGTTATTATTTTTGTTGACCAAGATATTTGTCTTTTTGGCCGGATAGAACAATTACAGGGTGCCTAATACTTTTGGCCAAGGCTGTATATGCACATATACGTATCGTCTGGTAGACTATGGTGAAGAGGGCTCCTGACTCGTTCGACGAATATATACACAGAGTTGAGGAAACGGGATTGGAAGGGAGAAAGAGAAGCAGCATCATGATATAGCGACGTAGTCACGAGCGAAGAATTCGCCGGCTTGTTGCAAGTTATTAGAATGGTCCGGAAAAGATGGCGCAGAGTCGCTCCGTATTTTTATACTGTATGGTCGCTGCTTTACATAATCCCGCACTTAGCTCGCTCGTCGCGAGATGCCGTCTCTGGCTATGCAGATCTTTCTCTGCTCCTCGCGATGAAAGTATACTGCGTTACCCCGCGCAAGCACTACTCAACTATTTTTCTTTCTTTTTTATTCACTATCGCATATCGTCTTCCTTGTGTGATACCCTCCGGAGAAACAGAAAGAGAGCTTTTCCATTCGTGAGAAGGGATCCTGCACCGGGAAACGTTCTCCGGCAAATGATGAACGATGCCACGGGACCTTGGACTGCTCGTTCGATCTCTCTCCCTCTTCTATTATATCAGCATCTTTGTGCTCTTCCTTTTTTTGTATACTGAGCCGCAATTCTGAAGTATACTGCCAACCCGATTGTTCCGCATATTTTCAACGCCACCCTCGACATCGTCTCGTTTATTCAAAGAGAAAAATACGCAAATAATCGAGGACTTATTTATTCTCTTGTATTTGATAAGTACGCATTAGAATTCGTATTATACTCGCGTAGAAAAATAATTGATTCATAATGCCAAAAATAAGGATGGAATCCATTAGGAAACAACAGGGATGCTCATAATCTGGACTGTCACGACGAATTCAGTTGTAGTCATGAGACTGCAACTGGGAATTTCCTAGTTATCCTGTTCAGCCCTGATACGAAGACTAACAGGTCTCCCCTCCACCCCTCGTTTGTAAACACTTGCGCCTGACTTTACAGCCATTTGAGGAAAAAAAAGGATCTTCCTTGGTTCATCTGTTTCGTATGCGAGCAAGGATGAGAAAAGATCGAAAACCGACAGTAAGAGTGTCGCGTCATCAATCTTAACGCGAATCGACCGGGAACCATCTAGACGTCCTCCCGGAGTTTCTCGCAGATGTGACTCTGATTCTCTCTTCCGATATTCCCTGGAGATATAGACGTGGCTGGATTAAGTCCGTCTTGCTGCAGGCTGTCTCGCTCTTTCTCTCTTCTTGGTAATTCATCCGCTTTTCGATGTAGAGCTCTCGACATATGCAACTTGAATTGAAGATTTCCAACACCTGCGATCTCCCCGGCGATTCAAAGCTCTGGTACATGTTTTGGGTACACTCCATCTGGTCATTATAAATTTGAATGTTAACAAATTTTTGTATATATACGTTAGGGTGGTCCTTAATGAGGTCATTTTTGAATTTTTACTCTCCCACGGGCTTAAACGTTTCCTTTCCGATAAAAAGAAATTGTCACCAAGCTTCAGCTCTTAATCTAAATTTTAAGATCATGCCCACGATGCCCAAAGTTTTCCATTACACGTAAATTTTTCCATACACGTAAATTTTTCGTTGCCATCTTCAGTTATCTAATATTCGGCTGTATCTCATTCTATCGTCTCGTTATTAGACTTGATTTGTAGATAATTGAATGCTCTTTTAAATTGCAAATATAAGTCTCGAAAGTCATTTTTTTTTAGAAAATTGACCTTTTTTTTGTTGTTAACTAGTGAATAGTTGAATTAACATAAAATATATGAATACCAATTTTGTAGGAGATTCAATGTTCTACAAAAAAGTCTTTGAAGCCTAATTCGTGAAGACTTTAATTTGAATGATATAGCCGCGTAAATAACAAAATTTCCATGAAATTCAGTTTTTACTAGATAACAGCCAATATATTGATTTCATCGATAGAGTTTAAATGGCGAACTTGTAGAACGGAAAATTTTCTATCCAAAACTGTATTTTTTTTTAGAATTTGTATCAAATTCATGGATTCAACGTCAATTTTAAAATTAACGTTTGAATATAAGTACTAAGCTATTCAAATATTTCCTAAATTCTTGTTTTCGAAGTTTCGTATGAGAATAAAATTGTTTTTTTACATTTCAAGAGCAGTCTATAAATTTCAACTGAACTAAAAAGTCGCTAAAAAATTAGGAAGTTCTTTTCATAAGATAATTTTTCAATTTTCACTTTCCCACGGGCTTCAATTTTTCTAACTGATAAATAAAAAAATCTAACACGTTACTCCGAAAAACTTTAAACTAGGCCTATTTTTTCCATAATCATAAGAATTAAGAGTATGGATCAGTCAACCATCCCTCTCGATTTTTCGAACGCGAAATTTCTCCACACCGTTCGCCTGATCGGAATAAAAAAGTCTTAGTCCCATTGTTGCCATTTTTCTGAGTTTTTTATTCCGATCAGACAAACGATGTAGAGAAATTTCGCCTTCAAAAATTTGAGGGGGATGGGTGACTGAGCCATACTCTTATTTCTTACGATTATGGAAAAAAAATAGGCCTAGTTTAAAGTTTTTCGGAGAAACGTGTTAAAATTTTTTATTTATCAATTAGAAAAATTTAAGCCCGCGGAAAAGTGAAAAGTTAAAAATTGCCTTATGAAAAGAACTTTTTTACTAATTTTTTAGCGATATTTTAGTTGAATTGAAATTTATAGACTGCTCTTGAAATGTAAAAAAACAATTTTATTTCTATACGAAACTTCGAAAAAAAGAATTTAAGAAATATTGATAGCTTAGGGTTCATATTAAAATGTTAATTTTAAAATTGGCGTTGAATTGATGAATTTCATACAAATTCGAAAAAAAATTGTTTTCGATAGAAAATGTTCCGTTTTACAAGGTCGCCGTTTAAACTCTATCGATAAAACATGTTGGCTGTTATCTAGTAAAAACTGAATTTGAATGGAAATTCTGTTATTTACGCGGCTATATCATGAAAATTAAGATAAATACTGTACTGCATGCTAGTCAAATCAGTGCTAAAATTTCAAAATTTTTTTATACCAAGTTTAATGCATTAATTATACATAGTGAAGGTTACTTTGTAAGATGACATGTCGAATTAACCTAGAAAAATATTAATAACGGTACATTTGCGATACCATTAACTGATAGTGATAAATTTCCATTATGACACATTTTCATTGAGACTTTCCAATGAATAATCTATATTTTTTAACCGGTTTTAATGCACCACATCTTATTTTATTCCTTAAGAAATTCTCTATGAATTCACTATGTAATAGATTTTTTCGAAGTTTATTTGTTTGGAAATTATAGCAATTTGTTTATGAAAGTTTTTTTTCGCTAAACAAACAATTGGCTGCAACAGTGGAACTATCAAGCTCAGAAGAAATCTACATGGTGAATTCGTAAAGGATCTCTTGAGGAAGAAAATAAGATGTGATGCATTGCAATCGGTTAAAAATTACAGATTATTATTTGACGAATTCTGATGACAATGTGTCCTCATGGAAATTTGCATTTATCAGTTGATAGTTTTGCAAATCTACCATTTTCAATATTTTTCTATGTTAATAAGTCATGCTGTGATATAAACCTAGCCAAAAACAGCATAAATGCTGTGAAAAAAGCTGAGACAAGTACATTTACGCCCCACAAATAGTCGCTCCAGTTAATCCCCCCCCCCCCCTTCACCCAGCGCCAAAATACGGATCCCCACAAAAATTTACAAACACCCGTCTAAGTCGTTCATGCAAAGATCTCCGCACAAAAATCCTTTCTAAAAACCAACTCATCATACAAAGTTTTATGGGTAACCGCTCTCATTATCTTATCAAATTAAGTCAAATTGTACAGATGTGATAATTTCATTCTCGTAAATGTTGTGAGTTCACAAAAAGTTGATAAATAAATAAAGATCTACTAAAGTATATGTGGCCAAGTCCGTGGGATTTCGTTATCTTTATAAAATCTTGAATTATGTTCATATGCCATTTCTCTAATTAATGCTTTATTACAACGAATTATTATCCTATGACTTGGAACTACAAGGGCTTTAAAAAAAAAATACAGAATTGCATTAGCCTGCGTGAGCTGGAACGCTGCCACACTCTCATTTGTAATATTTGTAGTATAGTTTTATTGGTAACAAATTGATAAAAGTTTACTATCGTACGTACAGCGGACACGCACAGAGTACTTGTCCGGCCCGAAAATTTTTCGACTGGTCAGCTAAAAATATGCTTTTTTGTTCGCGGCAAATTTTTCAACCACTTCGAACATTCAGATCTCCTAACGCAGATTTGAATCTTACCCGCCTTGGAATGCAATTAATTGATGACCGCTCTTACATGGCAGGCTTATTCCGTTTTATAAAACCTGTTGTAGTAAAAACCGGTGTAAAAGTGCGTGTAAATGGTACCGGATTACTTATTTCGGGTGTACAGTACCGTTTAGATGCTCTGTAACTCCAGCTTTCCCCCGGATATTACAAAACGGGAATAAACGCGCCGTGTAATAACGTGAGATATGCTCCACACGAGCATCAATTCATCGATAACAATTGGTTAAAGGAAAGGAGGATAATTTGGGATACAAAACCATCTGCATATTGTGATTCCAAATTAGCTGTGCTTACTTTACTAGTTAAGACCAAAATGTATGGTAGATTAATGTTGACTTATGTGACAAATTTTATGAAAAATGTTCGGGCCGGACAAGTACTCTGTGCGTATCCGCTCTACGTACGATAGTAAACTTTTATCAATTTGTTACCAATAAAACTATACTACAAATATTACAAATGAGAGTGTGGCAGCGTTCAAGCTCACGCAGGCTAATGCAATTCTGTATTTTTTTTTAAAGCCCTTGTAGTTCCAAGTCATAGGATAATAATTCGTTGTAATAAAGCATTAATTAGAGGAATGGCATATGAACATAATTCGAGATTTTATAAACATAACAAAATCCCACGTACTTGGCCACATATACTTGAGAAGCTCTTTATTTATTTATCAACTTTTTGTGAACTCACAACATTTACGAGAATGAAATTATCACCTCTGTATAATTTGACTTAATTTGATAAGATAATGAGAGCGGTTACCCATAAAACGTTGTAGGATGAGTTGGTTTTTAGAAAGGATTTTTGTGCGAAGATCTTTACATGAACGACTTAGACGGGTTTTTGTAAATTTCTGTGGAGATTGGTATTTTGGCGCTGGATGGCGGGGGGGGGGATTAACTGGAACGACTATTTGGGGGGCGTAAATGTACTTGTTTCAGCTTTTTTCACAGCATTTATGCTGTTTATGGCTAGGATTTGTCGACTTTTTATATGGAATTCATAGCTTTTTAATTAAACATGTCAATATTGTGTACGTATTCGGGTATGAAATTCATAGCTTGCCAATTAAACATGTCTATATTATCCCGTCAGCAGGCGCGCTATGAGAGTATTTCTCACACTTATATTAAAACGATGATTACTCGAAAATTTCAAATGGCATAAGCATTTGAATTTTTTTTTATTTTCACCAAATTTATTCTTCTGTATGATAAAAGAGTTGAAAAAAATTTTTAAATTTTTGTTATTAAATTTTTTTAATTATTATTTTTTGGTTTTTAGTGTCAATTATCGTTGTTTTTATGATTTTTTTAAAATAAAAATGTTTAATAGCCACAATCACTGTAGCGAAATTGTTTTCGAGTTCCTATTTATCAAATTAAGCACTTGAAGCTATACATGTGAGAAAATCTCTCATCGCGCGCCAAATGTTTAAAGTGTACGTAGCGCGCCTGCTGACGGGTTATATAATATGTATCTGAGTGATGCAAAAGAATTGACATTTTTTTCGGCATTGCAGCAAAATTTAGTGACATTTTATGAAAAAGTGGTTCTCTTAAGAACTGAATCCTGAATAAAAATTTTAGAGGTCGCTCAAGCGATTTTTTAATGATTTCGGCTAAAAATGGATACATGATCGAGTTTCGAGCTGGTGTATATTCGGACTAAAAATGCAATGTGAAATATTGATCTATGAAGTGTTCAAATGAATTCAATCTTCATAGTTAACCGTCAATACTTATAAAATTATTAGATTACTTGAAAACTACAGTAGTTCTGAGAAGATACGACACATAAAAGAACAACGATCAAGTAAAAACTTGAATTTTTTTAATTTTGTAAAAAAATTTTCAAAAAATATTGCACTGAAACATCCGTGACAACAGATCAACGGATCGGAAAATATTCCATAAAAAATGATGCCGAAGAAATACTCCAATAGTATCAGAATGCACCGAAAATTTTTAAATATAAGTAATCATAACGAAACGAGATTTTGAAACAAAAAAATATACGTACAAATTTCGAGAGCTAAAGTTTGATTGGAAAAAATAATTTTGGCCGAAGTACTACGCGAGTTTTTCTTTTGTATCGTTTATTGATCATGAATTATATCTCATGAGCAATAGGCAAAAAAAAAAGTTGGTGAAGTACTTATGAAATTTTTTTGTCTCGAATCAAATATCTTTTCGCTCAAAATTATTTCACATCACTTGATTCCATTTTGGGTTGCAAGTGCAAATAGTATTTTCATATATTTAAGGTCTCTACCACTTTAGGATCGTTCAAAACCATATATAATTCAAACCTAGGGTGGTATAATACACCATTCTCTCAGTTATATAAAAAATGAAGAGAATGGTTTCAAAATAAACTTTATTATTGCATGCAAGAGACATTTTATGGTAAAAGAGAAGAGGCACTGTTTTCGACTCCGTTCTAGAGTTTACGTTCGGAAAAATGAATTTTTGGGACTAGAATTAATAAAAAAAGTTATTTATTAAGGTACTGTTCAAAAGTTTATTTATTAAATTACACTTTATTTTTGCACTATCACTCTTCTATTTATATATATAAAAGTTACTTTAACCAATACTGAAACTGACCGCGATCTTTATAATCTCACGACTGTTCAAAGATATCAAATATTCACCGAATACGAGTTTATCAAACACCATTCTCTTAGATATCCAAAAAGAAAAAACAAAAAGAATGGTTTCTAAATAAACTTTATTATTGCATTCAAGGAACATTTTATGGGAAAAGAGAAGAGGCATCGTTTTCGACTCCGTCCTAGAGTTTACGTTCGGAAAAATGGATTGTTGGGGATAGGGTTAATAAAAAAAATTATTTATTTAGACACTGTTCAAAAGTTTATTTATTTATTTAAACTTTATTTTTGAACTATCACTCCTCTGCCGATAATATAATAAAGGTCATTTTAATCAAAAGTTGAAACTGACCATGATCTTTATAACCTTACAATAAAGATATTAAATGTTCACCGAATACGTGTTTAAAGTCCTGATCTCGAATATGTCTAACCAAAAATCAAATTATCCTACCTAGGATTCCTTGTTAGCACACATGTCGCTTCACAAATTTTTCGAAGTTTGCAGGATTCCGCTGCATTCCAATTATCTACATTCTGATACTATCAGGAAAAGAGCACCCGAAGACTTTCTGAAATGACTTTTTAAATTTATTATGCCAGAACTAAAGAGGGAAAGCGAAAAAACACAGCACACTTCAAGCCCAACACCATTCAAAAATGTTTGATGTATCCATGCATTGGGTTTCGAAGACAGCAATTTCGATCTTATTCAGAAATGAGCAGCTGAAGACTTGTGTAACAAATTTTTCAATTCATATGCCGCAGTCAGAGCCGAAAACTGGAAATAGTTGGTACACATGCCGTTTCACAGAAATTTCAAAGTTTGTAGGTATCCGCTGCATATCAATAATATAAATTTTTATACTATCAGAAAAAGAGCACCCGAAGACTTCCTGAAACAACTTTTTAAAATCTATTAGGACACATTTAATAAAGGAAAGTAAAAGAACATAGCGTACATTGGGTCTAATAAAATTCAGAAATTTTGCATGTCTCCATGGCGATTCATAGACAAAAATTTTGATCGCATCAAAAAACGAGCAGCCGAAGACTTTTTGTAATGAATTTTTCAATTAATAATGCCACAATCGCAGACAAAATGTGGAAATACTCAACATACCTGTCACTTCATAAAGTTGTCAAACTTTGTAGGTGCCTGCTGCATCTCGATGATACAAATTTTGATACCATTAGAAAAAGAGCACCCGAAGACGTTTCGAAACAACTTTTACAATTCATTATGCCACTACCGAAGCGGAAAGTTGGAATACATGAAAGTGGAAATAAATGAAAGCGGAAATACACTGGGCCCAAAAAATTGCTTACAGTTCGTATGTACCCATTACGTCACAATGACAAACATTTTTATCCCATCCATAAATGAGCAACTAAAGTCTTTTTATTATAAATTTTTCAAGTCATGCTGCCGCAGTCAAAGTGAAGAAGTAGAAATGCACAGCACGCATATTGTCCAATAAAATGATGAAACTTGGTATATGGATCCACTGCGTACTGATGAGGTAACAAAAGGGACTTAAGTTTACAATCAAACTGAATAAAAAAAAATATGACAACTTATGAAAATAGTGATGACACAATAAATCCAATTAGCACACATTTATTTGATCAAAGTTTTCATTTGTTATTTGCGTGTTCTTGCCTTATTAAGAAATGAATTTTCTGATTAAAAAGAAAATTTGAAGTTAAAGGTTAACTAACCTATTTTTTGCGCAGCTGGGTAATCAAAACACTTATAAATAATTTTCCGACAAGTATAATTTTATCGTATAAATTCAATGCTTAACACTTTTTTTCCACTGAACTTCGAAATAAATTGAAACTCGCACATCTCGCACTGTTTATGAAACTCCGATCAAACTTTTTAATATATACAACTTCAATAAAATATTGTTACCCGCGATTCCATATCGGACAAAACTGCTAATTTTAATTTTTTTAAACTGAAAAAACTTACCGGATCAAGGAATATCTACAAATTGCTGAATTTGGGAATCCAAAACGATATAAACATGGTAACCTCACTCAGTATTGAGGTTATACTTTTCGCTCAAATTCCAAAATTCCGAGGTTATCATTTTTATTTCGCTTATGATTCCAAAATTTAGCAATTGCTGCGGTCGAGCGAGACGAAAATATTATTATTATTATTACCGGTTTTCGAATAATAAAATAACCAAAAATTTATTACAAATTTATTCAGCACATGGTACACACATCCCGAACTTCGCACTAATAAAAATGATAACCTCATTCAAAGATGAGGTTTGTTATTTTATTTGGCTCATTTACTAAATTCCGAAACGACAATGATCTCACCGGCGAGTGAAGTTATCTTTTTAATTTCACTGATGATTCCAACATTCAGCCACTGATGCCGTTGAACGAAACGAAATATTATTATTAACGGTTTTTTCGCACGTTTTATTTATTCACTGAATCACGAAATCCCAAATTATCCAAACATGCGATGTACATGTCCCGCACCTTATTTCGCACGCTTCGCACTGTCGAAACCACGATTTGAAATTCACTGGTATCGGTACAGTCAGATACAACCAATCAAAAGCTTGAGAGAGACCAAGAAGCCTTTCATGGTATTATATAAAGATACGTCAAATTCTTGAATGTATTAGTAACTTTTCTAGAAACTAACCAGTCAGAAACTCGAGAGAGACCAAGAGGCCTTTGAGTGTGTCATATACAGACACGTCAAATTCTTGAATGTGTTAGTAACTTTTGCTTAATCTTGAGCCCGTACAAAGTTTTTTCTCTGCAATTACGCCACCGATCATGCTGATTTTGGGCTCAATCGAAAGAGAATTTGGTAATTAGTCTCCAGATCAATTTTCAAGGCATCAAATGACTCCTGAGCTCCGTAACCAAACGAAAAGATATGCCAATTTTACCCCCACCATCGCGAATCAAGAGGCTCGGTAGAGTCTCGGGACAAGTACATTGACAGCCCTGTCGTCTGCTGGCCCGAGGCTCACCGAGACTACACTTTTTCTGAATAAAACGATTCGCGGTGGTGGGGGTAAAATCGGAATAACATTTCGTTTATTTACGAAGCTCATGAGTCATTTGAGGCTTTGAAAATTGAACTGGAGACTAATTAAGAAATTATCTTTCGAATGAGCCTGAAATCAGCATGATTCGTGGCCTAATTGTTGAGAAAAATCTTTGCACGGTCTCAAGATTATGCAAAACTTACTAACACATTTACGGATTTGATGTATCTGTATACGCGTTCTGACCGATACATACAAGGGCATTTTGATGCCCTTCATAGCCAATACCCGCCGAGAAAATACCAGCTTCAACCAATCGCCGATGAGAAAACTTCTGATTGGTCCTGTCGTCTGTCTTCACATCGTCGGTCTTCTTGGGTACGTTCAGCTTGCACGCTTTCAGCGCTGTAAGCGCTCAAAGTGCATTCGACTTGCACGCTGTAAGCGCTGAAAGTGCACGTTATAGTAATACCGAAGCACAGTACAGCGTGCAAGTCGAATGTACCCTTTGAGCGCTTACAGCGCTGAAAGCGTGCAAGCCGAACGTATCCTTTGTCACATCGTTCACACGTCTGTTTACGATCGTCGGTCTTCTGTCACATCGTTCACATCGACTATCGAAATAATTTCGTTCGTTCATCGTTTGTGTAAATTCGTTCATCATCTGTCTAAATAATACAATTTCCGGGAAACAGTGCAAGATGTGTGAATTTCATTTAAAATATTTATGTTATGTGAGTTTTGTGAAAACAGTGCGGGTTGTTTACTCCTATGGTAATCGGTTCGCGAGTGTTTGTTTATTAATATATAAGGTATAGTGTTGGGCAATGTCTCCTTGTATAAACACTTTGACTTTCCGCTATTTGTGACAATTTTGTTGCAATCCTTGTTTTAAATGTAAATTTTGGAAAAACAATTTTTTGAGGTTCAGTGATATATATATGAGCCAAAAACTTTAGATGTCTGTGTGTTGATAAACGGCAAATGCCAATTTATGTATATTAAAGTTATTTCGATGTTTAGTAAAAAAAAAGTGTTACACATTAAATTTATACGATAAAATTATACGTGTGTCAAAAATATTTATAAATGTTTTGATTACACAACTGCGAGAAAAAAAGTTCGTTAACCTATAACTTCGAATTTTCTTTTTAATCAGAAATTTTATTTCTTAATAAGGCAAGAACACGCAAATATTGTATATATGTTGATGAATTCAAATAAACAACCGAAAACTTTAATCAAATGAATGTATGCTAATTAGATTTATTGTGTCATCATTATTTTAATAAGCTGTCATATTTTTCTTTATTCAGTTTGGTTGTGTCTTTCGGTGCCTTTTTTTATCTCATTGGTTTGCTATACCAAGGTCAAGGATCCATACCAAGTTTCATCATTTTATTGGACAATATGTGTGCTGTGTATTTCTACTCCTTCGCTTTGACTGCGGCAACATGAATTGAAAAATTTGTTACAAAAAGTAATTTCTTACTCATTTATGGATGGGATAAAAATATCTGTCATTGTGACACAATGGGTACATCCGAACTTTAAGACATTTTATGGCCCAGTGTATGCTAAGTTATTTTCCGCTTCGGTTATGGCAAAATAAATTCAAAAAGTTGTTTCAAAAAGTCTTCGGGTAATCTTTTTCTGATGGTATCAAAATTTGTATCATTGAGATGCAGCGGGCACCTAAAAAGTTTGACAACTTTATGAAGTGACATATACACTTAGTATTTCCACTTTTTGTCTGTGATTGTGGAATTATTAATTGAAAAATTCATTACATAAATTCTTCGGCTGCTCATTTATTGATGCGATCAAAATTTTTGTCTGCGAATCGCCATGGGCACATCCAAAATTTCTGAATTTTGTTAGACCCAATGTGCACAATGTTCTTTCACTTTTTTTCTTTAGGTGTGTCATAATAAATTTCAAAAAGTTGTTTCAAGAAGTCTTCAGGTGCTCTTTTTCTGATAGTATCAACATTTGTATCATTGGAATGCAACGGATACCTGCGAATTTTGAAATTTCTGTGAAGCGGCATGTGTGACAAGTTTTTCCACTTTTCGGCTCTGACTGTGGCATATGAATTATAAAATTTGTTACAAAAGTCTTTAGCTGCTCATTTCTGAATAGGATCGAAATTGCTCTTTTAATCCCATTGGATATATTGAAAATTTTTGAATTCTTTTGGGCTTGTAGAGCGCTATGTTTTTTGTTTCCCCTCTTTAGATCTGGTATAATGAATTTAAAAAGTTGTTTCAAAAAGTCTTCGGGTACTCTTTTCCTGATAATATAAAAATGTAGATAATTGGATTGCAGCGGATACCTGCAAACTTTGACAATTTTGTGAAGCGACATGTGTACTCAGTATTTCCACTTCTCATCTCTGATTATGGTATTATGAATTAAAAAAATTGTTACAAAAAGTCATCGGATGTACATTTTTGGATGGGATAAAAATTTCTGGCTTCAGAACGCACCGGATATATCCAAAATTTTTCAATTTTGTTGGACTAAATGGGCGTCATGTTTTTTCACTCTTCCGCATTAATTTTGGCAAAATAAATCGAAAACATTTGTTTCAGAAAGTCTTTGGGTGCTCTTTTTTCTGATAATATCAAAATATGTATCATTGGCATGCAGTGGATGCCTATAAACTTTGAAAATTTTGTGAAGCGACATGTGTGCTAAGTATTTTCCATGTTGGGCTCTGATTTGGCATCATAAATTGAAACATTTTTATTTAAAATTTTCCTTCTATGGTCGCTCTGGTTCTTATGGCATCGAAATTTGCGCGAAGCTAATGCAAGTAATACAACTATCCTCATTCCATTCTCCGAATTTATTAAAATTGCTCATTCAAGTAAAAATCAAATAAAAAGTTATGGGCCGGACAAGTACTCTGTGCGTATACGCTCAACATACGGTGGTGAACGTTCATCAAATTATTACCAATCAAACAAAACTGTGCTATCATGTACGGACATAAAGTAAAGTCTTTTTTTAACATTACAAAAGCACGGGATCTTATGCGAAACTTCCTATTCCTGCATTTGTGTATCGAGTTTTCGACTGGTTTCTGAATATTTTTCGTTGTTTTAGCCATGGCGCAGGCAATGTTGTTTCATTAGGTCATATAAGTAAATACTATTTGGCAACATTAGTCGCGCCATAGCCAAAATAAAAGTAGCTACTCGACTTAGGAGATCCCAGAAGCAATGCACCAACTGCATGCCCTACGTTGCCGGTACGTCCATATTGATATCTTCTCAGTCACCAAATAAATACTTGTCCTAGTACTGATATCATAAATTTTACTGCTGCACGTAACTTAGATGGTGACCTTTTTTCATTTTTTTCTAGACTATTGATACTTCTTACACACCAATTATAAGTGGTATTTTTCTCATCTTGATAACGCTGATTTTTTAATGTTTTGATTCCTGTTTTGTTCTGTGGAAATAAATTTAAAGTAACATTTATTATGAAGTCTGGTTTTTTGGCCGGATATTTCGTGATCTATATGGTTGGTTTCTCTCCGGGATATGAATAAAATTAGTAAACATTAAAAAAAAAAAATTAAGTTGGGTTTTGGATTTCTTGTGATATCATAGGGAAACGAGGGACCACCAATGTGCTCGTCCAGGTTTTTTTCCCCGGGAGGGGATTTTTGCTATTTTCGTTTTATTCAGAGAAAATATAGTCTCGGCGAGCCTTGGGTCAGCAGACGACAGAGCTATCAATGTACTTATCCCGAGACTCTACCGAGTCTCTTGATACTTCTTACATACGAATTATAAGTAGTATTTTTTTCATTTTCATAACGCTAATTTTTTAATGATTCAACTACTGTTTTTTTCTGTGGAAACAAATTCAAGGTAAAATGTATTGTGATTTCGAAATGAAAAAATAGGTAAACACTTTTTAAAATTGCTTTCAGTGGAGTTTTGGACCTTTTGTACGATTTTTTGTGATATCATAGGAAAATGAGAGACCACCAATGTACTTGTCCGGGGTTTTTTCCCCCGGGAGGGGATTTTTGTTATTTGTTTAATGAATCTATAAGTAACCGAGTTCTCATAGTAAGACAGAAATAGTCACAGTAAACTTAAATTCCATCTAACAATAATAATAATATCAAGTATACACGATAATGAATTGAATTATTAGTATAAAATACATAGAATAATATTCATTATTATATGATTAATGGAATAGCAAATATAATTATGGTTTTATATTTTATTATTAATATGTAATAATAATGATTATTTATCATTCATTTATTATCAAATCATTATTTCTAGTTGTTTATAAATATTTGATGTTACAAAAGTAAGCTTTATTGTTTTAAAAAACACGTTTGTTTGTGCATTGAAATAAAAGAGCAGATTCAGATGTTTTGCCCAATCGAAAGAATCCACATCAGTTTTGATATTAAATATCGCAATTTATTTTAATGAGAGCTACTCTGATGAAGACGGACTTGTTCCTCAAAAATTTAACTCAAGTGCATTATTTTCTAACAATCTTGGCGCATTTGACATTTCACGATCCGGTTCTGACCTGACAACATTAGGGCGATAAACTTAAGGCTACCTTGACAATACCCGTCCGGGTTCTCAATAAGTTTCCTCACTGAGGCTTTTTCTTGTAAACTTTGGCTGTGGCGTGGAAGTCCCTAGTAGGGAATCCACATTTCGGCCCTTACGGGCCCCAAATTTATTTCGGGCTACTTTAATAATTTTCCACACTGGGAGTTACTACGGAGAAAACAGGAGCGGTCTTGCGTCCTTCCGGGGATACAGTGGTATAGCTTAACTGAGGTTGGATTCAACGAAGGCAAGAAGAGGGTAGAATGGGAATGAAGAGCGCAGTGAGCGCCTCCGTCACGGTGGATGCAGCTCAGAGATCCTGGGACGTAAAATCCGTCGGCCGTTGCAGAGAAACGGTTACGTAACGAAGAATCCTGCTTGCGAGGGGGAAATTACGAAGAAGAAGGCCGAGACCCTCTGGATCGGGATGGGACGAAATGCAGAAGCAACCGCAGAATTTCCAGTTATGTATATATATGTTATTACGGTGCTTTCTTCCTTCCTCTTTATCTCGTAGGTCAGTCCGCTATGTGAAGAGGTGAAACAGAGTCAAACATATACAAACAGCATACCTTAGTTGTCCGCTCGTAAAGCAACCCCGTATGCCTGGTTGTACGTGCGCCCCCACGTGGTTTGCTTCTCTATGACTCCTTCCTCTGACTCTGTCTCGTTCTCTGGATGCTCTTCTCTTTCTGCTTAAGCGTATCCTTCTCTGTCTCACACACTGTCGGGTCCCCACATCTTTTCAGCACTTTGTACGGCCGTATTTGTTAAACGGGAGGGAATATGCATGAGAAAGCTCGTGTTCTCTCATTCTCGTTAGCACACCCCGCGATAAAGTTATGCTACGATGATCTTAATGGTGGCAAGAGAACTTCACTGTTAAATAACGGACTTAAATATGGATATGCAGCTAGAGCCTCCTGTTATTATAACCGTAATTATAATGATTCCGAGAACCACAAATGGACGAGGCGGACGGTTCGTGCCATGTACAACGACCCACCTTACTACGATTAAATCGCTTTTAATCGTTTTTTTTTGTAATGCACTAAAGAGATTACATTAAGGGATTGAATGTATAGATTTAGTGATTTTAGGGAAACGATTGTCTATGAGTTTTCCAAATCACCATTCTATCGTCAAAAATAGTCAGTGCATACACGTCAAGTGTAGCATAAATGTAAGCGGAAAATACAACAAAAAAAGGGCGATAGGGAAAATGTTGGTATATATATAGCCTCATTTTCAGTTGGGTATAACATACAGGCTTCATGTATGCATATACGTAGGACATATGGTGGTTGGCACGCTGCTTGGCCCCTATGGAAAGACTTGTACACTACGCTTACTACGACAGGATCTTAGCAGTAGAGCTGTCGGGGTTCTTTCTCTAATGCTTATAGCCTGTAGCTGAACTAGCACGACCCCCCAAGAGTCCTCATGAGTTTTCAATGAGATTAGCGGTCCATCTGTGCCAAGGTCCGACCCCATCGTCATCATCGATCATGGACAAAGCTAGTCAACCTGCTCACTGCCCATGGACTCTCCATGACGTCTGTCTATGTGTTTAGTTTTTTATTTTTTTTCTCTACCTCATTCTCCCTTCCCATTTACCATAGTACGTATGGTGCACCCTATATACGTGCACTTGCTGATAGAGCGATTCGTGATACAGATTCTGCTGATGGTGCCCATAGTTGGTCGATCATACGTGCATGTACACACACACACACACACACACACACACACACACACACGCGCGCGCGCGCGCGCGCGCGCGCACGCACACGCACACGCACACGCACACGCACACGTATAGGCCATACCCGCAACTCTGTGTATACGCATACAGGCATGTAGCATCAATCAGGTCTTTTTCAACCCTCCATATCATATGGTCGCATTTAAAGACGCCATTGACCGCAAAGCTTTGTTGCATGAATGCTATTTGAAAGTAGTTATATTTCATATGATGGGAAGTAGAGATTTTCCCATTTTCACGAGGTGATTATGACGAAATCGCTTTATGACTTCTATCAACATTGATTAAACCTACTTCGCTCATGGCTTCATTTGAAACATGTAATTTTAATGGAGTGATTGTTCTTCTATTATATCCTTGAATTAGTTTTACGTGAGAAATTTGTAATGATTTAATTCTTGATCCTTATTTGATCCTTTCGAAAAATGCCATAAACCATTTTCGGGCAGTATACTTATCATGGTATTGATTTTATAAAAAGATCAATAATTTTGTTGTAAATAAGAATATTGATAGAGCCTAAACGAAAAGTCAGCCAGAGATTTCCTAAATAAAAAATCTCAGCCACATTGAGCGGGAACAACATATGATTTTGAAGTTCCCCTCACAAATCATATGGATCTTCTGTGCCAGTGTGGTACCAAGTTCTAGTTTTTGTGCTCCCCCCCATCTCCGTCCAGGGGCTATGGATTTCGGTGCATGATACCTTATGTGGAGGCTGCCTAGCGCATATGCTGCGACAATGTCGCTAACGAACTGCCTTGGGCTTACGAGATGCTAAACTGCGGTTTCAGAGCTTTTCGTTCCCTCCGATCTATCCAATGAAAGTAAATGACCATAGCGTGATCGTTGTTACGAGTAAATGGGTAATCATGGATCGAAACGATGACACTATAATATCATGAGTTTCCCTGCTCGAACGATTATGCGCGAGAATCTATAAACACACATATTAAAAGAAAAAAAAATACACGGTACAGTAACCACAGAAAATTTTCGTGAATAATTCAGTGAACATTTTTAATTGATTGTTAACCCTTCCTTGACACACCAGATCATTTTGACCCCGACTAATTTTTCGGCGTCAAATATCCTTATGCTCGGAAATTGTTTCGAGGACTGCCAACGTAATCGATCGTTAGTTTGAACCTTCATCTATACACATGCACAGCTCCGTAGTGAAATACCGATTAGTCTGCGTTGACCCAGTATGTCAATAGAGTGGCCAAATTTACGTGTGTTAAGGAAGGGTCAGAATAGAACACATGATTTCAAATAGCAATATGATGAAAGCAGTCACAAGAAAAGTTTTCCATGGAAGAGTAGTATCATTACTCAAAAGCTTACTAATGCACAATACTCTCAACTTTTTTAACATAAAATTATTCGTTCGACACCATGATGTTCTTTCAAATGTTTTAATGGTGTACGTGAATATAAAAGTGTGAGGGGATGGACTGAAAGAAACTTTGCAGAAGTATTCCTAAATACTTTCGCCGAGATGAAATGAGAAAGGACATGAACAGCAAGATTTCCCATACGCACCATGCGAAATGGTGTGGACCCTCCGCTTTTTTTCGAACCTGCGATACTAAACGAGTTACGTATTATATGCTCATGACCCGAGTCGCGCCGCGTACATGCTACATCAGATATTAAATCCCCCTTGCCCCTTCCTGGTGCCCCAACCCCTCTTCACTGCCAGGTTGTATTTCTGGTTGAGCCATCTGGCGGGCTATTATACCAGTATTTTAATTTAATTAACTCCAGCAGTATATACTACGGGGCGCCAATCCGATCGATATTATCAGCGTTTCATCGGGATTAAGCTTGTACGTACGGAAGGGATTCATTCTAGCACACACCATTCGAATCTGCCGTTTAATTAGGATTTCACGCGGTCGTCCGAGAGAAACAGATTTTCGTGAAAATGGATATTTGAACCAACACGAAGTATCAGGCGCAAAATACACGCATTCGTATATCATAAGAATGGTCTGTCATTTACAACATGAACATGTTTAAAGTAATAAGGTCGCTATATTGACAGAAATTTAACGCTAGGTTAGTTCATTTAACGGCAGAAACCAGTTTAGGAGGCCGAAATTTTGGTGTTTTTCGTGCATTTTTTTTACAGGAAAGGAATAATAAGAATTTGTTTAAACTTGGAAGATATTTTATTCATGTTTTGAAGTACACTTTGTAATTTTTTCAAGTGATTTCCGCCGCAAGTAGTGGATTTAGAAGCTGCTGTCCATGGGCGATCGCCATCCGATTTTTTGCTGGTGGGCATTCCTGAAGTCACAATTTTTATCTGTAATCACTACAATTTTTCTTTTTCGTTAACAACATATTTCTTAAGAATATGAACCTAATTGTGATCAACAAAGTTGAAAATTGCATGTTTTTGAGGTGTTTGAACACAATGTCATGTTTTTATACCATGTTTTTTCACTTTTTTGCATTAAAAAAAATATTTTTAATAATAATATCATCCCAGAGTTAGGTTCATATAGATTGTAGTTGAACAAAGAATATTCACACAAATTTTCAGAACGATTGGTCAATAACTTTTTGAGCTAGAATGCCCACCAGTTGAAAAGAAGTCGTCCATGGACAGCAGCTTCTAACTCCACTATTTCCGGCGGAAATTACTTGAAAAAATTACAAAGTGTACTTCAAAATATGAATAAAATATCCTCCAAGTTTAAACAAATTCTGATTATTCCTTCCCTGTTAAAAAAAAATCACGAAAAACACCAAAATTTCGGCCTCCTAAACTGGTTTCTCCCGTTAATTGAAGAGATGTCACAGTTCCAAAGAAAGTATAACAAATTAATAGGATATTTGAAAAAAAAGTTGTAATTTATAACTCTTTCAGCTTGCTTTATCTGTTAACCTATGAATTCTTAAAAGCTGCCCTAGAATATTTCACTTTTTGGTAGATCATTCGTTCTAGCGCAATGGACCTCCTGTTTCTTCTATACATAATGTGTTCCTGACGCTGATGCGGGATCGCCATACTACTATCTATATATTTACGAAGTATTTGTGGCAGTGCGAACATAGCTCTTTGTCATAGCCGAATGATTTTGGTACGATGAGCTTGAGGCGGGGACCTGTGTGCCCCCTGGAGTAACAAGAGATGAATGAGATATGTAGAGAATGAGAGTGACAAAGACATGAGAAGAAAGATGAAACGATAGAATATAGTTTGGAATATTGGTCATGTAGTCATATTGGTAGTCGAGTAGCCGAAAGAGCGAGAGAGAGGGAAAGAAAGAGAGCAGTGCCAGTGCGTCGCCGCATTGTCATACTAAGTCATTGTGCGACCCGGTGGTACCCTCATGTCCACATACTGTGCTCCACTGCACTTCCCCTTTTCTCGTGCATCTGTCATCAATCAGCGAGCCACGAAAATTGGATATACGCTTACCATATCGACGAAGAATTATTGGCCTGGCCCTTGAATCCCTGACGTACTCGATATAACGTTGAGAGACAATGGAAAGAAAGAGAAGGACATTCACTTCTAGTCTCATCAGGAAAGAACAGATTGCTCGCTGGGAGAAATACGTTTCGCAAAATCTAATCAAGATCCCATACTCTGAAAATAGATTCATTGTCTAGATAGAAATAGCATTGTTTTTGCGAGGTCGGTTAATTAAAATCTATATACAAATTTGTTGCAAAAAGGAGGAACATATAAACCATAGATTTCACTTGATAAGTAACGCATGCACTATAAATAGTAATTGGAGTAAACTTCCATTATCTATTAAGGAAGATGGAGCGGTCCAGTTGAGTCAAATGACGGTTTACGAAAATTTTTTTTATGAAGCTTCGAAAAAATGTATATGAGGCATAGATGTATTCTTAAGATGATATTGTTTCACAAAATATATAGTTTGAATGCAAAATTATTCATTTTCATATAATTATTACCTGAAAATTAAATGCGTGTGTGTCACTACCAACTTGAGAAAGTACAAGATTGACGATTAATGAAATCGAAGAATTGCGTCTGTGAATTTTTTACGAGTCATAGAATGAAACTTCGAGTCCAACTATTATTTTTGTTTATGTTCATATAAACCACGGGATAATCTATTACCGCCAGTAATTAATGTTAAATGATATCAGATCGCTGCAACGTCAAGCATTCAGGTTGGCAGCAACGCTCGCTTCACACCATGCAACGCGTCAAACGACGTGAGCTCAATGTAAATATTGCTGAGAGTGTATGCGTGCGGCGTTGCCACAACAATTTACTTGCTAGTCAGAATACGTGATTTTCGTTCAAATCTTGATTATTTAATATGGAATATATCTGGTATTTCATGGGCAACTTATTTTTTTTGTATCTTCACAAAGGTGCAATTTACGTATATTCGCTATTTGCAAACGTTTATCTTGGTATTATATTATCAAAAAATAACATTATTCGTATATGTCAACACCTTGACCATCTAACTCCATGCAAAATCACACATGACATTATTTTATATCTCCGGTGTTTGGTGGTAAAAAAATTTGAAAAAATTCGCAAAGACGCAGTATGAGCTACAGAATAACATAATTTTTTCAACAACAAATCTTGGATTGTGAGCAACACTCCAACCTCCTTAAGACATCTCATTTGGAAAATTCTTAAATATCGAAAAAGCGCAAAAGTCATTGACTTTTGTACTTTTTATTGTTCTGGATCTTGTAGTACGAAATTAATTTTGTTTCCAGTGTTGGCAAAGGTAGAATCAAATACATAATCGAGCGAGTATTTCTCCGTGTGTTCCATATTTCCAACGACACCCCTAAGAGCCAGTGCGGCAACTATGGACAAAAACATTGCCACCGGGTAGTGGTCCGGGTATATATATAACGGTGAGGAAGAAAGAGTCAGATGCAGGGAACACAAGAGTAACAAGGGTCGAACGAATATAAGCAGAGGGGTAGCCGAAAGAATAGGCGCACTTAACTCGGGTCTGCTTAAACAGTTGTTTGATCGGCATTATGCATTAGCATGTGGCTGGTGCCACCGCTTATTAGTGGCACAGTTAGAGGGTGCAGCCGGTGGTTAACGCAAAGAGCTGTTACATCTCGTCCTCTACATTTAGCTTATTCTTCCTTTTTCGTCGTTGTCACTCTCTACACGCTCGTAAACTTTTCTCCCTCGTCGCAAACTCATCCAACATCCTTCAACCATCAGAATCCGTTGAATCTCGAGTTTACTCATAGAATACAAGAGAGTAAAGAGGATTTGGCTAGATTTTGTGAACACGTTGCGAAGAGAAATGTGCACTATATAAAATTAACGTTATAAGCCCACTGTCCGCGTTACTTTTTGAGAACAAATCGAAAAGAGAGGTTGGGTAGACAAAAGAATACATGATTAAATTACGAATTCGAATGTGAGTTATAGATTATATGAATGTGTAGTTTTGGTACTTAAGCCTTGTAAATGCAAATAGAAATATCAATTTTTAGTCGAAAACCGAATTTGGTTAATTTTTTATTATTTGAATCATTATTTATATCAATTAATTTTTGGAGTCTCGATATAACAAAAAAACCGATACATCATTCTTCTAGACACAAAATGATATGCATGCAATTATACTTCGTGTTCTTGTTCAGGAAAAAGCATTAGAACATTGTTGGAAATGCTCTCGTGTTGGCGAGACTATAGGAGAGATCTCGCTTTCGTTTAGGTATAATATTCCGGATATGAAATCGCTTTTAAATCGGCTTAGCGTTAACTACTGGCACTTTAAGCTGCCCGGTGAAATGATTATCAGGACTACCCACTCCGTAGTACCGCCACGTGCGCACACGGTAACCAATGTCGGTTTTGCTATGTTTCTATACAATGATGCGTGTATGTATATGAATGTGTGTATATATACAAAGTAAAGCTATAGGTAATGGTACAGCAACGAAGGAAGAGAGAGTGAGAGGGACAGAAAAGGAAAGCTCTGTTACTCATGGTTTCACGCTAGCTGTTATCACCCGTTGATTAATTGTTATGCAATATGACGTCACGCCGTCCCGGATTAGAATTCGGTAGGGAGTGAACCTACCCCTTGATTCACCTCTTCATCGTCGTATGCGCTTTCGTAGGACGTGATCGGGGTCAGCGTTGGAACGTGAGCTCCGGGGGCCCAAATACGTTGAATGTTGTAGAGGGCCTCAGTCTATTTATATGTTCACGTATATATCACTATAGATACGTAGGGTGTCGCCCGCGTGAAGTTTCTGGCTAATCCATGAATTTGCCATGCCTCTAACATAGGAGCCTGATGAATATTGATACCGCGGAACAGCGACCGGTCTATGCTTCGCTCTGCTCATCTCACTACACTACGTTGCCCTGCTTTACTACATGAGAGTTATGATTTGCTCAGAAAATAGCTCTCGTGTGCTTTGGTGAGAAATGCAAGGTGTCGTTTCTCTTGAATCTCAAGCGGGCATGCACTCGGCGATAAGTTCGTCACATGAAATAAAAGATCTTAAGTCGACATCAACGAACCCTTCGGTTGTTGCAATTGATTATTTAACACCATGCAATAGAACAAAGATATTTTTGAATGTTTGAGAGACAATCGAGTAATGTGGTGCACCACATTTTGATTTTGGTTTAGCCCATATTTGCGAAGACATATTTTAAGTATCATTAACTTGTAATTGAAGTCTTAAACAACACCACAAAAAAGCACTATGATTGAATCGCTGCTCTTTTTATCTAATTCTAAATATTTGCGTGAAAACTTGTTTTATCATTTCGTTATCATTATTGTTGATGGGATAAAATTTTTCGAAATTTTTTTCGAGAAAACTACTAAAAAATAAAAAATAGTGTTTTATTGTTTCCAATGTTTCAATTTTTAAGAAAATTACAGAACTTTGAAAGTTGAACAAAACATCGTTCTCCGCCGGGATCCTTCCAGACGAAACGAAGTTTGCCCCACCTTGATATTTCAATCGACATAAAAAAAAGTAATAATAACTTAACATATTGACTAATAAAGAAAGAACTCAGGACACCTGGTTTATTGATCGGCCAATAATTTTTTACTTTAATTACAGTGTATTTTGGCGTTATGAGCGCTGAGGACACAGCAATAGTGATTAATATAAATTACGATATATGTGTTTAGTTGAAAACATATCTATGTACAGAGCTTTATCTTTCTGATAAGAATGAGTAAGAATAAAGGGTGAAAGACTGCTACATACTTCATCCGAGAAGAATAATGGTCGAGAACAGAAGAGGCTGCAAGAAAGCTGTAGACTTTTACCTATTATAAAATGTATACTTGAGGGCATACTATTATTATGATTCTGTGAAATATAAAAGAAGCGAAATAAATCGTGTCTTGCCAAGATTGTATGGTGTGTGCCGGTAGGGGGTTCACATTATATTATAAGCGCGTAAAAGCGATGAAACACGTCGGCCCTTCTTCTTGGTCGGCCATTACGTCTTCTGAACGACGAGAGATATGAAGGAAGTCCCGTGAGCCAAAGCGAGAGCTGTAGAGGCCCCAGCAAGCGTTCAGTTACGCCACCACTACCATCGGGCACAACCCCTTTATCGTGGGGGAAGCTCACGGAGCAAGAGAGTAATGCGCGGAAATCAAGGGTTAATTCCTCGACGCCGTAAACCATTTTATCTGTTCCGCGGTTCCGACTTAGGCGCTCTTGCTCTCTTTTTCTCTCCCTTTTTCTATTCTCTTGCCATTGTATAAGCGGATCGTTCTCTTGTTCCAAATATAATACCAAAAGGGGTGAAGTGGCAAATATTAAATATGGTGTGTACTCTGTGCTGTTTATTGGGACGAAGAAACAGTTTCCGTAAAACTACCATACTTGTACACGTAACTTATCGAAGAGGTATATCTGTGTATAGGGTCTACAATCTGCGGAATATTAAATGTCTCTGATGCCGAACTTTCGATTAATCTGAGCCTTGAGCAATAAATGAGATCCAAAATTCTAGGAGTGGCTCATGTATTTATTTCACTGTCCGAGGTCCGTAACGTCCTTTCAGTTTTTCCCCTTTTCACCCCTGTGAATTAGATGTTTAGACGAAGTCAGACTTTATGTATACAAACCCATGTATCAGCAACGGGCAGTTGTACCATAAATTGAAGAAACTCTTGAGTAATATAGAAAATTCATGTCTTCATGCACCCGAGCACTCCAAACCACAATTTCCAGAAGTCAGGTCTGATAGAAAAAGAAGAAGAATAAAAATCGGTAAAGTGAATTGACGCGCCGGACAAGTCGCTATTCAACACCTGGCTCTTCCTACTGCGCGGGAGCACTAAAGATCTTATCGCGAAAATTGGATTCCATTTCCCGGGGTGACCGCTGAAACGTATAAGCAGCTCATAAAATATATATTTTTTAGACCCTTCCTACGTACGCTCTCTTGCACGCGTTGAAAGCTCACAGGATTAGTTTTATGGGTAGATAAGGATCCCGGTCCCGTGAAAACCGACCACGCAGTTCAAACCGAAGCTGTGCTTTTTTTCTTGATTCTCTCTTCCTCGTTTCTCAGATTGAGAAATAATCAATAATTGAGATGACCGGAAGCGTCACAACTCAAATGACATTGCCGATGACCGGAAACGTACACAACTCAAATGACTTTACCGTAATTAACCTTCCACTCGCTCAGTCTCCTGTCACCGTCGAGACACCTCGTTTTACTTTCCTTAACTCACGCACAAATGTACCCAGATCATACGTTTACCACTACATCACACTAGTTCAACTATATGCCTTCATATTTGTGTGTACTTTTTTCCACAGCGAGATTTAAAGCAACTTCCATAATGTCAAGTCTCTTTTGGGGAAGTGCAAAATTCTCTTCATGGTATGAATAGCATTTTGGATCGAAACAAACTGAAAATCCATTTTTAAAATAGAAGCTTCTTTTTGAGCAGAGAATTTGAAAATGTTTTCTTGAGTACTGCGAAACAAAGATTGTGAACATGCAACCGATATATATATATTTGAAAAAGAATAATCGTCAAACAATTGAATATATTGTTTATGTTATACAAGAGTCTTTTATCTTCACTATTAAACGGACTAAAGCGTTTTTTATTTGGTACTCTTTTCCGCAGTAAATAGAAAACTGTTTCATCTTCTTCTTCTTTATGTTCGGGAGCGAAACTGCACTGTCGTGAAACTAAGAGAGTTGCCCTCGATAGAAATATCGCTTGAAATCCCTCCGAAAGCCATTTTTCGGTGGCAATGGGTCAATTCGGGTCGGTGGAATTGCCTTATTGACGGGTGAAGTGGCTGGCTGGTAGGTCGACTTGTTCGAAAAAGCCGGAGGGCGACTTTAGGCGCGACTCAGATGGAACGCAAAATCGAGTTAGGATGACGGGAAAGACGTCGACACCAGAGGCTGGTAAACGGTCTTCTTGCGAAGAGACACTTTCGAGACTTTGTTACATATTTGATATACACTGCCGGCCAAAAGTTGTACACCGATCGAATTTTCCACCCAGACAAAAAGTTAGATATCTCGGTTGGAAAAAATCATAAGCCAGTTCAATAAACGGTGTTTTGAAGTGGACAATTCCGGCTTCATTTTAATTTTTTTAGAATTTATATGATGTTTTTTGCGCCTAGTACACAATTTTGAAGATGACTGCTTTCTTGCAATTTTCTCGCTCCGTAAAATTGGCTACCTGGCTTTTGATAAATGGTAAAATTACTTTTTCGGTTCCAAACTGTCTTTTAAAAAACAGATATCCGCAAGATTTTGCCCAACCGATTGCGTGTCCTTTTTTTATAAGATGATTTCTAAGATACAACTTTCTGCTATTTCAATTTTTACTTAAATTACCTATTTTAATAAAAAAATTTGAGCCGGACAAGTACTCTGTGCGTATCCGCTTTGACAGTATACTATATTATACTTTACAAGCGTGGAATAATGTGTCATGTTATAAGACTAGATGATTGGAATGCATAATAACATTTTTTGGAATTTACATAAAATATTACAAAGCTCTACATACTTGGCCATATATGCTGTAGTGGATTTCTATTTATTTAGTAACTTTTTGTAAAGTTTGAACTTCATTTATTGCGAGGATTGAATTGTCGTTGTTTTACTCAATTCAAATTTACTTGATATTTTTGTTTGGGGGTTTCGAAATTTTTTGACGGCTTCATAATTTTTGAGAGGATTTTGCATTTATTCGGAACTTTTTGCAGGCTTAAACACTTTGGAGTGAATCAAATAAATGCGATTATTTTTCTCGAGGCCTACAAAAATGTACTTGTCGCAACTTTTTTACAGCACTGATGCGTGCTGTTTTTTTTCAGCGTTTATTTGCCTACTTTCTGTAAAGTATTAAAAGCTTGTTATTTAACCATATCTAAATAGCAGTGGAAAGTACAGCATTTTTTTAGCCGCGAAAATTTGAAAAAGTTATGGGCCAAGTACTTTTTGCGTTTTCACTCAACATACGATGGTAAAGTTTTTTTCCCATTATTACCGACCAAAGTATACTTTAGAATTGTGGGCAAATTTGTATTGTTATCGAAAGATACCGTAGTAGTTTCGCCACAGCCGATTTCTATATAATTATTATAAATGAGGAGGTCACATTCAGGACAATATTATGTGATTACGCGCAAAATTTTAAATAAAAGGATTCACCCGTTTCAGATTCGATAGATCTCTTATATAAAATTGTACAGTTCTACCTGCATTTTTTATGGGACGAATTTGAAAATGTTACATTACACACCATATATCTGCAATTTTTCTGCAGATATTTTTTAGAATATTATTATGTATAACAACAACCGTATGTGGACGTTTGTGAAAAAAACTAGAATTTTGATCGTTTAGTTATGGGGATTTAGTAATAAAAGATACGTGCTATGTGTATTGAAGTGATTATCTCTAAAAGTCTAAACTTTATGTTCGGCATTCTTTCCGATACTTTATATGTTTTTATATTTCTTTAAGATATAAGAACTAATATTATCAGATTATGCCGCAAATTATATCCCAGCTTCCCTAGATTGACCATAGATAGAGCTAACTTTTGAACGAGATTGTCGCGATATTACAACATTAATTGAAATTTTGGAATGTATTTCAACATTTTTTGAAGATTTTATAAAACACAAGAAATCTCTCCGTGTTTGATCATATATATGCTTCATAAGATTTCAATTTGATTAGTATCTTTTCGTCAAGTCCCAAATTGAGTGTTTGTAAAAATTAAATTGTCACCTTTTCTTGCAGTTTGAATTTAGTTGGTAATTTCTGAAAGACGGAAGTAGCTCTTATAAATTTTTGTGAGGAGGTAAGTGAATGATACAATTATTACGAGAATGCTATACGCTCTATGAAAATATACTCGTTTCAATAATTCAATGCAAGTTCACTGTTTTTTTGGGTGATTTGTCTACTTTTGCAAAATATTTACATTATTTAGTTTAAACACTTCCTAATAAATTTCCACACAGGTTTCATAATCAGTTATCTGTAACATGCAATTTATAAAACCTTTTCTGCAAATCTGGTGGGATATTTTTGGTAAGCTGGATCGCGTGTTACAAGAAATTACATGAATTTCTTCGAAGAGCTTATCCATGAGCTAGTAATAGATAATTATACAGTCTTGCTACAATAGTTGTGTATTTTTCAACTCGCCAAAATCGATTAAGTATTACACAATATTTTTACTCTTTATCTAGATTGTGCTCATGCGAGACTATCTGATAGAGTTGAATGTATTTCTTATAAATGCAATGAGGAATTTTTGACGATCGGAACTATAAAATAGAGTGCACGCGCTCGTACAGACAGGTGTAAACATACTTATTTTGAATGGATTTTGTGAGACATGGCAGAACCAACGAATTACTTTTTTATTAGTTTGAAGAGCGTCATTATGTTAAATTGTACTTTCTTTTAATTTGTGATGAACTGTAAAATGATTAGTTTAATCCTAGAACTCATGACTGCGGTCGATTTCAACCTCACGCAAATTTTGAACAGATCTCTTAAATTGATGAGTGATATTTTTGACTCAGGACCTATACTATAATGTAGTTGAAACCTTTAAATATGTAACTGCGGCGTTAGCACCTTTAATTATTCACCCATAGTAACCATGAAAAATTAAAAAGATTGTTTGGGGTCGATATCAACCCCACTCGTGAGTTGCCGTGTGCGTTTTGTCCAGATAAGCTAGTTTGTTATTTCTTGCTTAAATGGATATATTACTCTAATATTGCGTAATCTGAATGCAAATAGTCATATACATGATTCATTGTTAATTTATGATTTTTTTTTAAATATTTGGATGAAGATGGGTCAAGATACTTATATCGATTGCAAAAAGAAATGAAGATATTTATTGATTATGGTTTACAAAGATAGTATAACTCGCGGAACCTGCTATCGGGCATCCGGCTTGCATACCCTGTTTTGCAGGAAGTAGGAAATGGGAACAAAATTTTGCGACTGACCGATTTCGGGAACAATACAAGAGTGGGGAGATTTTCTGCTTACTTTACACGATATACAAGCGCACGTATTAACAAGAAAATATAAACTTATATGCCATTTTCTCTAGCAATTTTTAAGCTATTTTCCATTATTTTTAGAACAAAAAATAGCTCGAAAATAAAATTGGCAGTTTCCTGTACCGATTGTACGGCACACGAATAGCAGGTAATAATTTTTCATTGTTGTTCAATTTTCCAGTTTCTCGTCTATTCGACATTTGTCATAGCGAAAATAATAAAACTTAATTGAAAACAATTTTTTATGACTTTTGCAGTTGTTCAGATTTTGAAACTCTTCACTTTTCATAGCACCAAATAATCAACTTTTTTCGAACGAAAAGGAGTGGATATTTTTTCCGATAGACAGATATGTTTTCTCTGAAACCGCGTTTGATTTCTTTGAATCAGTTAATTAGAAGAAAAATGCACATTTTTATTTGAAAAATGTGGTTTTGGCCGTGTTTTTCCATTTTTTAATAATTTAATGATTTTTTTATCTACTAAACTTGCATGAAATTGAATTCTTTACATGTAATTCTCTTCCTGATTGAAAAACGAAGAGATTCGTCTAGTATTAAGCATCTTTATCTCTGGAAGAACGATTGTGTGATCACAAGAAATTGTGGCGTCGTTAGTGACCACAGTCATAAGTTAGAACGTAAAAAAATAGGTTCTAGGGTTAATGTTTAACAAAAAATCATGTTTCACAGCGAAAAAGTTTTGCATTTTCTAATACGTTTACTTATTAACACGTTGTTGATTTTGTTATTATTTCGTTTTAGTATATTTTATGCAAAGGACGTATGTCCAAACGTAAACAAATGCAACGAACGCCTTTCTGACTCCAAGAAACGAAACATTCGATTTCAATGCACAAAATTACCATATCTCGACATTGGGTGGACGAATCGACTTACAATAAAGACCACTGAAAAGATAAAATAAAAAAATGGTCTTCCACTTTCAGATTTTTTACTCAACCCGTTTCTCCGTAAGAGCGGTTTGAAAAAGAAGGGAAGCCTGAAAACCGTCATATTCTAGTATATAAGAGTGCAGCGGGGCTCGCGCTAGTTTTTTTTTAAATACTTGGTGTAGAGCCGCTGCCGCGGCTATGATCGATACAAAAAAACACATAAAAGAATTATAATAGTAACAGGCTGTGTCAAATTACTGAAAATGTTATATTTGATTTTAAATATTGATTTGAAATGTTTACTTGATAAGGTTATCCCAGGATCGCACTGAGTTCGATATTCATCAAACCCATAAAAAACCATCAAGAAAATCGAAAGATACATGCGTTGCGAAAAAATCATCTCGCTTAAAATTGAACAAAACTGATTGAAGTAATCTTTTTATTAATTTGATGCATATTTCCTTTTATAAACGAAATTACTTTTGAAATCGAAAATTTTGACCCTTTCGTACATTTGGTTTACTCGATTCAAGGAGTTATAAATCAATTTTAAGAAAAAGATCGGGTAAGGTTTCGAAAGTTTATCTTCGACGAACGTGTTGAGATAGATTTTTTTCAAACATCGAATAAGTTGCTGTCAATGACCATTAAAGAGGAATCAATACAAATTGGCTGTGCGTTTGGCATGAAGTGCTCCATATGTATATATGCAAAATTTACTGCATATACTCGTAGCTGATACTCGTAGTTGGTACGTTTGGAGTAGTCTAAATATACTGACAGTACTACCAATTTTATAGGCCAAATGTAACTATTTCGTAAAAACAAGAACAATTCATGTAGAATTCTAATTTGAAATTTAAAATGTAGGGTTAGATCACGATCCTTGCTGTGCAGAGATCGCGATAGCTATCGTCATATCTTTGTATTTTCGACCTTTTCGAAAATGTACTTGTCTCGATTCGCTACCGCGAATCTAAATATGTCCAAGGAGTAAAAAGTTGTATTTCGTTCTTGTGAATTCACTGGGATTCCTTTCGATTTTTCTTATAGCTATTCCTAATTGAAATTCACTGATTTGTCTCATCAGTTTATTGATATAACTCTACCACCTAGTTTTATACATAGTTTTCAAGAAAATATCAAGGAAAGAAACAGATTGAACTTAAGATATTGAATACATTAGAATTTTTTCAGAATGTTCATACAAATTTTATTTGATAATTATTTTTGACTGAAAATCGTCGAATTTTGCTTTTGCATAGAATTTATCTCAAAATCCCATGCTCCTGAGTACACCTAATTTTTTTAAGATTTTTTAATAATCATTTTACTTTTTATTGAACAAAAATATTAACTCTTGGCTAAGTGATCAAAAAAAAAAAAATAATTAAAATTAAAATGCAAAATAATTATTTAAAAATCTCAAAAAAGTCAAGTCCATTCAGGAGCATGGGATTTTGAAAAAAAATTTATGCGAAAGCAAAATTCGACGATTTTCAATCAAAAATAATTATTAAAAGCTATTTATATATCGAAATTCTAAAAAATGCTAATATATTTAAAATTTGAAAATAAATCTTTCTCTTCACTTGATTTTTTCTTGAAAATCTCATAGTTCCCGAGTTATATCAATAAATTGATAAGACAAATCAGCAAATGTCGATCAAGAATAGCTATAAAAAAAAAAATTCTAAAAAATATCTTAAAAAATTCAACTGAACTCGAAAAGATGAAATGCAACTTTTTACTTCTTGGACATATTATTCTAAACACCATTGTTCTTGAGCTGCGCCGCATTTTTCGAAACTTGTATTATTTTACAAAAACTTAAAGATCTCTGCAAAAACAAATCGCAAATTTTTTTTTCCAAAAACCAAATTACAGCTCCAAATCTCCTTTTTGATATTCTTTAACGAAAAAGTCATTTTATCATTTGTCAGAAGCCAGGCAGCCAATTTTACGGAGTGAGAAAATTGCGAAAAAACCTTTTTTTCTAGACTATTAATACTTCTTACATACCAATTATAAGTAGTATTTTTCTCATCTTCATTACGTTAATTTTATAATGATTTAACTACTGTTTTTTTTCTGTGGAAACAAATTCAAGGTAAAATTTATTGTGATTTCGGATTGAAAAAATAGGTATATAATTTTTAAAACTGCATTCAGTGGAGTTTTGGATCTTTTGTAGGATTTTTCGTGATATCATAGGGAAACGAGGGACCACCAATGTACTTTTCCGGGTTTTTTTCCCCCGGGAGGGGATTTTTGCTATTTTAATGATTTTCGTAATATTACTATAGTCTCATAGCAGGCCGTACATAATTTCGGACGTTGAATGTTTAGTCGCCGAGGCTAAATATATCATGGGTCAGAGAGGCTGACCAAAAGTAAAGGAAATTGTGACATGAATTGTTATAAACCACTCATGCGCGAAAACTAAATTTTTCTTCAATTTGGTGTACGGCTGATGTCTGGTTGAGAATAAGGAAGAACGTGAATCCTGACTTTAATTTAAATGAAGCAAATAAAAAAATTCATTCGAATATCGAAAATAAAAGTTAATGATTATTCAATTTGTCGTACGTTAACAAATTCTCCTACTTAATTGGCACAAGTCTAATGCCCTATTCTATATGGTCCGACTTCCAGTGCAATACTGGGGTATTCCAAATAGAATAGAGTCCTAGCCACGAACTCGAGCAAAATTTACGATGGAGCGATGCTCAATAAAAATACTGGGTTTGCTCAAAAATTGTTGTAAAAGTGAGTGCATATGAGCTCTGCACTTCCTCAAACACTGCTAAACGGCGAGAGAAGAAGTACCCTTTCCCCCTCATTGCATGGCGTGATGATCGGTAGGGAGTTTTCAGTAGAGAGGGTGACTGCCCTGGTCAAGTTAAAAATTTGGCGAAATATTCTCCTTTCGATTTTGGTGTTATCGCTAATATTATGAGAATGAAAGAATGGTACGCCTTCTTCGCAATTATCTGCATATCAGAAGTACGACTAGGTAGATATTTGGTTTCTGCGTGACCCTAGTGCGAGTGAGAAGGATATAGTGAGGTCGGCTATCGTAGCTGCTATCGTGGTGACGTACGAAGGAGGCAGTTTCTTAGCTCGCAAGAGGATATAACCTAGCCACGAGGGAGGAGCATATAGCGCGCCTACTTGAGCGGTTAACTGCCCGTCCTGCGTAGTGAAAGCTTTGGAGCAAAATTTTGAGAATACCTCTAGGGACGTATGTTCGTTTGTGACTATCGCCGAGTCAGCGTCCCGCTGCAATACACATATATTTTATACAGGAAAATATGAATACGTATGAATATCATGTGCCCATTTTCATATTTCCAGGCTTGTTGGTTATAAAGCCTTGAGGAATCAATTGTACTCTACAGATACCAACATTTTCACGTTTTACGGGTAGGGTTTTTTCCCCAACATTTCTTTCAAATACGTAAGTTTAATTTCATTTTATGTGTATCTCAATGGCAATAATTTTTCAATAGATCCAGTAATTTTTAGCAGTCGACGATTTAATTGGCGTTTGGAAAATTGGCATTGAACCAAAGTAATACAAAAATACAAAAATAGTAAGAGAGGCAGTGGCACAGTGGTAACGTACGCAGCTCACGACTCGTGAGTCCGGGGATTTGATTTCCGGCGACACCAATGGAGTTTTCCTACGTGTTTTTTCTGCGTTCTGGGTGGTTCGGAACCCATTAAGTTCGGAACCCATTAAGGTTCGAAACCCATAAAAAAATGGTCAAATTCCAAATTTTTTTTCTGAGAAACGGTTGGTGAAAAAGAAACGATTTTTTTTTAAACACAAACGTACATATATTGAGAGCCTTAAAAAAATCACCAAAAAATACAGAAAAACAACAAAAATATGGCCACCGGCAGATGATGAAATTTGTTTCGCGACGTTTGACGGTGAACACTCCAGCTTAAACGGTCCATCTGAAATATAAAAACCAAACAAGTTATTCAAGCTAACAATAAATACGAGTCGTTGATGTTCGTCGATTTTTAAAATCATTTTTTTTAACAAAGTGGCGACGAATTGAAACTCGAGCATACAAAATCTGTGAAAAAATCGTTATTTTTACGTAACTATTAAAAAATAAAGAGCGATTTTAAATAAGTGAGATCGTCAACGACCTTTAAATATTTCTCATCGTATCTACTGTAAATTTGGAAATAATCCATTAAGTGGTTCTCGAGATATCATGCCCACCGATTTTGGAAACAGTGTTTCGAGAAAAACGCGTTTAAAGTTTGAAGTATGGCGCTGCTCCGCTCGCCCGGCCGACTGTTAGAAGCTGTAGCTCATTCAATTTTAGGAACATTTCAATGAAATTATCAGAGAATCTATCGAATAAAAATATTTTTGGAAAATGCAATTTTTTACCCATTTAGGTAGATGTAGCCGGTTAAAAAAATGTCGGTCCAAAAGTAAGACCAGTGCCTTGGTTAGCGGTGACCAAAAAAACAGGATAAGGTGTCTGGTATGATTCGTCTGGCTGTAGTCACGTCACATAAAAGCTAAATGGACAAGGACGTAGCTCCAAATAAAGGATGTGTGAACCTTTTTTTTTAAATAATTTTTTAAGGGCTTCGAGCTTTATATAATGTGTACCCATGCTGCCCTGTACGTGTGAACCACAGCTATGCTGTTCTTCTGCTGGCATCTAGCGGAGCGCGACAAGCTTCGGTCAGGAGAATCATACCAGAGACAAACGAATAGGGAGAGCCGCGGGCAGAAGTGGTTGAGGAAAAAGAGTGGGAAACGCCCATAAACCCTTCGGGGACACAGGCGGTTAAAATACCAACCAATACCAAGTAATACAAGAATATGAAAATGATTAATTAATGAAAAATTTGGTTATAGTAGGATAAAAAAAAGCATATTTGATTATTTTTATGTAGTGCATGAATGAGAATCTGCTCAGGATTAGGATGACACAGAATAAAATACTATGGAGACAGATCGACACAGTATGAAGACGGAGTAGGGAGCAGTGAGCCAGACATACCGTCCACCACATTCTACCTAGGCGTGATATAAAAAGTGCCCCAAGGGTTTGCTGCTAGTGATAGTAAGTACAGAAAAGAAGAGAGAGATGGATAGAGGAGGAGAGAAAGAAAGGGAGAAAGAGAGATGGTGATTCGAGATGACAGGGGCCGAGTGACCGAGTCAAGTCGATCGTGGAGCTTGGTCACAGACCGTTTGATGCAATAAAAAGGGTAAGGCTCCTGTCTAGTCTCGTCTGGTTCATTCACAACAATATTCACTGCGCACCCTTGATGTCTTCCTGTTCTCTGCCATATAATACATTGATACTCTATGACAGAAGTCGTATTCATCTGAAAATCGTATACACAGCTATGATTCTGTCTACTTATAATGCTAAATACGCAGACCACTACAAAAGTTTTATCGCTCCTAAGCATTACCCCACTATGCAAGATAGCGACAAAACTTTTGTAGTGACCTACGTATTATTCAGTGATGTGATACTCACTGATGTTCTTTTCTCAACCTCTAAAGTGAACATTCATATTGAAATCGAGCTCAATTAAATATATAAATCATCAAATCGGCCAATTATTGTTTTTCAGTCCTGAAAACGATAATCTTGCATCGAATGATGCTAAATTTATCGAGCACACTCGAGGGTCTCGATATGCAATTGTATGTTAAGTCGTTTTCTACGAATAAAACTCGTTCGGGTACAAGATAATATTGTGAATTATACATCTATATATGGGGCATTCCATGTCAAGTGGGCCACCCTGAAAATTTTTATTTTTTGATTTCGCTCAAATTTTTTTCTATTATTGTATCCATTGAAAGAACCTTTCTTGATTTTTTTCAAATTTTTTTGTCCATCCATTCACGAGATATGATTTTTTTTCGAAATTCGATGATTTTTTTTCAAATGCTTGTAACTTTGCGAAAAATGGACCAAATTGAGCTTCTTTTTTTTTGAAATCTTGGTTTTTTATTGCACTTTCTGAAAGTGAAAATGAAAAAATGCATGATGTCCATCTTTTTGTCTGTTCTTTAGCTTGAACCAAAAAAACGTTGATTTCAGAAGGTTCGACATTTTTAATTTTTTTCAAAAAATTCTCTAAGAAACTTTGACCAATTCAACTATTTTTGAGACTAGTTTCATCGTGGCAAATTTATTCCTTCAATTTTTTTCTTAATTTTATAAATTTTTGTTAAATGAACTATTTGTTTGCTGGCACAGTAAGCCATTCAGAAATGTAATTTCGTTACATCCAATAATTTTCCATCGTAATTGACCTTGATGTCGGGTATGTATATGAAATATCTTTCGTTTATTCTTAAGGGGACCGTATGGTCTAGAGCACGAAAATTTCACCTATTTTCACGATTTTTTTTTTGCCTTAAAAAATTTAAAAATCGATGTTTTAACTTTTCGGGTTTATTACTACCTTTATTAAGTATACAAAAAAATTTTTTTTTAATTTTAAAAACAGTGTTTATTATCATATAATTGGCATTGAAGACGACCCTCTCGAAAAATCCGACCCGGACGGTGAAGATCGATCCGAGACTTCTACTCATCTGAAACACAAAATTCAAGAAGATTCTTAATCAGAAAGAGTGCAGTTATGGTCGGGACTAGAACAAATCGAAAAAATTAAAAATTGACAAAATGGCGCGCTTTTGAAAAAAAATTCGTAAAATCGGGTTTTTTTTTCACTAGTTTTTTAGTATAAACAATAAGAAATTATTTAAATAAAATTATGATTGTAGTTCCGACGATAGCCATACATGTTGTGAACAACATATCCAAATTTCAAGTGATTCGGTTGAATAGTTTTTTTGTTTTCACCTGCGCAGTGCCGAAAAAAGTCGTTTCGAGATAAATGAGTTTAAAGTTTGAGGTACAGATATTTTCAAAAATTGAGCAAATTTTGAATACTTACAGTTAATCCGCGATTCCGGCACCATATAGGATTCCTTCGGAACGTTCATAATTCAAGATTTCCTCACTCCTTTCATTTCTTCGAGCTGTCCGAGCCTCTTTGGAGTTGTCCGTGCTCCTACGGTTGGCGCTCGATACTCGCAGCTCGTCTCGGTTTTGCGCTAGTTGCTCCGCTTGTGGCCCGATTGTTATGCCCATGGTCTCCATTATTTTCAATAGGGATGCAAATCCTTCATTGAATATGCAAGCGGAAATGTGAGTGGCAATATCAATGATTTTTTTTCCGGCAAACAGATGTTTCGGCGCAAGGTGCCACACGCAAGCATTGAAACTTTCGTTATTGTTCTGCGTATTACTGCCAATACACCTTTCCAATAAAGTCTCTGCTGTCAATTCTTCATAAATTGGTTTTAATATCTCTTGTGCTTCATCGCACAGAGCAGGTGGGTGCTCGTAGGTGTCTAAAGTACCTGCAGCCTCACTTTGACGCCACTTGCACCACGATTCGGAACCTGGAGGACAGTACGAGTGTTGCGGATTTTCATCTGTTGAAATTTTGTGATAATATGCTGCCCATATTTCACTTCTCATCCCTTCAGTCGAATCTGAATTACGTCTAATTGCTAGACCGTAATAAGTTGACAGCTCTTGCAATAATTTATTCGTCAATTGTTGACGCTTCGGTGTTTTATTTATCGATTTCCGCTGTGTCTTTTTTCCCTCTTCTTTTTCTGTCAATTTCTTTGTTGCTTTCTTTATTTGTGCATGTTTTTTTTCGCATCAACAGCACGTTTGTACAAACGTTTTTTAACATGCAAAACACATTCTTTTTTGCAAACTAAAAAATCATCCCCGTAAGGCTTTGTGTCCAATAAGGCTTTGAACGTTTTCGTGTCGCGGACCGCTCTCTACCTGCGTTATGGGCTGTAGAAGCTGTAATATTGAGAATTTCCGCATGAAAATTTCACAGTATATTCTTGAGATACTATACTTTCGACATATCGAAAAAAAAAAAATCGATTTTTTCAAATTTCTAGACCATACGGTCCCCTTAATACATTTACCATAGAATAGGATACACAATAGCGGATTTATTTTCATGTTTTTGTAGTGTACATTCGAAAAGTTATTCAACCTCAGAAGCTTTTGTTTTTCTCGCCCACAAACCACAAGAAAAATTGGCGTGATGGCAAACCAGTATGTACACAATGTTGTGTGTGTTTTTGCGGAAAAAGGGTTCTGATGTAATTATGATTAACCCTTTCAAGCACGGTGGGATTATGGAATCCCACTTTTTCCAAAACAATTTTCCGAGTAGTTGCCGTAGTTTTCTTTTGGTTTTCAAACTTTTTTCCATATTTTGGTATCAATTGCATATTTACGAATAAAAATTGATGTGAAATAATTTGCAATAACTGGTGATTTTGTTTACACAAATGAACGAACGTCGAAAAATAACCATTTTATTGATAAAAAATCATTATCTCGGAACGTCCTTGAAATTTTCATGCCCAAGTTGGTACTCAGAGGCTTTCGGGGTCACTGATTTTCGGGTCACGCCAATTTTTCTTGTTGTTTGTGGGCGAGAAAAACAAAAGCTTCTGAGGTTGAATGACTTTTCGAATGTGCACTACAAAAACATGAAAATAAATCCGCTATTGTGTATCCTATTCTATGGTAAATGTATTAAGAATAAACGAAAGATATTTCATATACATACCCGACATCAAGGTCAATTACGATGGAAAATTATTGGATGTAACGAAATTACATTTCTGAATGGCTTACTGTGCCAGCAAACAAATATTTCATTTAACAAAAATTTATAAAATTAAGAAAAAAATTGAAGGAATAAATTTGCCACGATGAAACTAGTCTCAAAAATAGTTGAATCGGTCAAAGTTTCTTAGAGAATTTTTTGAAAAAAATTAAAAATGTCGAACCTTCTGAAATCAACGTTTTTTTGGTTCAAGCTAAAGAACAGACAAAAAGATGGACATCATGCATTTTTTCATTTTCACTTTCAGAAAGTGCAATAAAAAACCAAGACTTCAAAAAAAAAGAAGCTCAATTTGGTCCATTTTTCGCAAAGTTACAAGCATTTGAAAAAAAATCATCGAATTTCGAAAAAAAATCATATCTCGTGAATGGATGGACAAAAAAATTTGAAAAAAATCAAGAAAGGTTCTTTCAATGGATACAATAATAGAAAAAAATTTGAGCGAAATCAAAAAATAAAAATTTTCAGGGTGGCCCACTTGACATGGAATGCCCCATATATTAGAGTGTATCATTTCAGGGCAACTTTTTTTGTAAGGTCCTCGCATGGAAATCTTCAGTTTATTCCTAAAAATGAATCATCGCGAAAGGGGACCGCTGTAAAAAAATATTTAAAGGTTCCTCATCGGCTTTGAAGTTTCCCCTTTTAATTAACATTGGAAATGCGTTTCTCTTCATTATTAATGATATTTCTCTGCCAGATTTCATGTGGCTAAATTCTATAAGTGGGTTTTTATAGGAAATTATTTTATCTACAAAAAAAGGTCTTTTGAATAAAGTTTATAAAACCAACTGTGTCGAGTTATTACCGTTCATATCGAATTTTAGATGAAAATATCTGTTTAAATTTACGTCCTAGCTAATCTTTTGAAGATATCGAAAAAATTCAATGGACGATATTGTCTATAATCGAATTCACTACAAAAAAGGTTATTCGAGTCTGATCCATAGGTTCAACCATTCTCAACTTATGTGAACTTAGAATATATTTTATAGGCGAATTTTCCCGGCATTTTTTAAACAGCCGTAACATTTTCTTTCGACATTCATGATAATGCTGTAGCAATTGAATCTACAGGCTTGACACTTTTTTGAACGTAAATGTTTGATATCTGGTTGATTCGTAGTTGGTGACCTGAAAAACTTTTAATTACAGAGGTTCTTCAAAATAAAAAATTAAAACTTTTAACTTTTGGGTCCACCATACTAAGTACGTCAAATTGAATTTTGGAATTTTGAACTTGGATCCGTAATCAGCGACCCTAAAAACTTTGAAGGACTGAGTTCCATCGAAATCAACGAAACTTTTTGCATTTGAGTTTGCCATATTGGATCCACCATTTTGAATTTTCGGATTCCGAACTCATATTCGTAGTAAGCGATCCCAAAAAGTGATGCAACGAATGCTACTACAAAATCTTTCTATACCTAATTTGAATCTTTCTTTAAATTTAGTAACGGCGAATAAAGAAAAATACAGCAATCGAGTTTTTTGTTTAATCTCTTATTGACCTTCAAATTACATGTATTTTTTTATGTTAGTAGATACTAAAAGTAATTTGACTTATTTTTTTAAATAAGCGAGTTCTGAAAAAAAATCGAGGAGTAGAATTTAATATGATAGACGTTAAACTTAATTTAATATGGAAAACTCGATTTAATTAATCTGTACTGACTGAACTATAGGGTGTATAGCAAAAAAAATTCGTCGACAATTATGTAGTAAACTTAATTACTTATCAAAAGTAAAAAAAGACCGCCAAGCATTAAAAAATCGTGTCCTAAGTTATAGGTGTGTTTCCCCTATAACACAAACATAATTTAACATGAAAAGTTACCAAATTCATTGAACCCATTAATATAGCTCAAAACATGTTTAATATATTGGTGACAGTAAAAAATTAGAATTACGACCGGAAAACGAGCATACAAATTATGAACAGAAAAAATGAAAAAAAGAAAAAGATTTTTTAAACAAAAAAAATTTAATTAAAAAAAAATCAACGCGGTACTACCAAGCTCACTGGAATTTATTAATAAATATGAACTCGCCAAGTACAGCGTTGAATTTTTTTTTTCCAAATTTTCTTTGTTCCAAAAATATTTTCTCATAATTCATAACCACCCTAGGTTTGAAATACTATATGCCAACGTATAAATAGTATAAAATTAAGGTTTGTATAATTTGATGGTTTGCATAACGGGGCGCTTCACGCTCTTTTGCTGTTTTTTAGGTCATAACCATCCGAGGTTTCAATTGTATATATGTAAAAACCATTTGTTTTGAAAATTCATGGAAAATTTTTCTATAAAAATTATTTTAAGCCCACATACGTTAGAAACGGTCGAACCTGCAGATCCGACTTGAATGACGTTATTTGTAGTAAATTCAATTATGCATAAAATTGTTATTAAAATTTTTCCGATATCTTCAAAAGATTAGCTAGGACATTTAATAGATAGTTTCATCTAAAATTTGATTTAAACGGTAATAACTCGGTCACAGTTGATTTTACAGACTTTACTCAAGAGACTTTTATTGTAGAGAATCAAATTTCATATAAAAACCTTTCTATAAAATATTGCTACATGAAATCTGGCTGAGGCCATTAACAATGAAAAGAAACGCATTTCCAATGTTAATTAAATGGGAAAACTTCAAAGCCGATGAGAAACCTCTAAACAATTTTCGACAGCGAGGATTCGTTTATAGGTATAAACTGAAGATTTCCGAGTGAAGACCTTAAAAAAAAGAAGTTCCCAGAAATGACACACCCTCATATGTGTATATATATAAAATAAAATAAAAAACAGCACACATGAAGAAAACTTGAGACAAGTAATTGTAATCTCTTGCAATTTTTTTTAATTTTTAAAAATAAATTAGCCGTAATTGAATTAAATTTCTTTTTTTTCGTCATTTCATATTTTTTTTATTTTTCGATATCTCTTTCCATGAGGCAGGGAATATTTTTAAAAATTACCAGGGAATATAGGAATTAAAAATCTATTTTATTAATTAAAAATTTCTTTCCAGGTGAGCAGGCGGAGTATGCCAACGCTTAAATTACGGCTAATTGATTTTAAAAAATTAAAAATATTGCAAGAGATTAGAAAGAAAAAAATTTGACATTGAATTTGTGAGTTTTAATCAATAAAAGCGCGTAAATTATTTTTTCAAATTTTTTGTAATTTTTTATTCATGAATTATAAATTTCAATAATAATTTGAAAGAAAATGAAAAAAAGAATAAATAAAAAAATATATCTTGGACGGCATTTGAACCGTGAGCCGTCGGGGCGGGAGTCCAGCTTACTCGCCACTGGGCTACTCGCCTGGTTGCGATAGGGTGTAAACTTTATGGTACATAAGAGGGCTCCCAACTTTGACCGGCGATTTCTCGAAAACGAAGCCGAGTTGGCACCTACAATTTTGGAATTTGGTTGGTACCCACCCACACTATAAGCAAGCGAAGTGGGAGCCCGTAACTCGAAGCACCTCCCGCGATGTCCCCTCGTAAGTACTTTCTGCTTCTCCGCTCAACATATACGATGTCGAACTCTTATCTAATTGTTACTGATCAAATTATACTACAGAACCGTGGACCAATTTGTATTGGTATTAGACGTTAACGGAGTGGTCGCCTAAGCATTCTCACATGGAATCATTATAAGTTCAGAGGGCACATTAAGGACAGCATTGTGTGAATACGTGCAAAGTTCTTAAAAGATTCACCGTTCGAGATTCGATATATGTTCTATCTAAGATTGCATAGTTCGACATATATTTTTGCGACACGTTCAAAATGTCTTATTTCTCATAATAACTTAAGAACTTGTATACAGATTCTTTTTAGAAAATTCTCATTGATTGAGGAACAAATGATGACGTTTGAAAAAAAATTTATTGACCAATTCATCTCGGAGTTATAGCGATAAAAAGTATGTTATACTGTGACGTCTCGTTCTCGATAATTACCAGTAGTAGCGTCAGCTATGCCCAAATCCACAACGTTCAGAGAATTTAATTTAAAATTTTCTGTCTCCTCCCGTTATCAACACTCCTTTGTTTCTCTAGCCAGCGCCATATTCCTCATTACGTTTCGTTGTGCCCAACGATTCACATGTCAAAAGAAAAACAGCGATAGTTTTATTTGGTTATTTACCAATAAATAGGAGCAAACAAGAATGAAAAGGGATAAAAAACGAACACGATAACGCTCTCGTTCACGGGAGCACAAAAGAAAACATGGAGATACTGAGGAAAAACTTGAAAAGATGTAGGAACAGATTCAGAATCTGTCTAATATGTTTTTGTCTTTTGTCAACCAGAAAGATTCCGAAAAAATTGATGAAATATCAATAGGTAAGAATTGACTGTGATATGACGATATTAAAATACATGTTGTTTTTCCATACGAAAAAGCATGGTACGTAATCCATACGATTCACGTAGGCCTAACAAAGGCATATAAATATATATACACACACACACATAATAAAATCAAAATAATAATAATAACCTCATTTTTTCTGCATATGAGAAAATAGGTTGTATTGAATGGCTTTGTTTCAATAAGAAATAACCTAGGCCGAAATAAGGCTACATATATTTATTGAACAAATAGTTCAATGCAGATTCAGAATGAATAATTCAGAATGTTGGAATAACGAGAATGGTTATTTGTTGTTTCTTTCCAGTTCATGATTGTACTGAAAAAAACATTGAAGAAAATTTTGACGAAGTCATAAACGATGACAGCTCAGAATTAACCTCTAATAAGGAGGAAACAGTGGAAGTAATAAAAGAAACAGGAATTGACAGCGAGATTTTGGAAATTTTGGGGGAAGATCCAAGTGCAATACCTGAAAATGCTCTTAAATTTCACAATGAAGTGAAAAATAGATGGAGTATGTGGATGAAAGAGGGTTTATCAGAGGACAGCAAAAAAGGATTGCTTAAGAAATACTCACGAAAGGGAGCATTATATGCTGAGCCTCCGAAAATAAATTTAGAAGTAGCCGCAGCGCTCACTGATCTTTCCAAAAAACGAGACCAGCATTTTGTGGAAACACAGCAGTCTGTAGGCACAGCTATTGTGTCTCTTGGAGCGGCTGTTTCGTCACTGTTGGATGACGCTGAAGAAGGCATCGACCAAATCAAACTTATCGAGTATCTTTGTGATGCGGGAAAATTAATGTCAGATATTTTCTATCAACATTCAAAGACAAGGAAGTCTTTCATCACTCCAATTATGAGGAAAAGTATTAAGCCAATAATTGAATCGTTACAATCTGACGAATGGCTGTATGGAGAGAAGTTAGCTGAACAGATAAAAGAAGCGAAAACTATCGAAAATGTCTGTCAAAATTTGAAGGTACAGGAGAAACAATTCAAGAAACCTGGACAATGACCTGCATTCCAGGGAAACTACAGGAGCCCGTCTGTGCAATTCAAACAGACGGGCACATACTACAAAAAACAATTTTTCCGTCTGAAGCCGAGGATGCAATTTCGATCGAATCAATCGCCATATCGAGACAAAAATCAACCGATCAAACAATCGTCGAAAAAATAAATGAGGTAGGATCCATAGCGGGCAGATTGCGTTATTTTGAACATGAGTGGAGAAAAATAACTTCAGATCAAAATGTTATAAATTATATCAAAGGATATTATATAACGTTTAAAGAAACTCCTTATCAATTATATCCCCCTGAGCAACGAAATTGGTCAAACGAAGAATCTAGACAAATAGAGCATGAAGTTGAAAAATTGTTGAGAAAAAATGCCATAGAAAAATGTGGGGAATGTAAGGATCAATTTATATCTTCTTTCTTTCTAGTGCCAAAAACTTATGGGAGTTACAGATTCATTTTGAATTTAAAAGGTTTGAACAAGTTTATGGATCCACCACATTTCAAAATGGAAGATATGAGATCAATAAAAAACTTAATAATTTCGAAAATGTTCATGGCATCGCTAGATCTTAAAGACGCTTATTTTTTGGTCTCGGTGCATAAAAAAAGTAGAAAATAATTGAAATTTTTTTTTTAACGGTCAGTTATATCAATTTAACTGTTTACCATTCGTGCTTTGTAATAGTCCTTATATTTTCACAAAGATTATGCAACCGGTAATGAATGTGTTGAGAAGTAGAGGGTATCTATTGACAATTTATTTGAATGATATTCTCTTCATGGCAAAGAATTTTCAGCAATGCACAATGCTAGTAAAAAAATCGAAAGCTTTTTTGGAAAAATTAGGTTTTGTTATTAATAAAGAAAAAAGCTGCTTGGTACCTGCTTAAAAATGTAAATTTTTGGGTTTTATAATTAATCCCGTTGATTATAACATTGAACTCACGGATAAAAAGAAAACTCAAATAGGGAGTTTAATTGAGAAAGTTACGATTGGAAATTTTTGTAAAATTCGAGATTTTGCTTCTTTACTAGGAGTGTTGAACGCAGCTTGTCCAGGTGTAGAGTATGGGTTAGTACATTGCAAAAGATTAGAAAGAGAAAAATATTTAGCATTAATAGCTAATAATGATGAATATGATGGTAATATGCTCATTAAAAATAAATTAAAAGAAGACTTTGAATAGTGGAAAATTAATAACGAAATCGGTAAAAATCCAATAAGATCGGCAAAATATACGCTGGAAATATCATCGGATACCTCCTTGACTGAATGGGGTGCATATTGCAACGGAAAATTGACCAGTGGTTGGTGGGACAAGCAGCAGAAAAAACATCACATAAATTACTTGGAGCTTTTGGCAGCGTTTTTTGCACTAAAATGTTTCGCTTCAGATTTGCAGAGTTGTGAAGTTTTATTGAGAATAGATAACACAACTGCGATCGCATATGTAAATAAAGCTGGAGGAATACAATTTCCTATATTGAATGAATTAGCACGGCAAATTTGGTCTTGGGACGAGGAAAGAAAGATTTGGGTTTTCACGTCTTATATCCCGTCAGGAGAAAATGTTCATGCAGACGCAGCATCTCCGATTACGAATATAGATACGGAATAGAAAATAGCTAATGAAGCGTTCAATAAAATAGATAAAGAATTTGGCCCATTCACTATTGATTTGTTTGCAACTTACTTAAACAAAAAAGTAAAGAAATTTTATTCTAGATTTCCTAATCCCAAGGTTCATGCAGTGGATGCGTTCACGATTTCATAGGAAAGTGAGAAATTTTGCGCTTTTCCTCCTTTTGCGATGGTTTTACCAACTTTGAGGAAATGTATAAACGATAAAGCCGAGGATGTAATAGTGGTACCAAATTGGCCCACTCAATCCTGGTATCCTTTGTTCAAATCGTTGCTCAGGGGACCACCACTTGTCTTTAATCCAAAAAATAAATGTTTGATGTCTCCGTGCAGAACACTCTCACACCCGTTAGCAAAGACGCTTTCCGTGGTGGCCGGAAGGTTATCAGGCAAGCATTTTTAAACGAGGGACTTTCAAAAGAAACAGTAGATATTATTGTTGATTCGATCGCAGAATCTACAATGAAGCAGTATGAATGCTCACTAAAACAGTGGTGGAAATTTTCACAAGAAAAATTTTATGATTGTTTCAATACGGACGAATTAAAAGTTATAGAGTTCCTAACAGAACGTTTCGAAAATGGAGCAAAGTTTGGGACTCTAAATTCAGATAGAGCAGCGATAGTTCTCATTACATCACGAAATTCGTCAGAGGAAAAGTTAATGTCACGATTTATGAAAGGCATATTTAAAAAGCGTCCTAGTAAGTAAAAATATGCTACCACATGGATTGTAGATCCCGTACTTCATTATATTGAAAGATTGCCTGATGAAGCACAGCTAAGCATGCGATGTCTTTAATTGACATTGAAAACATAAGACAAACTAAATCAGGAATTGAAATGAAAATTCCTGAGTTAATTGACTTCAAAACCTGGAGCTTATCAACCTAATTTAGTCCTGCCTTTCTTTGAGGAAAAAAGAAGTCTATGTGTAACAAGAACTCTTATTCAATACATCGATCGAACCAAGAAAATAAGACAAGAGTATAAACGCCTCTTCATTTCAACTGTTAAGCCATATAAAGCAGTTAGTTCGCAAACACTAGGACATTGGGTAAAAAATTTTTTGATGAAAGCAGGAGTTAATACAACCGAATTCACTGCATACAGTGCGAAACACGCAGCTGTCTCAAAAGCAATGATCAAAGGAGTGAATATCGATACAATCAGGCGGGCAGCTGGATGGTCCCAAAAATCAAACACTTTTGGGAGATTTTACAATAGGCCTATCCAAGATGATAATAATGTTTTTGCGCTTTCAATTCTTGAAGTATAAAATATTTACTGTTATCGTCTCATTATGTTCCTTGTTGTTGAAATAGATAAAAAATAAATAAATAAATAAATAAAAATATACATAACGTGAACTCTAAATATCTACTGTTAATTATCGAGAACGAGACGTCACAGTATAATATAATGATGAAACGAGCCCGCCGAAGGCGGGCGAGGTTCGATCGGTATTATACGAAGACGTCTCGTTCGAAGATGATTACTTCCCTCCCATAAAGAAAAAACCAATACCCAATGTTACCCGGTAATCATCTTATACATAAACGAATGTTCGTAATTTTTATTTATTTTTTTCACAAATTAAATCTGTAAAGTATGAGGAATATGGCGCTGGTTAGAGAAACAAAAAGGAGTATTGATAACGAGAGGAGACAAAACATTTGAAATTAAATTCTCTGAACGTTGTGGATTTGGGCATAGCTGACGCTACTACTGGTAATCATCTTCGAACGAGACGTTTTCGTATAATACCGATCGAATCTCGCCCGCCCTCGGCGGGCTCGTTTGATCGTTATATTTTATGTGTGTTTAAGTGGTCATTTCTGAAACTGTAAACTTTATATTCGGCATTCTTTTTAATACTTTATATGTTTTTACATTGAGTTAAAATATAGCAGCAACCATTATTAGAATATGTCGTGAATTATATTCCAGCTTTCATAGATCGACCGGAGTTTCAACTTTTGAACGTGACTGTTGCGATATTCCTATGTTAATTGAAAGTTTGAAATGTATTTCAATATTTCTTAAAGATTTAATAAAACTTAAAATTCTGCATGTACTTCACCATATGTATATTTCAGTAGTTTTTAATTTGTTTAGTATCTTTTGGTCAAGCACCAAATTGAGCTTTTGCAAAAATTAAATTGTCTCCTGTTTGTGCGATTTAAAATTATTCGGTAATTTTGGGATGGAGGAGGACCTCATAACTTTTTGTGCAGAGCGAAGTAAGTGATACAATTATTACGAGTTTGCTATTCACTCTATAAAAATGGTTTTATCTCAATATGTTAATGTAAATTCGTTGTTATTTTGGAGGATTTGTCTACTTTTCATAAAGTATTTAGATTATTTCGTTTAAGAGGGGGAAATACCTTTAAGCAAGTTAAAGTGTATTAATTTTTATGATATTTTATAAAGCAAACGATTCATTTTATGTTTTTCACATGTTGTGTATGCGAGTGATTGCGAGTCTTGCTTACTACTACATTTTTTCTTATTTACAAATTTTTCTGTTTTCCCGGAACGTTAATGACACGAGTTCAAAAATAACGTAGCTTCCAGCCTTTGTTGTGCTAATCTGACAGAAACCAACTTGTTTTTTTTATTCTTGTTAACATTCGTACATTGTTAATAAACCTCAAAAAGTAAAAAAGAATAAATAAAAAATAAGAGTAAGAAAATCACTATAACACAAAACTTTATTATATTAAATAAAAACACAGCACATAATGAATAATAATGATAGCAGCGAAGTGCATAACGTAAAAAAATATATATACTGACGAACTGTAGAAAGCCGCGCGGCTATTTGGATTGAAATTAGTAACGCACAACAGCGTCAAGTTGTGGATAGTCTAGGACTACCTTATCTTTCGATATGGCAAAATGAGTTTCAATGTGAATATTAATCATTTCTACGAGTTTGCAATAGATTTTAACAAACTATGTCTAAGAACATTGTCTGTCACACACAGAAAATACATGCAAAAATTGGTCAAGACAGTTGTCACCGCTTCGGAGAAAAGTGGTGATAAAGAAATAACCCCCATCAGCTGATCGCAGTGAAACGCATAACTCCCGTCTTTTTGCCCTACGGGCAGTCGGGAGTTAAAAAAATTCTAGTGAACTCAACAATCACAAGTGCAACTTTTTACCCCCTTGAGATTTCCTTTTAAATGAAATAGTTCTCGTGCTATGCGGCAATTTCTAAATTTTGTATTTTTCGCAAAAACGGGATAATTTTGCAGAAAAAAATCGCACTGAACTTTAAAAAAACAAAACTAAAGCTTAAGCTTCCCCCTTTAAGGATCCTTTAATGGAAATGGAAGAAAAATGTTTTTTTCTGAAAACGCGGTCCGACTGTAAAAGAAAAAAAGGCAAAATACGGTCGTTTTCAAAATGACGTACTGGTCGTAAAAAAACTTGTGGAAAATTTTTAAAAAGGCAGAATGAAGCTGGATCCCTTTGCTACAAATTGCCATTTATTAAATCCGTTTATGTATACTACCGGCAAAATAGAAGCAAAAACAGCGCCGAGACTTTTTCAAACTTTTGTCCGGAAACTTTTCGGCGGTTGTGTGTGTGTGTGTGTGTGTGTGTATGTGTATGCGCGCGCGCTTGTATGTGTGTGTATGTGTACATAGAATATCATATCGTATACCGATATAATCCAGGACTGATCAGATTAACTACCGCCGGACGGAGCCGCGGGCGATTCACGATGCTATGGCGTTCGCGATCCCGAGAACGACCAACAGTTAACGGGCGAACAACAAGCGCGACGATTCTCGCAGCGGATCCCCCGGATGAAAGAGGCTCAAGTGCACAGCGCCGTAAAATAACATTGTCCCGTGGATCCTCTGACGATGATGGTGTTGACCACGCTATAGAACGTTTGCTCTCTCTTTTTTCGGCGAAACGAACCACTTGGCATCAGCAAAGGAAAGGGGGTCGTGAGAATTGTGCGAAATTCGCAACAGCGACCCATGAATGTATACGTATATACATATTATATCAATGCAGCTAGATAATGAAGCTAGGTTAAAGCAAGGTCTTGGATTCGCGGATACTGCGATCCTCCAATTAGAGAATTCTCGTTCAACCGGTATGCTATAAATTATTTTTTATTCTTACCGTATCTCGAACACGATTTCATCTACGAGAGCCTCTGCAGTGGATAGGAGACTGTCTTCCTTGGTCTATATTATTTTCTAAGTACTTAACGTTATGATCGCTCGTGTTGCTCATCTGAGCGGTGACACACCCTTCGGTCTTGGATCGAGAGTTTGGCGTCGACATCTACAGACTATCTATACTCAGAACACTAAGAACACCACCCCTTTACTTTTGGATAGCAACACATTTTATATATAAAATATACGTATTTAGTGCTGCTTGATGTAGCCGACGAGATTATAGCGCAATATTAAGCGGAAAGCGGCAGAGCGAATTCTGGTCAAGGTATGTATACATATATAATATGCTGCAAGTTGCTGCTCGTAGGCACCGTTGCCTAGGTGTATACGTATATACCGCGCAAAAAGACGATGCCGACGTCGACCGGATTACCGGACGGTGCGCTTTTTCTGCTGCTAGAACACCGCGTTGTTCCGTGAAATTGATACGGAGTTTTTTGCTATTCAACACGGCAAGTGCAAACACCCCTTTTCATTCTTATTGTCCCGCCAAAAATTCCGTCCAGACCGAGTAAGAGAGAGAAAGAGGGGCGGGAAAGGGAGGGGGGAGGGAGGGAAGGGCGGAGGGAGAGAGCGAGGGAGAGAGGGATAGAGTAGAGTAGAGTAGAGTAGAGTAGAGTTGTTTATGCACTACGACATATGAGTCCTCTGGCATAGTCCTCTGGAGCGAGAGGGAGAGAGAAGGAGAGAGGGGGAGGAGGAGAGGGGCACAGAGAGCATTCAGCTAGCTACGTAATATACGTATACCGTGATTCACTTCCCATCCGATTCCCTGAGAAATCGAATTATATCTCCGCATCGTGGATTTAAGGACGAGGGATGTTGGGGTCCCAACGTAACAGCGCGATTAAATTACGGGGTCCAGAAAAAGAGCCAGAGAGAAACAGTACGACAGGTTCAGTTTCAGAGAAACCTCAAATTAAGAAGTAGTGAGATCTGCGAAAAATATCGAGACGATATAAATCAAGACTTCCTGGAAACCTTCTTTTTCGGATTCCTACTTCTCATTCACCACTCGACTACCACAAGAAAAAAATCTTCACCTTTATTTTGTTTTACGTTTATTTCTTGTTTTCGAGCGAGTTCATAACTCATAAAGAGAAATTAAGGGGACTGTACCTTCACCAGGCCGCTCATTAGTCGAAGTCTCGTGATCTTCATTTGAGTTTAGATAACTAAGTATCGTAGCTCTATTATGATTGATTACAGTATATTGTGACGAGACGAGAATACTGCCCACAAATTCAATGTTTCCGAAATTGTTCTTTTATGTTTCCAGTTTTTATGGAAAGTGCTTGCTCGCCCACGGTGTGTAACTCCAAATACTTTCAGCCAAAAGTATGTACACACACATATGTACAAAAACCTCAAATCGAGGTGCATATGTACCAAAATATAAGTAGACGTGTATAACACACTCACATCAAAGAATGTTTCTGTATTCCTGATACAGTCGGAAAATTCGAGAAAAATTTTATGTTCCGGAAACGATTAATGTCTCGGGACAGTTAAAAAAAAACTATGTTTGAATAATCCATAAAGCCGAAGAGTGGTATGGGATTCGCTATAGCTCCATTCTGTTTCGTCGAGGCACTTAGATTTTTATATCTGGAAAATTTATGACGACAGTATTGCCGAGACGGATGTACTCCAAGAAGATACTCGTGCCAGATTTTCCACTGGCACGGCTCGCGTGTGCGGGTCATCGCATTATTATCGAATTTGCATGAGGTACTGTCTCTAATATTATAAATGACTATTCATTTCTCTGGTCCATATGATGGCGACGAATCAAATTTATGATATCATTGCTATTTTTCTTCTCGGCTATATTTTTCACACTATATCAGAATCGATTATTATTTTTCTTTTTTTCATCACTTCAAAAAGCATCAATAAGATTCATTGCAAAAGTTGTACGGAATATTAAAAGTGTTGCCTGGAACAATAAAAGATGAAATAAATTACGAAAAGTTTTACATACAGGAAGTTTTATTACACGAGTCTTCGATTTAAACTATATTGTTAATTTAAACAATGTCGTCCATTTCGTTGCTTTCTTTATTCATGTATTTGCAAAAATCGATTTTAGAAATGTGGAAGTTTGTAAGCTGCCATGAGATGTCTAGTATTTCCGTTGAATTATATAAGTAAACCTTTCGACCCGTAGAAAAGAGTCGGGAACAATGATTAAATGAATCCATTTCTCGCACACTTTCTTTAGAATTGTGAAGCTTTAGTAAAACTCGAAGATCCGGCTGAGTCGGAATACTCGAGGATGTGCCAAGTTAGGTGAAAGTCCGGGTGAGCTTTTCACGATCTGGAGAGAAAGAGAAACAGAGTGGAAGGAGAGGGGACGACAAAGAGAAAGGGTAGCAGTCTCTCGCTCTCCTCGAGCGAATTTTGTGGTTAATGGCGCTGAATCGCAGATTGCGGCACAGAGCGGAATAACTCCCTGAATTTAAATTTATCACCAACCCTTTCTCGTGCTATAGTTACGTGTTTGGTGAGAAGTACCATGTGTATAACGCGATGAGAACTCTCGTTTTGAATTCGCACACGCAAATCCACATTCGATCATTACATTGAATGTGCGATCGGTGATGCCCAACCCCGGAAGTTCGATGAAGCAGCAACCTCTCAATCAAAGCATTTTGCTCTCTTCCTCCATTGGCGATGTAGCATATCCATTTATCTATTTGAGGGTCACAGCAAAATCAGTTGACATTGCTGGGTCCGCATAAACTTAAAATAAAAAATTGCCGAAAAAATTAACGTTTGTCATCATATCCGTTTTCCACAATTAACTAATTTCATGCGACGTGGTTCGCTGTTTCGATACTTCTCCACACCGTGTTGACGATCATTTCATTGGGTGTCCATTGTTCAAATTATTACGCATTTCTCGTTGTCGTATTCGGAAATTTCGAAGCCAGCGATATGATCCGCGGAAGCGATCATCGGACAAAATGTCTCGTATTCCTCCTCCACGCACAAAATCCCGTATACACGCACTCTCCTGAATACATCCCCCGCCGTTTTCACTCTGATAAATCCGATCGCTTGTGTATTTACTATACGTATACGAACGTCGGCTATAAATCAATTATAATATTCCACGCTTCGGTTCGGCGGTCTCGCAAAGCTCTCCACCATTCAGAATTTGTGTGGGTTATTAGTAAAACCTCCGTGTCGACATTCCTGTGCCGGAAGGGCGACGATATATTTCCGATCTCCCTTCTACTCTCTGTGTGCCCTTCTTGCTGAGTGTTTCTTTCGATTACAGATTTTCGTTTTTTCTGTTTATACTTAGCAGCGTGTTACACATAGTATACCGCGCTATTTCCCATATTCTTTGTTCACTAAATTTTGTCAAGGCGGGTTCTGCTTTCGTGAGTGTATATTTTCTAATTTGTTTTACCAGTACAACATCTCTCTGAGTTCCTATAAATAAAATATCTTCGATCCGGCTTGAATTATGAATAAAAGTATTTTAAAAACTGTTATCATGTTTCGTTATAAATTTTTTTTATAAAATAGCGGAGGCTCGGGCAAGCGGAATACCCCCCTCCTGAAAAAAGTGAAACATCTTTTTTCAGTGGAAAACTGAAACATTCGAATATTTAACTCAGGCCATGCATTGAAAAAGTAGTATTCATTGAAACGACTGATATTTCATATATTAAACGACTGTTTTTTACAGCCTTTTTTAACTTCCTTGCTCCCTCTCGTGCATGTTTTTTTAAATATTGATGAAAAACAAATTCTGTTAACAAGTAAGTGTTGACAAGTAAGGTCAATAGCTCTATTTTCAGAGGTGTCTCATTCAACTTTTATTTTTATATTTTCAAACGAACGATTTAAAAAAAAAAAAATATTTTCGGGCACTTATTAGGTGTTCCTTTAGAGATTGATTGTATACCAATTCTGGCCAAAAATGACCTTATATCGTCAATTTTCACAAGTGTCTGTATCTACTGTGATATGATTTTTTGATGCCATTTTTGTAACCGTTTTATGGGCATTCTCCCACCAAATCTGTCGAAAAATACAAGACTTTAAAGAATTTTTTTCATAAAAAAATACGGGACATATTCTGTCATCTTTACGAAAAATAAACACGTCACTCGAGGGACGAGGACTCGGCGGATCTGAAGTAAAAATACCAGGAAAAAAATTGAAACATATGAGGATGGTTATCGCAAAAAAAGAAAAAACGAAAAAAAATATCCACGATTTTTAACAGTGGTTTAAAAATAGAGTTACAAAAAAACTTGGGCTTTTTACATTAGTTTGTTTATAAAAAAAATTGATAGACAAAAATTATTGCGTACCGCAATAGTTAAAAAGAGACGATAAAACAGAACGTCCAAAACTTGAACGTAGAGACGCTCTCTACATTCAGGAACTAGTTGATGACGATGAAGATGATGGTGTCATCGATAATCCTGCCCAATCAACATTGAATGTCGAGATTGAATATTATGATAACTGCGAAGATGAATCTTATGATTTTGATTTGGCAGAACCATTGTTGAAAAAAAAGTCAAGTAGTTCTGATAGTGACATGTCGCAAAAAAAAGGTCTGCTGTTCAAAACCTTATAAGAAAAAAGAAAAAAAAATTGCTTGGGTCCTTAACACTTGCAAGAAAGAATCGGAATTCTAATTTCAAAATCTTATAAGGAAGAAGACGGCAGAAATGGCAACGAACTTGCAAATAATGGATATGTGGATTAGGTCTACTAGGGATACCACGTAAAAAAAACGCGCCAGGAACTCTACCCCTGTGGTGATACGGAAAGGAGTTCGCAAAATAATATTTTTACGCTTCTCTGTGCCTTTACCGCAAGCGTAAGACCTTGAATATTGATTTTAGGGAAAAAATGTCAAGACCGAAATTGTAGAGAATTTTATTCTCTAGAACGTTATTTATATTTATCTATGTTCTAAAGTTAATAATAAACGAGATAATTTGATAATTGTACTTTGCCATTTTTTTATGTTTAATTCGAAAAATATCGATTGCACGTTAAAAATCGTAAAAACCAAAGTTGTAGAGAATTGAATTTACAACAACCTTAGTTTCTACCATTTTTTTTGAAAAGTTGAAAATAACCGAATTATTCAGCAAAAACAATACTCACTTAAATTCAAAATATGACTGCTAACGCAACGACGGAATCTGGTTGCCATGTTGAATTTAGACTACCAGTTAACCCCCCCCCCCCCCCCCAAAGGTTAGAGTAATAAAATTTCAGAAGGGAGTTTTGCAATTTAAATCCTTTTTTGACTAACCCAACTGGGCTACTCAAGCTTGCAGGTAAAGGTCTTTAGTGCTCGCCTGCGAGCCACATAGTGAAACTCTGGGAAAATCTTTTTTTGTCTCAATCGATGTTTTTCCTTTTTTTCTTAATTTTTCAAGCATTTTAAATCACGGTTCAACTTCTCACATTCTTTTTTCTTTTGTCGACTCAAAAACCTTTATAACAATTTTAAGAAGAGAAATTTCAGTTTCGTCACGTACTAAGTGTCATAAACTCTACATCGAGAGATTTTGGATTTTGCGACATGTGGTCAAAAAAGTAACTTCGCTTCATTGATCAAAACTAAACATATGTATCACCCCCTTCTCAAACTACGAAAAAAGTGGACTTTTCGGGAAAATATGACAATTTCTAAATTTACAAAATACTTCAGTTTTCGAATAACTTGTGACCCATAATAACGTGTCATTCATTTCACCCTGTAATCAACTTAGAGCAGATCCCTTTCCCTTTATAAAAAGTTCATGGAGCAATCGAATATCGAATTGCGAGTTCGATTCGCCTAGTTTTATTCGTGCTGTGATTGGCCAGTTGATCACAGTCAACTTTAAGTTGAACTGTCATTGAGTTTGACAGTTAACGGGGAAAAATGAAATGTAAAAGTTATCCAAATTTTTCTCGTGCCGTGTCCAAATTCGTCTTTGCTCTATCTTCCCGTAATAATAGCGATGTGACTGTTCGGTTAATCACGTACGAGTTCATGTTAGTCAAAAGTCACGAGTTTGACGTACAAGTTCATGTTGGTGGTATCTTATCTTCGATTTGTCCTGGAACAAACTAACTGTGAACTTTACGAGAAAATTCGTTCACCGAGGCGACAACCAAGAGTCGCGATTTGTCGCATAATCCATTCATACGTTTGTCTGCAAAAGGCATGTCATCCGCAGTTGCAGGCTGGCTCTCCATACTTGACATGTCTTGGTATCTGTTGTTCGATATTCATAACACAAATGCTATTTCCAAGCTCCACGTAAGTCAAAATATTCCATTGCATAATCTTCTATTTTCAAGTAAATCATTTTGTCAAGACGAATTTATTCTTTTTTAGAGTCTTTCCTGGCTCAACCTCTCTTACAAACATCTCGTGAGGCGATGCGATTTTCTTGGAACTTCATAATTTCAATTATCTTAATGTCAGCCCACAATAAAAAATTGATCCTGGAATCACGTGGCAGAACTTTCAACGGATTGAAAGATTATCTACTTTCTTGTGACGCTTCTCAGTGTAGGTGTTTAATATTTTTTTAATCAAGGAATTTAATGACTTTTTTGTATAAATTAATTGATTTATATAACTATACAAGTACCTGAATTGCCATTCGGACATTTGGGAACTTTGTACGTAGCTCACAACGAATTGGCATCCGTATCATCTGAAATTACCTCGAATTTGAGCACTGTCCATCATATTGATATTAGTCACAGCGATTTATCGGTTGTGCTACTTATTACTAATACGCTTCCTGAATTGATGACTTCCGATATCGATTATAATGCTATCACGGTCATCACCAACATGAGTTTCTTCGGCTTGGCTGATAGTCTTGATGAACTCGATATTCGAAAACTTTCATTATCCACCTTCGAGGTATTGCATCTTCGATTCTTTTCAAATTATTCAAAAATTGCATAAACTTTAGAGCAAATTAATTTTTTTTAGATAAACCTGTTACGTCCTGAAGGGACTTTTGTAACGTGGGAAAATAATGGAAAAATAAAGTTGGTAATAAAATAATAATTAAATACAAACCAGAAATTCTGGTTGATTTTTGTTACAATTAAAATTTATTTCAATTATAATTTAGATAATTTCGCTTATTTTTTATATGACTAATAGGATTATTTGTTAAATATAATTCTCTTATTAATGTTACAATAGTTTACGCCATAAACTATTCTAACATTAATAAGATGGCATGACATCCATCTGGAAGCCATAAACTTTTTGGCTTCCGGATGGATGCCGTGTAGAGTTTCAGCGTATTCCCAACGTTTTGCAAACGTTACAGTTTGCATCATCAGGGCTGAGAGCTCCGATACTGACGCTCCCTAGTCTAAAGGTTGATTCCAAGGCCACACTCGTACAAATATGAGTCATGTGGGGCACCTATGCCGAGCTGTGCTGTATTCAAAAAATTTTAAGCGCCCCGCATGCCGAAAATTATAGTACGCTCCTGGCTTAGAATTCGTAGTGTGTGTGTATATGTATAGCAACTACGCCATGCCTGCGGTGGAATCATAGAACGTGAAACGTCGTAATTTGAACCAAGCCATCAGTACCAATTCTGTTATGTATGTGGAATCATTGTTAGTGCAAAATGTCAGGTCAACTAAAATTGAACGGGAAATTTATAAAAAAGAAAACGCTTGACTGGAAATCGAGGCGAAATGCTAACCTTCTTACAGCAGAAAAAAAACATCTACATTAAAAGTAGTGGAAAGCGTGTGTAAAGGGAGGAGAATTGTTGATGTTCAGGAGCTTGCCAAGAACATGAAATGTTGGAAATGTCAACAAATCATTGGTCTTGAGAACATCGTTGCGGAAAAAATGAATGGTCTGCATGCAGTTTGGAACATTAAATGCATTCATTGATAAATTACATGTATGATTTTATGAAGCAAACCCGATTTGATGCTCGTGTACAGCTACGGTGTGTGTGCGCGCATGCGTGGCTGTCGAGCTGTCGCAGCGAGCGAGACAGCGAGAGTGAACGGTGTTGCCGGATCACGAAACTGTCACGTTTACCCGTATGAAAGTAACAAAAATTTAAATGTTTTTAATTCGATTATCTACGAAACTATACAGACAAAAATTTGATGCTTTTTCTGTAAAATTCATATTTTCAAGCAGCACACATTCAAAAATTAAAAAAAATGTCTACCAAAGCGTTTAATTACTACAGATTAAAATATGAAGAGTCCCTATGCACTGCCCATGCATCGCATGTTAAAGTAGTCAACTTTGACGTTAATTATTTCCACATCGGTACAGACAAAAAAATTGAAATTAATTTAGCATATAAATAAACATTCTATTTGAAATATGAGCTCAAATTTTAAAAATTCTACCGTAGGTCGATTTTTTCGAAAACAACCTTAAGTAGTCCTTATACACTACCGGCGAAAAGTTTCCGAACAAGAATTAAAAAGAGTGCCGGGACGGTTTTTCATGCCATTTCGCCGGTAGTTGGTCTAGGCCAATTTAACCAATGCCGTTTTGAAGCGGAGGGTTTCACCTTCATTTTGGCTTTTTTAAAAAATTTCTACGATTTTTTTTACAGTTAGCACTCAGTTTTGAAAACGGCCATTTTTGTCGTTTTTTTGTTCTGCTTTGAGTGGACCCCGTTTGCAGTAAAAATATTTTTTACGCATTTCTTCGATTGAAATCATAAAGGGGGATGTTCAAGCTTCAATTTCGTTTTTCACAAATTTTCCTACGATTTTTTTTTCCAAAGATTTTTCGTATTTTCAGAAAAAATAGATGATTGGAAAATTGCTCCGGAGTACAAAAACGATGAGGTTTACAACAAAACCTCAAGATGGTAAAAAGATGGACTAGGTTTTATTGAATTATTATTAGCAGCACCTCAGGCGAGATGCCTGAGGTGCTGCTCGATGTCGTCTCGCCACTGAAAATAATGTGAGACGACGTAGAACGAGAAGCCGGGTGCCAGCACTTCCGCACATGCACAGTGGGTCGTGCTGAGCTGCGAGATAAATGTCATATGAAATGACGGGTTACAGACCGCGACCGCAGCCCATGGCCTAGTCGAGCGCACTGCCGCGATCCGCATCCCAATCCCTAATCCGAAGATGACGTGATTTTGATCCTCGGTTCTGGAGTTTTGTTCCTGCAAGAGCAAAACATCCAGATGCTAATGGCCAACAAGTTCACGAATCTCATCTGTAACCACAGCCGACCTACGCATGTTCAGCTGCAGTATCCTAACATCCGTGGTACGCGCGCGGGGACCGCCCGGTGCGGCCATAGCGGCGGGGGGGGGGGGGAGGGGAGTCGCGGTTCTATCTACATTATCGCGCTCAGCCGCGGTCGGCTGGTCTACTTGCGTTGACCTGTCTAGCGACTTGAGCATCGCACCTAACCAATTCGACTCTGACTGCGCGGAGGCAGACGAGGTCGCACCTCCCCAGACGTACGCTGACGGCACGAAGGCCAAAGACCTCACACTGAGACCCGGCGCTGACCGCCCAAGACCCACGAGGAACACCTCGGCGCACAGTGTCCGATGCCGAAGAGGACGAAGAAACAGCGCTGCACGCCTCGGCGAACCGACGAGTCGTAGGACGCGCGCGCAGGCTCCTCATTCTCGCATTCATCACACTCACACCGTTTAACCTTTCGGTTGACCCGCTTGGAGCGGCGCCCCTCGGAAATCCGAATGGGACGCTCTTTTTCCTTCCGGATTGATTTACCCCAGGTGTGTCTGCCATTTTTGCTAATTTTCGTTCGATGAGGGTACCTGAAACTTAGGGAAACTAGCTGGAACGTTAGTGAAAAGCCACCCTGGTTCCGTACGCCGCGGCGTCGGGCCCAGGAGAGGCTACCTGAAAAGAAAAGAAAAAAAAAGGTTGGCGGGGGCAGGGGAGGGGCTCCCCGGTCCCGTCCATCCCACAACTCCGAGGAGCTGCGAGAGGCTGGGCCCGGATGGAGCAGGGTAGGGGAAAGTGGGGATGTGTAAGGACGGAGGACCCACCCCGAGCCGCCGGCCAGGCACGCACCGCGCCCCAAGATGCCAAGAAGTCCGCGCGGTCTTCGCGCAGCCAGTCCTTCCTGGTCTTCGCCCATTTTCGTCCTCGAGAGAGCATCGAGGATGTCTCCAAGTGCGTCCCCCATCCGTCAGGGGCAGATCGGCAGCATATGTCCGTAGTGAGCGTCCCGGCCAGCGCGGACGCCCCGGCCCACAGCGGGCGCACACCCGACGGGACGACCCCGGCGAGGCTCCCCGGCCAGAACGTTGAGCTGAAACTTATGAAAATAGCTAAAAATTAAGAGAAAATTAGTGGGGGAGGAGTGAGGGGGGCTCCCCAGTCCCGTGCCCCGCGGAGCTCCGAAGAGCACGCAGCACCGGGCCCGGGTCAAGCAGGAAGAGGGAGGAGTGGGGAGGGAGCCTCCTAGAAGGAAGAGGCGAATGGGGTCAGGGTCACAGCCCGAAGCCCCGCGCCGGGCACGGAACCCGCCCCGAAATGCAGAGGAAGCCGTACGGCCGCCGTGTCAGCCGGTTATACCCGACTGAAGCCCATTTTTCGTCATTAGGAGAAGCATCGGACTGATCCTCATTTGCAACTCCCGTCCGTTACGGGCAAGTTGGCAGCATGTATCTGGTTCCTCGACGGCGACCGCAACAGGCAACCTTGCCCACAGCGAGCCCACACCCAACCGCAGAAGCCCCGCGGTGCAACCCGAACCCCCGCACGAGCGGTGTTGCCGTTGCAACAGAGGGGGCGTGCGATCCGAGCGCTGCCGACAAGAACTGCCCAGCACTGCCGTGTCGGAAAGACGCCATCTCCACCGGGCAGAGACACGCGAATGTCTCACAATCCCGGACACCGCTGCTGGTGAGGAGCGCCGTTCGGAAGCCACCTCCCCAGCACCGACCGGCGAGGGTCTCGCCGATCGCACCAATTAGGGGGCCGTAGCCCCTTAAGAGGACCGCCGGCATGTCGGGCAGAGGCACTCCTTCGCGTGCCAACCCGCGTGGTGCCTCACTATCCCGACCGCCGTCGGTGGCGAGCGGCGTCTCTGCTATCCCGCACTCCGAGTTCGAGCGTGTCGGAACCGGTACGGAACATTGCCCATTCGCAACGACGAGGACGTGCCAGCACTGCGAACCGATGAATGTTAACAATAGTCAACAGGCGCCGAAAAGCACAATCAGCACAGTATGCTAAATAAACGATTTGCTCAAAGCGACAATTATCATGCAATAGCGCGGCACAAATAAAAAGTGTCCACAAGTTATGAACACTTTTGTTTGTGTAAATTTTCAAATAATAACAACTAGGTAGAGGATGAAAAATAAAGAAGGCAATGAAAATGAATGATACGGAAAAGGGAAGGAGAAAAAATACTCGCATAATAAAACGCAAATCGCGGAATCTGAAAGGAAAAAATGAATACGTGATGTCGAGGTATAAAAATCATATATATATTTTTTTAATTAAAAAAATATGCAGAATTAAAAACTTCATTGGTTCACGTAGTTTAAAGGCGACCCTACGAATTTTCCATTTTCCAAGTATCTGATAATGAATAATGCTCGATAATGCTCTAGTCTGCGAATCATAAATTGGAGAGAAAAGTCGTTAGTTGATAAAGGCAAATCTTCGTCTCAACCCGCCACTCCACGAGACATTACTGTATTTCAATAAAAGAAAATTATCAGAATGAATGAAGAATTATGACAATTTATCAAGATTTAGCATCTAGATGTACACTCCCGACCAAAAGTATGGAATCACCGGATTGAAATTCGAGCCGCACCAAATGTTTGATAGATCTTAAAAAAATTGTGATATTTCAATTAAGCAAAAAGCGTTTTAAAGAGGACCAATCTACCTTCATATTCCATTTTCTAAATTTTTTTAACGAATTTTTTTTTTATCTTGTACGTACTTTTGAAAATGTCTATTTTGTGGCTTTTTCGTGGCTGTGTACAATTATAGACCTATGGCCTGTGGAAACTTTTTCCGCTAATTTTTGTTATAACAACCTTGGAAGGGGGTGCAATAGGTTTAATTTCGTTGTTGAAGAAATTTCATGCGATTTTTTCCATAGAGTTATCCTATTTCTGCCAGTAAAACACAATTTTTTAAAAATGAGGTTGAACCCGAAGACCTCGAAACTTGAATGAAATTGTCAAGAGGGGAAAAAGTTCCATAAGATTTTCGTCATTTCCGATCGAAATGCCGAAGTCTGGCGTGGCTGAGCTCGAAAACCATGGGGTTTGGGCAAAAGTATCATGAAAGAATCAATATTCGAAAAGTGTAATTTGTTATTGCACTAGGAACAAGTTTTATTTACCTTTAATATTAATTTTAAAAATAGAAAAAGATTGACTTTTTTTAGTGTTTTACAAAATTTACCACTACTTAAACAATATTACGAGAAGAACGAGAGTTGATAGATTTTTGTAGCTCAATACATACCTAAAGACCCTGCAAATATTCAATGATCGGTTGAACCGATTTCTCGAACTGAATCGTCAAAGTATTAACAAAATTGAAGCACTCATCATCTATTGCTGACAGTTGCAACAACATAGAGCTGACGCGAGAGGAATACAAGCACAAAACTCACACCTTTCACTAACTTTTTATTGTAGAGGTAATAACTTTCGGGTGAATAAAAGACTGTACCGCCACAGCTTCCTGAAAGGAGCAAATTTATGGTTCCTTAGACATCAACTGGTGATTAAAAAGTTGAAACAGAAATTTTCGTTATTTATCTTAAGATCTGTTATCAAATACTCATCAAACCTGAAACAAAAAGAACATCGAAACTCAAATTTGCATTTCGAAAAAAATTTCAACTTCAACGTTTTTTTTTGTTTTCAACAGAAATTTGTTTGAAAAATCAAATTTCAGTGTCGATGATGTTTTTTTTTTGCGATTGAATGAGTATTTGATTCCAAATCGTAAGATAAAAAACGGAATTTTTCTTTAATTTTAATAACCAACAGTCGATGTCTGGATGGCACAATCCTTTAATTTTGTTTTGTTTTGTTTGTTTGTTTGTTTGTTTGTTGTGTAAAGTGCTTCCTTTAATTTTGTTAAAACTTCGGATTCGAATCGGAATTCGAATTCGGATCGGGAAAATGGTTCGACCAATCATATTGAATTCTTGTAAGATTTGTAGGCACGTATTGAGCTTTAAAAAACCCACAAACATTGGAATTTTTCGCAATATTTGCAAAGTAGTTGTAGATTTTGTAAAAAATAAAAAAAAGTCCATTTTCGTAAATCTTTTCAAATGAATAATGATGGTGAAAAAATTTTTTCCCGTAAAACAACAAATGACACTTTTGAAGGATAGATCGAAGTTTCTGAAAGCCTCCTTTCATGTGCTGTACAATCATTAGATGTCTACGACCGAAGACTTGAAACGTGTGACGTGAAATTTAGCAGTCGATAGGTCAGCGACATCGTATAGAGTCCAGCAAAATACCAAAATGAAGCTAAATGATCAGGCTGAATGACGCTGATATTGGGTGAGTCGGAAAAAATTTGCGATTCCATGTACAACTTGAAAAAAGGAAAAGAAATGGATAATTTTTGTCTCGTGATTTTTCCTTCGACTCTTACAAGCGTGTTGCACAAAGAAGAATATGAAAATATCCTGAAACTCGAAATTTGAAGTTTCAAAATGCTTATCTTGAAATTTCATGTAAATTAGTACAGTGTGCATAAAAAAAGCGATATTTTTTTCGCTTGCATCCACCAAAAAAGTTGAATTATGGTAAAAAAAGAAGCACCCTACAAGAAGAGCTTAGAATTTATTTTAATTATTTCGCGAAGTGCATTGCATTTGAAGACTTTCCATAAGAATAACACAGGAAAATAATAGGGTCTGTGAACATAGTGCTACAATGCTCGAGGAGAAATCCCACAGAAATGTGACCAACATATTTTCGTAGAGAATCGTACTTCCAAAAAAAAGTCCTTCCGAGCAATACGCTCAGAACAACCGTTCTATTGTTATAGCTGTTCGAAGTTGGATGGATGAAAAAAAATCATCCAATAGGCTATCACAGTTGAATTTTTTATGAACAGAAAAAATTTATAGGGTTTTTTGTAGAGAATTATTTACTTTGCCGAAATAAGTCAATAAGATCATTGAGAAAGTAATCGTCTCATCACTACAGAAATTTCATGTTTGATTGTCAAAAAAGATCTATTTTTCTCACTTATAAGCTCTTGAATATATGTACATTTCAACAGAATATTATCGTCAATTTTCGAAAAAGATTTATTCATTATTGCGAATTAAGCATGATCACAAACAGCAGTAAATAATAAAAAGGACAATGGTTATTAATAATTACATTGTCTTTACAATAAAGTTCAATCAATGTTTTTAAGGGTTCGTTTGTTGCAATGAGGATATTTTCGACGATGACGGTGTACTTTGTCTTGTAGGTATTGCAATTACTCTTAGTTTTTTGTCAATGAGCCGTTGTATGCCTATATTAATTCTACACCACATTCTACTACGTCATTAACAACTTATAGTTGCTGGAAAATATTCAAGCAAGTTAAAAAACTTGTATTTTCTGACCACGACGGAATATTTACCTCAGGAAATTTATAAGGCAAACCGAATTGTTGGAAAAGAAAAGGAGACTAAAAAAAGTTGAGACAAGTACATTTACTCCTCCCAAACAGTAAAAAATTAAGTCTAGATTTAACAAAAAGTCGTGGAATAAATAAAATTTTCAAAAGCATTAATATACAGATACATTAGAGCCCATTATCAAAAAATCTTTCAATCAATTCTCAGTACAATCGTTTTGCAGAACAAGAATCAGAATTAAAAAAAAAACCCCCGATACAGAAAAAAATTTCATACGGAAAAAATTGGGTTGAAAAAAAAATTCGGACAGAGTTTTTAAGCGAGAATAATAGATATTTTTTGAGAATTATGCATGAAATTTTCGTAGTGGTGAGACGATTACTTTCTAAATGATGTTATGAAGAGACTCGGTAGAGTCTCGGGACAAGTACATTGGCAGCTCTGTCGTCTGCTGGCCCGAGGCTCGCCGAGTCTATACTTTCTCTGAATAAAGCGATTCGCGGTGGTGGGGGTAAAATTGGTATGCTATTTTGTCGAATTATGGAACTCAGGAGCCGTTAGGTATTTTGAAAATTGAACTAGAGATTAATAGAGAAATTCTCCTTCGATTGAGCCTAAAATCAGCATGATCGGTGGCGTAATTGCTGAGAAACAACTTTGCACAGGCTCAAGATTATGCTAAAATCTCTAACACATCGATGGATTCGTCGTGTCTGTACATGCGCGTGCACCAATACAAGCAAGGACGATTTGTTGCCTTTCAGCTCTATGATTGGTTGCTACCGAATCCACGTTATTTTATATATCTGTAGTGTGAGTCTGTCAGTTGTGATGGTCATGAAAAAACAGAGTTTTGACTTTACGAAGTGCGGGGCAAAGACAATAAGTAAAAGCGTTCATCGCATAGTTCTGTGTAAAATAATAAACTTTAGTTTATTAAAAGTAATTGTGTGATCAAGTCTCTGATTTGATTTATCCATTCTGTACATCGGAACGTGCGAGCGAGGTTTTGAGACCCGATGTGTCATATTTACGAGCCATTTAGATAAAGTTGTAAAATGTTAAATTTTATAGTTCAGTGAAAATACCATCCGATAATACCGGTGAAAGTATTTTCGTTGGTTAAAAATAATTTTTACTATTATAACGCATGCTTTTATAGGATTTGCGATAAAAAATATAACCTGAACCGCTAGTCTGTCACACAAGGACACGGCACGACCGTGGGGTCGGGGATTTGGCCGAATTTTTTTGTGGTGAAAGAGGACCCCTAGCACCTCATGTGGTTAACGTAGATGGACGCACTACTCGGAAAATTCCGAGAAAAATCGATTCAAAGTTTTCTAGGCGCCTTATGAGTTTAAAATGTCAAACACTTGTCGAGCTGCCGTCTAGTCTAGACGGTTAGGGCTCGCATTCGATTCCTCCTTCGGAACTTTTTTTTTCTTTTTCTTTTTTTTTTGTTATCCCAACAATTATTAAAAGCGATTATCATCCCTAAATTATTTTTTTAAATTTATTTACATTATTTTTTTAAAATTATTTTCATTTTTTTTGAAATTATTTTCATTTTTTTCCAATAAAACAATTCATAACGGTGGGTTTTTTATTTTTCATTGTGAAGTATATGAGGAGGAATATTGGGTTTTTAATGAGAATAACAAAGTCGATTAGGAAAAATTCAATGTTTATTCATATAATAATTATATACAAAAACCGCAATGGTAATTATCGTAGAAACAAACAAACCAATAATTTTTGCGACATCTTGCGCAACATATAAAAGCGGATTTTTTACAATCGCAGGGAGTTTGCAATAAATCCGTACAAAAACATGTCTCATTAACATTCATGAAAATGTTTCTAGTAACTGACAATTTTGAGGCAAACCAGGCGTATTGAATCATGTCTCGGAATATTGGTGACGATAATTGATGGTGAATTATTGAATGGATTTTTATACAATCTTCCCAGGAATTAATTTCACGATTCTGTTCTAACAATTCGCTGCAATTCTGCAAGCGCTTTATGAAATTTTCAACTTGTCTGTAAAAGTAAACGTCACAAGGGTGCACCAAGGGAGTGCATTTTGGAGGAATTACTTTTACAGAGCAAGTTGGCATATTTTCGTCATCTTGAAAGATTTCATCGTACATCTCTAGATTTGTCTGACCCTCCCAAGAGTCAATGAGAAGTAAAAAATTTATTCTCCCCGACGTAAGTTTTTAAATATTTCTGGAGAAAATCCATGTATAAGGCTGTTGTTAGTTTTCCGGGCTTTGATGATGTTGCAATGACGTTCGTATATGTATATAGACATCTACTAATTTTTGAATACGAGGTCCGAAATGACCGGTCGCCTCTTGCAAACATACGAAGACATGTGGGAGCACTTTTCCTGATAATGTTATAGAATATTGTGCGGTGTACGAATGCGTCATTTTATTCAAATCCGACTTTTTGACGAAAACTGTTTTACTCCCTTTTTGAGCGAGTGTCCTGGTGAAAACAGATTGATATTGAAATCCTGAAAAAAATAGTATTTTTAATATTAAAAAATATTCGAATATGTATGTAGAAATCTTTATATAATTAATTTTGAATTTATATATTTTGCATCGGTAAAAACATTTTGTACGCAGAAAACTTGTATTTACCTGTTTGGCCAGTATTTATAACATAATCCTTATGGTATTGAGGTATTAAGCGGCACGTCTATCGACGAAAGGTCTCTGCAGACGCCAAAATTTCCTCCATTGATGCCGCCTCTTTTTTCGAAACCAGTTTCGTGATTTTCCGTTTAGAAATTTTGTGTTTTTGTTTGAATGCCGTGACCCATCGATCAGACGCCTTGAAACTGAAATCGATGAATTGTGCAGCAGCAGCCAACGCCCATTGTTGTAAATTTCTTGTCATAACTTGCTGATATTGCTGTCTTGCTTCCACAAAACGGTCGTAGGTCCACGAATCTATCGCCTCAAATTTGTCCAATCTCGTTCATCTACCATTGGGTCATTTTTACCCAAGTCGAAACTACTACCGGTACCAGCAACCACGTAAACCTTGATTACTATTATTTAATTTTAATGGTTAATGGAAAACATTTCCAATAATTAAATGATTAATGGAAATTATTTCCATTAATAATTTAAATTAAAATATTAATGGAAATATTTTCCATTAACCATTTAATTTTAGTGGTCAATTGAAATATTTTCCATTAACCATTTAATTTTAATCGTAATTGGAAATAATTTCCATCAACCATTTAATTAAATGGTTAATGAAAATGATAATGCATTTAAAAAAATGCATTGTGGGCAACCCTGGTACGAAACTTCATTTCTTTTGGAAATCCCTATTTATTTTTGAATAATTATGTTGTGCGATGAGTGCGGCTAACTAATCGAGCGTATTAAAAAAAAAAATTATCAAACAAAGGTCATGTGTATAAGCGGCAGCAAAAAAACTGACGCAAAGTAGTGAATTTCGAAAATTTCCAAAAAGTCCAAATAACTCGAAAACGGTGAGACTTTCACCAGGATCATGTTTTGATATTCTGATAGGTCATGGCCCAAGCTATCATTCCTCAAAGTTTGATCCACTATTCATGGGACACCCTGTATATGGAATGATCGCGGTCGCATGCGAATGCGAACCGTTTCGCATCAACGAATTGCACGCACGGAGGTTGCACGAAGCCATCAACAACGATCTATAAGTGGGAGATACGTAAATGAACTGAAATGAGATGCCTGTCTTAGTTTCACCATTGAAAAGTAATGAGATTTCAGAAAACTTTTGGTATATTTCATTACAATTAATAAATATGGAACCTTAAGTATTTCAAAAATCTCAAAATATTTTTGTTTCATAGTGGTTGATAATGAACTTTATTTAAACGCGAATACAATTTGTGATTAGTAATATTTTAAAAGAGTTCCGGTATTTACAGTGCCGTCTCTTCTCTTGACTTGCGAATTTTCTTCATGCGAATCATCAATTGGCATACTCCAACAACGCTTCGAATGTTTTATAGATGTACCCTCGCTGTCTATACCATTTCGCCCACCCCTTGTACATAGATTATATATACACACACACACACACACACACACACACACACACACATATATATAATATACAAAGCGACGATGACGTTAGCGCTGTTTCCACCGCAGTTTACCGTCTTCCATGCAAATTACAATATTCCCAAGCCACTTCAATTCGAATATGAAAGTATATGTGCGTCTGATCAAAATACGAGCTTCTCTTATATTCAATCGAACGAACAAGGAAGCATTCATATATATATCCTCGTCGATTTTCTCTTCGCCTTATTTCTTTTTTCAACCTCATTCTCGCTCTCCTCTACACTCCATTCTTCTTCGATTGTTTCTCTTTCTATCTTCCATCACGAAAGGAAAGCAAATTGGGCTGAACCTCTGGCGGAAGAAAAATGTTTCTCTAAATGGAATCACGAGGGCTAACGAGCGTTGTAACTAGGAAAATTTAAAATCGCACAATCATTTGTCCACAGCATATTTACTGCAATTATAGAAAAAAAATATGCAGGTGCCAGGGTAGCTCTGCAGTTTTGTTATTATCAAGAGACGCGATAGAGTTTCGGGACAAGTACATTGACAGCTCTGTCGTCTGCTGGCCCGAGGCTCGCCGAGACTATATTTTCTCTGAATAAAACGATTCGCGATGGTGGGGGTAAAATTGGCATGTCATTTCGTTTGATTACCGAGCTCAGAAGTCGTTTGATGTTTTGAAAATTAAACTGGAGACTAATTATGAAATTTTCTTTCGATTGAGCCCAAAATCAACATGATCGGTGGCGTATTTGCTGAGAAAACACTTTGCACGGGCTCAAGATTATGTAAAAAGTACTAATACAATCACGAATTTGACGTGTCTGTATATAACACTATCAAAGGCCTCTTGATGCCACCTATAACCCATTTCTATGTAAGCCGGTGTCTCGGCCACAAAAGCAACGAGTCGCGAATGGTCACGACTCGTCTTTTTACCGTACCGACAGCGGAAAGCTCGAACAGAGTTTTGACATAACCAAGTGCGGGACGTGCAAGCAATACGGATGAATTATTTTAATGTTTTAATTAATGGAATATATATTATATACCATCATCTGTAATATACCAGTGAATTCAGACGTAAGTAAAGCCCGCTGCACACGACGTTATTTTTCATGGTAGAAATCATGCGTGCGCTTTACGAAAGTACATCACGCATGTTTTCTACCATGAAAAATAGCATCTTGTGCAGTGGGCTCCAGTTTACGGAGGTATATTTCAAACGGTTCTATGTATCGTTAATTTATCAATTATGATGGTCCTAACGAACCGAGTTTTGATGTTACGAAGTGCCGGACAAACTCATTTAAAAAAAAAGTTCATCGCATAGTTCAGTGTTAAGTGTTATACCTTTAGTTTAGTAAAAGTGGTTGTTTTTAAGAGTCGCGGGAACGCGACAAGTATATTTACGAAGCGAGTCACACAAGACACTTTTACCTGAAGAACCGTGATTCTACCTGTATCCAAAAATGATTTCTTTAATATAAATTCAATGACAGCAATTTAGAGTTTCATTCAAATGCACGTGTTTTTTATTTTTTTCCCTCTTTCGATCGCGACTAACTAGAATCTCGTGGCTTAAACAGTATTGAAAATATTAATGTTTTTTTCACGAACAGTTGTGAGGTTATAAATATCGTGGTTAGGTTCGATCGACTCTTGGTTACAGTGATAATAAGAAAGTGATGGTGTGAAAATAGTGAAGTGTTTTTAATCAACTTTCGAATAGTGCTGAAATGAATATGTATTTTTTTGTTATTGTTAACCCTGCAGTTTTTATTTTCCACACTTAACTCTACGACGGAAACGAAAGCGATCTCTCTTCTCTTTCGCGATTAAATGTTCCTCGTATAAGATTCCTTGAGAAATTATTCTTTTCGTTTCTTTGATAACTATAAAATAGTGTACGTTGAACTGTTAATCATGATTGGCGTGAATCAATGTAAATTTCGAAAAGAAACTCTATAAAACTAATAATGCGTGCCAAAAAAATGTATATGGCAAAGTTTGTTATTATCATGCCGAGTTTTGAGCAGTGTCTAATAAATATTTTTATTAACTCTACACCATTGACAATTTATTTTATTGGTCCCTTTCCTCTTTATTATAAAATGTTCCTTGCTTGCCATAATAATATCTGTACATCATAAAATGTTCCTTGCACGATAATTGTTGGTCCATTTCAAAAGAATTTCGACGTCGTTTTTCTATCCAAAATATGATGTAGAATCATCTCGCGTTTGATGAATTAATAGGCAAATACACTGTCAACTTGCATCTGGATATATACGGATGCATCTGGATGATAACCGTAGTAAGTAACGATATATCTTTATGTCAAAATGGCTCGTATAATATATCTTTATGTCAAAAGACTATGGCGGTATATACTCTATATCCTGGTATTATCAAAATTTGTATCTTTGGATTGCAACGAATACCTATAGACTCTGGAAATTCTGTGAAGCGACAAATGTACCAAGTATTTCCACTTTTTGGCATTGTGAATTGAACATTTTGTTATGAAAATTCTTCGGTTGCTCATTTGTCAATGGGATCAAAAATATTGTCTTCGGAATACCATGGATATAATTTCAGAATTTTGTTTGGCTCAATATGCTCTATATTTTTTCACATCCTCGCTTCAGTTGTAGCATAATCAATTTTGAAAAATTGTTTCAGGAAGTCTTCCGATGTGTTTTTATTGATATTATCAAAATTTGTATTTTTGAATTGCAACGAATACCTACAGACTTTGAAATATTTGTGAAGTGACAAGTGTGCCCAACATTTTCACTTTTTGGCTCGAATAGTGGCATTATTAGGACTTGAAAATTTTATTATGAAAATTCTTCGGTTGCTCATTTTTAGACGGGATTAAAATTTAGCTTTAAAAAGCAATGGCTACATCGAAAATTCATAAACTTGATTGAGCCCAATGTGTGGCATGCTTGAGTTGTGGCATGATTAATTCAAAAAATTGTCAGAAAGTCTTTGGTTCCTTTTTTTCTGTAAGTATAAAAATTTGTTTCATTGGAATACAACGTATACTTACAAACTTTGGAAATTTCCTGGAGCAACATTTGTGCTCAGTATTTCTACTTTTTGGCTCCTATTGTGGCATAATGAATTGAAAAATATTTTTAAAAAGATTTGCTCTACAGATGTTCTGGTTGTGATGGTACCAAAATTTGCACGAAGATAATGTAACTGGTACAACTCAACTCAATCCATTTTCTTGGGCATAGTACTGATCTAAGTTTTCCCGCTTTGTTGAATTTATTGTTTTAAAATATTCATTACATATTTTCTGAACTTTTCAATATTCAAAGATAATATTAAAATATCTATAAGTTCTAGTTTTGAGGCTTCACGGCCATTATTGTTATAAATGGTATTTACAAATATCATAATTTCACCTTGTTCATAAAAATAAGAATGAAGAAATGCATAAACTTTTTTTTTTTATAATGGATTCGATATATTTTCTGTCCAATTACGTAAAACTGGTTTTTTGATGTTTCATTTATCTAAAGCGAAAAATTTCGGAAAAAATCTGCCTTCCATTTCTATCAATAACAAAGTGGATTAGTAATATTTTTTTACTACAAACACAACACAATGAGAAGAAGTTACTTGAAAAGTTCGTGCATTCAATTGATTTTTTGAAAACTAATTTGCTTTGAATAATTTTTTTATCAGACGTCCAGTTTCTGACTAATTTTAGCTTGAATCCAGAAGGGAATCGCGATATGTCAAAAAAATGGAGTAGCTTACAAATAGAAAAAATTACCAAATCGAATATCTCAAAATACGTAACCCCTTATTTCTTGTATACAAAAAGTAACTCGAAGTAAAAGGGGTTAGAGTTTATGAATAAAAAACCGAGAACTGCCCAATATGAAGTTTTTCCAATCTTTATCAAGCGAAATGTTCGAAACGAACGAGCAAAAACAAATCATATCAAGCATAAAAATCCCCCCTGGGGGAAAAAACCTGGACAAGTGCATTTGTTGACCCCCGTTTCCATTATTTTTCACGAATATGCTTATACTCCGGAATTCTCAAAAAATCAAATCCTATCGAAAAGTAAAAAGAATAACCTCTCTCGAAAAAATTATGAAATAAAGTTTCGATCACGCACAAAACAAAAAATAGTTAATCCTCGTGAAAAGCTAAGGTTAGATTTCGAAAAAAGTTATGAAATAATTTGAGTTCTATCAAAATATATGTGGCCAAGTACGGAAGCCTTCATCGTGCTTTATAAAATGTTCAAATAATGTTGGTTATTAATAGAAAAGAAAATTAAGTTCGAAAATACATTAGCTTTACCAATCAGAACAAAAATAAAAACTGTATGAAAATAAGTCCGATACCAAAAAAAAAATGGAAATGAACAAAAATTATATTGAAAAGAAAATATCGGCAGAAGTACTTGACGAGTGTTTTTTCACTTAATTCGCATAACGTATCGGTTATGATCACGAACTCGCTGAGTTCTTCTGCCGATATTCGAACTTAATTCTCTTTTCTATTAACAACCAACATTATTTGAATATTTTATAAAGCACGATGAAGGCTTCCGTACTTGACCACATATATTTTGATAGAACTCAAATTATTTCATAACGTTTTTCGAAATCCAACTTTAGCCTTTCGCGAGGATTAACTAATTTTTGTTTTGTGCGTGATCGAAACTTTATTTCATAATTCTTTCGAGAGAGGTTATTCTTTTTACTTTTCGATAGGATTTGATTTTTTGGGAATTCCGGAGTGTAAGCATATTCGTGAAAAAAAAATGGAAACGGGGGTCAACAAATGTACTTGTCCAGGTTATTTTCCCCAGGGGGGATTTTTATGTTTATTATATCGAATTCGATTTGCTAGGCTGCATCGACTTACAAGCGATTAACAAAAGATCCGTTTAAAGGTTGTTATTGTCATACACTCGTCAATCCTGGTAAATTCTCGTATTTATTTCATCTCTCTCTCTCCCTCACACTCTCCCCCCCCCCTCTCTCCCTCCTTTCCTCTCCCACCCCCTCTGCCTCCCTCCTCCCTCCCTCCTTCCCTCCCTCACGAATGTCAGAAACAGATATCAACTATGTGTATGTATTACGGAAAGCGATTTTTACCAATCCTGAAATCTCCTATTGAACAATTTTTACCAATCTTTCCTCTATTTTTATATTACCCGTAATTTATTTCTCGTCCCGATCTGCAAAAAAATGATAATGTTCAGCAACTTATAGAAAATTACGCATTTTTACATTTTCCTTCGACAATTTGCATCAGAAACTTATTTTTTGTTGACATCTATATTGTCATCGAATTTAATCTTGAAATCCCGTTATATACGCACATTCTGGTAGATAATGAAGAAAAAAGATACCGAAAGAGACGAAAATATTATGATAAAAAATACTGAAAAAAGGAACGATCGTTAGAATAGCGACAAGCAGTGATGCGTCATATCGGAATACGGTTCGTAAGTTTTTATGTGTGTTGCCGTGAAACTTGCATGTAACATTCGACATGGAAATATACGAAGATACGGAAAAAAGTCGATTAAGGAAAGCTTTTGTAGCGAAATGTTTGACCCGATGAACGGTACTTTTGGTGAGATTATTCACGTGAGTATATATACGCAATGAAAAAAATCACTCGCTGTGAAAACGTGATAACAAAAAGGTAAAGCTATATATTCGTAGCGGTAGGTGAAAGACACGTGTGAGAAACATTCACTTTGGGATGCAAATCCAAGCGACCTTTTTTCCTCTATCACCACAAACGGGCGACAAAATAAAACTCTCGGACTTTGCGGCTTCGAGGGGTAAAGATTGGACAAATATCTTATCGATTACTTGTATCTTGATCGCGGTCAATCCTTGGGACATGATTTACATTTTTTTTTATGATAATATTTATCACATTCCTGGGTAGAATTGACCGGTGAATCTCATGTGACCTTCACGGTAGCTTTTCGCACTTCCGTTCCATTCGAGGCACGATTTGGTGTGAAAGATGTGAGCTATAACAAACGCACACAGACGAGGATACATTTGCTTCTGTTCCTTCTTAGTATTCTATCAAGGGCTGATAGTGGTAAAATGATTTGGTGAAGTTGAACGCTCTCACACTATCACATCGTTTTTATCCTCTATAAGGCGGGTAAATGGGAATAAAAAACTTTTACGCACACTATCGCAAATATACGTAATATATAGGTATATAGCGAATGAGGCAAAAATTCATTTGTGGAACATGTCCACTGCATATATGTGACTCTCGAGAAGCGAAAGAGAGAGAGAGAGAGAGAGAGAGAGAGAGAGAGAGAGAGAGAGAGAGAGAGAGAGAGAGAGAGAGAGATGGATGCATCATGAGACCATTGTCCCATCGTCGAAGTCCTTCGCAAATCCGTCTGGCCGACGTTCTTGCAGTCCGGCCAGAATATCAATTGCCGATTTGTCCGGGCATATCGACTGGGTACTCAAGGGCGTGACACAAATGCCAGATGCAATCAGCTGAAAGAGCGAGACCGGAGGGTAAAATATAAGTCGATAGAAAGAAACAGAGTAAACTCATCCATCCTCCTCTTTTTCTTCTTCACATTTTATCTCCGTCCGATTTTTATGCGTGGAGCAAAGATAGTGCAACATTACACTGAATCCGTACATTCGCTGTCTTTTTTTGTCTCCTCACAGAGGAATAACCGGGAACCAGGATTCTTTAACAACTATCGCTACCATCACACACTATATAAATGAGAATATCGGGTAAAAGAACACAGAGATTACCTTGCATAATCCACAGACTGTGGATTTTATCCCCAAGAATATCCCACGAGCTTCCGAACTTCGGTATTTTTCGGATTTCTTTGGACCACCGGGATATAAAACGATTGGAAAAAAGAGAAAGAAGAAGGAGAGGGAGATAAACTAATCTTCACTATATTTTTCCTCACGTCTCTCTTCGTCATAACATCACTGAAAAGAACTTACGCTCGAGTTTATATACCATGCACAATATTTTTTATTCTTGTTCTCTTTTATCCGTAGAAATTTCGCCGAGAAACACACAACAAAAGGAATATCGTGTGCTCTGCCAAATACATATATAAATATGTTATATGCATATAGGTATGCTTACATGTATAATAGCGAGTGAATATGTGTAAGAGTTTTGACAAATCCGAAGCAGCACGAACATTTTTGAATACACGTGAGTAATAGGACTGTGGCGGTTCTAACCCAAGCCGAGAGGGGAAGTTTCCCCTACCACGTCGCCAAAGGAGGGGAAATCTTGATTGGGAGGGGTAGCCGTGGCTGTCCTCAGCTGACCCCCCTCTCCTCCCCCTGCGCCCGACCCTGCATAAAACGTCGCAGCTGTACCCCCTGCCTCTTCCCTTCGATGTTGGTCAGCGCGGGGCGGATGACGTCACGCGGGTAAAAGACTTGAGGCGAGTAAGCTGTATACGGTAGGCGAGTGGGTCCACGAGAGTGGTGCGGGGATAAATAGTTAGGGAGCTGGCGAGCATTTCGGTATATGATTTCTTCATGGTTCAAATCGACAAGCATTGAAGTTCAGATTAATACCAATCGATTTCGTCCTGTCAATTAAGGTTGTACGTCGCCATGTTTCTGCGTTACAGTGCTCCAAATTTGTAAAAAAAAATGGTACCTCATTATTTGCTCACGTCTGCCTTTCCATCCATCCCGTTAATAACATTGACCCTTCACTGAAAAAACCTAAGGCAAATGTCCAGAGCTCCGTGTTATCATGGTAAGTAGTTTCAAACATGTTAAAAAAAAAACGTTACTAACAATAAATCATTTGCTCATATTTCTAGTTACGTTCATTTGGTTAATTTAACGCTCTGAAGACGAAAAAAATATTGGTAGACGTGTTGCTCACTGATATTCAGCTGTACGATTTTTTGAAATTGATGGAACTGAAGGAAAAGCAGGTACATAATATAATTATACAACTGATTATTATTAATAGCATTACTATTCTTATTTCGACTGTTGTCATTTTTATTGACTCACACAAACATAAGAGTCAGCCGTGTAGGTAATTTTTAATTTGATAAAAATATCAGAAACATAAAAAAGTAAATAATATAAAAAGCGTCTTCATCGTAACAATATATATTATATATAATATTATAATATACATGGGGCATTTCCATATATATTATATTATTTTATGTATTGTATGACCCATTGAAAGATGTCCTCGTGATTTTTTACAGATTTCTTTGTTCATCCACCTGCAGGATGATTTTTTTTTTCAAAATTCGATTTTTTTTCCTTCAGATGACTGTAACTCTCCGAAAAATGAACCAAGACGAACTTTTTTTTAAGAAAGTTGATTTTTTACCATACTGTTCGAAAAAAAATACGAAAAAATGATTGATATTTGTCTTCCATATTTTTTCTCAATTAATAGCAATTTAAAGTAAAAAATTATTGGTTTTAAGATGTAAGCCCTGATTTATTTTTTTCAAAAAATTCACAAAAACACCCATTGTGAGCAAATTTTTCGTTATACGTTTTTTCTCATTTTGAAAAAAAATCCATTTTTTCCAGTTAATTTGGATCAAAACGTACTTTTTTTCTAAATATTGGTTTTTACCAGACTCTTGAAAAAAATTACGAAAATATGATTGAAAATCGTCCCTTATATTTTTTTCAATGTTTAATCCGTCAGCAGATGCGCTATGTACATACACTTTAAACACTGGGCGCGCGATGAGAGATTTTCTCACATGTATGACTTCAAGTGCTTAATTTGATAAATAGGAACTTGAAAACAATTTCGCTATATTGATTGTGGCTATTAAAAATTTTTATTTTTGGAAAACCATAAATACAACGATAATTGACACTAAAAACCGAAAAAATAATAATTAAAAAAATTCAAAAAATTTTTTTAACTCTTCTATTATACAGAAGAATAAATTTAGTGAAGATAGAACAAATTTCAAATGCTTATGCCATTTGAAATTTTCGAGTATTCATCGTTTTAACGGGACAGACCTAGTTAGAATTTTCGAAAAATCGATTTTTTTTTATTTCATTTTTAAAAAGTAGAATCTCTTACGAACATTTTCCGCCCAGGTAAATGTAAATCGGACCATTATTCGCCGAAATACAAGACTTTGTAGCACGTCGTGTCTGAGCCATAGGTAAGCAGGTAGCGGACTTTAAATGCGTTTTTCTCGAAACCATGTTTTTGAAGTCGGTGATCACTGTAGCTCGAGAACGGCTTTACCGATCGGGTTGAAATTTATATCACTTCTTCTATACATGGTAGTCCTCCATATGAACGAAGGATTTTTTTTTTGGATAATTATTTTTATTTTTAATAGCAAAAAATGGAACTGATATTTTGGTCAAAAAAACACTTTTGACTTTTAACGGCCGCCATTTTGTGAAAAATGGAAATTTTTCAAAACCCTTCGTTCAACCGGAGCATTATATCATTAACTAAAAATCCCCTCCGTTTTTTTTGTTTCAGATGAGCCGTTGCAGCGTGAGCTTAATCACCGCAAACCGTGTTTTTTTTTTGCAGCGTCCTCGGCAATTGACGGTCACCAGCTTATTTCGATATGTATTGCGTTGAAAAAATTGCAACATATACATTACATATGTATCTTTTAAACGGAAGAACTTTTGTTGTGAATTATTTTATCGTTTGACCAAAAAAAAATCGGAAAAAAGGCCTTTTTTTTGACGTTCCAACTAGCTCTGTCCCCTTAATATAAATGTGAGAAAAAGTCACATAGAGCGCCTGCTGATGGGTTAAGGAAAAAGTTATTAAATTCAATGTTACACTTTCGATTTATTTTAAAAAAATCACAAAAAACCTTGACCTAAATTAAATGATTTTTGAGACCAGCCCCATCATGGAGAAATATTCCTTTATATTTATTTTCTTAGCTTCAGAAAAATTTTCGTTTTTTTCAGTCAATTCGTACTATATCGGATTTCTTTTATATTGGAAATCTTTGTGTGAAACAAAATATCGAAAAAATACTTGGGTCATTCCATGTCAAATCGACCAATGGTTGGAATCGACCCCTTTCGATTTCGATGAATTCTTGTCAGGAGTTTTCTTTTATCATAAAACGAAGTCCTGCCAAAAGAAAAAAAATTTTTTAATTTTTTTCGAAAGTTATGCGAAATTCAAATTTTCACCATTTTTCGAATTTTTCATGTTTATTTTTTAAATACCTCAAAAACTACCATAGTTACGAAAATGGGCTTGGGTTTGTTTTAAAGAGGATATTTGAGGCTATGAAAATAAAAATATTTTTAAAAAAATTTACGAAAACTGATGAGTTGGCAGAATTTGGAAATTTGAAAAATCATAAAAATCAAAGTTCAGTATTAAATGTTTGGCTCAATTTTTTTAATATAATGCCTTTAATTGATCCAAAAATATCCTGACATTTTCAAGAGGGTGTTTTTTTTTAAATATGAATTTTTGAATTTTGATAAAAAAAAATTTTTTTGTAACTTCTAAATAAAGTAAAGTTAAGCAAATATTCAGTTTTATAATTTTGAGCAATACAAAATTAAATCTATGACATAAGCATGTAAAAATAATTACTTTTTTTATTTATGTGGTTTCAGTTTGAAAAACAAATCAGTTAAGAAGTGGCACATTCTGCCCTCCTTGTATCTACTACTAAAGTTGATTCTACTAGATAATTACCATGGAAGATAGAGACCTCTAGAGAGGTCTCTATTCTCCATGATCGTTACACTTGTAGATGTCAGTGAATTTATTATTATTAAGATACTACCAGCCCTCTGGCACAGACGAATAAAAATAGATCGCGATATGTCCTTACCACACCATGGCGCTAGTAGTCATCTGCTCGGTAGTTACCATTCGGTGTATATCTATATACAGCGAGCAGATGACAGCTAGCGCTATGGTGCGGTAAGGACATATCGCGATTTTAGTTAGGTCAATCGCCACCAAATTGCGCTAGCTGTCATCTGCTCACTGTATATCGATATACATTGAATGGTAACTATCGAGCAGATGACTACTAGCGCCATGGTGCGGTAAGGACATATACATAAGGCTGCTAGTACATTAATTATAATAAATTCACTGACCTCTGCAAGTGTAACTATCATGGAGAATAGAGACCTCTGTAGAGGTCTCTATCTTCCATAGTAATTATTTAGTAGAATAAACTTTAGTAGTAGATACAAAGAGGGCAGAATGTGCGACTTCTTAACTGATTTATTTGTCAAACTGAAACCACATAAATAAAAAAAGTAATTTCAATTATGTTATTATTTTTACATGTTTATGCCATTGATTTAATTTTTTATTGCTCAAAATTACAAAACTAAATATTTGTTTAACTTTATTTTATTTAGAAGTCGCAAATTTTTTTTTTTTTTTTAATTAAAATTCAATAATTCATATTTAAAAAAAAACACCCTCTTGAAAATTTCAGGATATTTTTGGATCAATTAAAGGCATTATATTAAAAAAATTGAGCCAAAAATTTAATACTGAACTTCGATTTTTATGAATTTTCAAATTTCAAAATTCTGCCAACTCAGCATTTTTCGTAAAATTTTTTCAAAATATTTTTTTATTCACAGCCCCAAATATCCTCTTTAAAACAAATCCAAGCCCATTTTTGTAATTATAGCAGTTTTTGAGATATTTAAAAAAGAAACTTGAAAAATTCGAAAAATGGTGAAAATTTGAATTACGCATAACTTTCGAAAAAAAAAAATTTTAATTTTTTTCTTTTGGCAGGACTTCGTTTTATGATAAAAGAAAACTCCTAACAAGAATTCATCAAAATCAAAAGGGGTCGATTCCAACCATTAGTCGATTTGACATGGAATGACCCAGTTCGATTTCGTCACCGACAACGATGGGTGCGCGGTCGGTGTGTGGCTCCGGCGATCTCCCAAATTAAGGGGACCGTATGGTCTAGAAATTTGAAAAAATCGATTTTTTTTTTTTTCGATATGTCGAAAGTATAGTATCTCAAGAATATACTGTGAAATTTTCATGCGGAAATTCTCAATATTACAGCTTCTACAGCCCATAACGCAGGTAGAGAGCGGTCCGCGACACGAAAACGTTCAAAGCCTTATTGGACACAAAGCCTTACGGGGATGATTTTTTAGTTTGCAAAAAAGAATGTGTTTTGCATGTTAAAAAACGTTTGTACAAACGTGCTGTTGATGCGAAAAAAAAACATGCACAAATAAAGAAAGCAACAAAGAAATTGACAGAAAAAGAAGAGGGAAAAAAGACACAGCGGAAATCGATAAATAAAACACCGAAGCGTCAACAATTGACGAATAAATTATTGCAAGAGCTGTCAACTTATTACGGTCTAGCAATTAGACGTAATTCAGATTCGACTGAAGGGATGAGAAGTGAAATATGGGCAGCATATTATCACAAAATTTCAACAGATGAAAATCCGCAACACTCGTACTGTCCTCCAGGTTCCGAATCGTGGTGCAAGTGGCGTCAAAGTGAGGCTGCAGGTACTTTAGACACCTACGAGCACCCACCTGCTCTGTGCGATGAAGCACAAGAGATATTAAAACCAATTTATGAAGAATTGACAGCAGAGACTTTATTGGAAAGGTGTATTGGCAGTAATACGCAGAACAATAACGAAAGTTTCAATGCTTGCGTGTGGCACCTTGCGCCGAAACATCTGTTTGCCGGAAAAAAAATCATTGATATTGCCACTCACATTTCCGCTTGCATATTCAATGAAGGATTTGCATCCCTATTGAAAATAATGGAGACCATGGGCATAACAATCGGGCCACAAGCGGAGCAACTAGCGCAAAACCGAGACGAGCTGCGAGTATCGAGCGCCAACCGTAGGAGCACGGACAACTCCAAAGAGGCTCGGACAGCTCGAAGAAATGAAAGGAGTGAGGAAATCTTGAATTATGAACGTTCCGAAGGAATCCTATATGGTGCCGGAATCGCGGATTAACTGTAAGTATTCAAAATTTGCTCAATTTTTGAAAATATCTGTACCTCAAACTTTAAACTCATTTATCTCGAAACGACTTTTTTCGGCACTGCGCAGGTGAAAACAAAAAAACTATTCAACCGAATCACTTGAAATTTGGATATGTTGTTCACAACATGTATGGCTATCGTCGGAACTACAATCATAATTTTATTTAAATAATTTCTTATTGTTTATACTAAAAAACTAGTGAAAAAAAACCCGATTTTACGAATTTTTTTTCAAAAGCGCGCCATTTTGTCAATTTTTAATTTTTTCGATTTGTTCTAGTCCCGACCATAACTGCACTCTTTCTGATTAAGAATCTTCTTGAATTTTGTGTTTCAGATGAGTAGAAGTCTCGGATCGATCTTCACCGTCCGGGTCGGATTTTTCGAGAGGGTCGTCTTCAATGCCAATTATATGATAATAAACACTGTTTTTAAAATTAAAAAAAAATTTTTTTGTATACTTAATAAAGGTAGTAATAAACCCGAAAAGTTAAAACATCGATTTTTAAATTTTTTAAGGCAAAAAAAAAATCGTGAAAATAGGTGAAATTTTCGTGCTCTAGACCATACGGTCCCCTTAAGCAGTCTCGGGTGGGGGCAATACTTGATTGGATAATCGCTTAGCCATGCACCGGCTCGCGCATCAAATGCTGAGCGGGAGACAGTTTTTCTGAGTTTCTGTTGTGCTAACCAACTGGAACTCAGTAAAAATATAGGGACTTGTTATCAAATTCAGCAATCAGAAAGGGGTTTGGCCAGCTCCTTTCGTAATATCTGAGATTTGTTTACAACGCAGTTCCAAAAAGCCGATTCGACATCACATCAACACTTCTTACGAAAAGTAGCACGTTTACATGTTAAATAACATGTAAACGTGCTACTTTTCGTAAGAAGCGTCGACATATTCCCGGAGCAAAGAAAAAGCCAACGAGGAAGCCCTGACAACTAGAGAGAAAGATAAATTGACTCAACGAAAAGATCGATCGTTTACACATTAAATTGATCAATACTACCCTAAAAGAGATTATCATTGGACAAGATTGCAAGTTAATTCATTTGTGAATCGACTGGAAGGATGAATGTATGAGTGTGGCATGTGAATTCATATTTTCTTCATTTTTTTGTAATAAACCGTCCAAACATTCGAATTTCCAAAATAAAGGTCAAGCAAAATCGATGAGTACGTAATTGATGTGGATTGCGTGGTCATTATTTTTTGTTTGTTTTGTTATTAACTTTTACATTTACAAAAGGTTCTCACAAAGTTTTGTGCATATACTTCCTCCCCTTTCCGAAACTTCACTTTTCTCTTTCCTCTCGTGTACCGTACCTACCTCTCTTACTCCATTCCTACTTCTTTTAGCACATTGGGTCGCAACCGGTCAAACCGCTTTCTTTAACTCCCGCCCCAGCATTAATTTTGCTAGTGACTTGCCCATTTTACAATGTTTTATTGATCGGTAATCGAATAAGATTTGATTTATTGGGTCTTGTACCGGTTCATCTGTTTTTAACAGTATCTTTAATTTCCTCTTAAGGGGCCAGAGTCCACTTTGGAGCCACAAAAAGTCAGCCAAAGTCACTTGGAGCCAGCCAAAGTCCACTTTGGAGCCACAAAAAAAGGCTATTTTCGCGATTTTTTTTGAGGATTTTATAAAAGATATGAATATAAAAGTTGTTGAGCTTGATAAATAAATTCTTGAAATATATGTAAAAAAAATTTTAATTAATTTTTATTCATTTTTAAGTACAAAAACTATAGTTGAACGTAACGCCTCAAAAATAGGTGGGCTAGGTAGCTCCATCACAACTCGGCAACGGCTTGTCTGTGACAAAAAATCAAAATCCATTAGATTCAGTATGACATCAGCTATAAAATGACCCTCGGATATAAAGTTTTATCAAAAAATAAAAAAATGGCGGATGAATAACGAAAAAAGTAAAAAAAAACGTGTTTTCTCCGCAGTTTTTCACAAAAAAAGGGTAAAAATCAAAATTTTAAAACCATCGAGGGTCATCTTGTTGCGAATCATATTTACAATATGTGGTTCAAATTTCAAGAGAATCGGTTTATTAGTTTTAGAGATACGATGGAGTTAGATTTTGAAAACGTTGTTTCGAGAAAAACATGTTTGAAGTTTATACTATGAAGAACTCTTACCTAAACTCAATCGGCAATTCCTGCACCATACAAAATCCCTTTTGATTGTTCATCATCATCGATTTCTTCAAGTCTCGCTTGCTTTCGTTTGGTTCTGGTCTCTTTTGAGCACTCAGAACTGCGGCGGTTTGCAGAGCGAACATGCTCGTCATCGCGATTGTCGGCGAATCTGATGGCGATCGGGCCGAGTTTGACGCCCATTATTTCCATTATTTTAAGCACTGGATGAAATCCTTCATTAAAGACACACGCGGAAACTTTGCAGGCAATATCTACGATTTTTTTGCCGTTGAACATGTGTTTAGATGCCATATTCCATACGCAGTTGTTAAAACTTTCAATATTGTTTTGCGTATGGCCACCTAAACACCTTTCGAGCAGTTCTGTTTTGGTGATATCCTCGTAAATACGTTTTAAAACTTTCTGTACTTCTTCAGAAAGAGCAGGAGGATGTTTGTAATATTGCTGAAGTGCCTTAGCTTTGAGGTACTTGCACCATTCTATCGAGCAGTTGTGATGTTGCGGCTTGACATCGGTCGAAATTTTGTGGTAATACCCTGCCCATATTTGTTTACGCATACCTTCAATAGAATTCAAATTCCTTCGAATAGCTAAGTCGTAATTTTCAGACAACTGTTTCATCAACTTGATCGTCAAAGTTTGTGTTTTTGCTTTTGACACTTTTTTACGGTAGCCGTTTTTTTCTTCACAACTACAGTTTTTTTTCGGTGCGGTTTTTTTCGATGTGGCTTTTTTCGGTGTAATGTTTTTCCATGCGATTTTTTCCTCTTCTGCTTCCTTTAGAGCTTTTTTCTTCTGGATCAAAGATTTTCTTGCTTCATTTGCACGTTTGAAAACGCGTTTGGCCACATGTAAAACACACTCCAATTTACTCATATGCGCTATACGCGCGCTATACGCTCAGGTAGACGAAATGAGGTCCTGACGTTCTGGTAAAAAAAAAAAATACTTAGAGAGCTCGAATTTTCATAAAATTTTGACACAATGTTTCTGAATGTATGTACTTTCGAAAATAGTAAAAAAAATCGATTTTTTTAAATTTTCAAAGTG